>OY856413.1:436112378-436712378 GCA_963693085.1 Alisma plantago-aquatica
ATATATATATATACGAAACAAATATCGCACCAAGCCCTCTGTAGTGAGTTGGTGGCCTATGTCCATTGCAGGGACAATACCTAATAGGGTCTGAAAGATAGATGGGGATTGAGTAGTCATCATAAAAATCCTAACTTTGATTTTTTAAATAATAATTTGATGGACTATGTTGTTACAACTAGATGCAAATATTTTGTTTCTCCCACATACTAGTATAACTTGTTATATTGAGTGCATCTTTTTGATTGTCGGTGATTTTAGAATAATCTGCTACATGATGGAAATTGGACATTCAAGAAAAGGAGGAACTGAGAGTAAACCAACAAAATAAGGCCTGGAGGATATAGGTAGATGGTATATTTCTTGGGTGGAACTTTAGAAGCCATATTTTGTAAACTTTTATGAAAAGAATTTTTTTATCTTGTACCAAACTCAGTTCAATTTAGTGAAACTTATTAATTATTTTTAATTTTTTTCTAAACCATAGATCTTGTGTATTATGGTAATGGCTCTTTCTTTATGGCCTTCCTTAATTGAGGGTTGTTAGAAAGTGGGGTCTTTATAGATTGCCTTTGTAGTGTCTAACCTTGGAGTACATGGAATCTTTTTCAACTTGGGAGGATGGAGAAGCTTGACGAACAATAGCCTCGATTTGAGCTTTGATTTCATCGTTCTTCATTTTCTTGAGCTATTTCTCCTCTTTGTCTTTCTTCTATATCTTTCGTATCATGTTTGAATTCATAGGCTTATATATTTACTATGATCTCTTCAATGGGTATATCACCAAGAGACTTTACTTCTACAATGGGCATCACCTTTGGTTCCTACCTCTTGGGAAGAGTTGTAACGATATTTGAGTTGATTTGTCCTCTATCCATATGATGACCTAGAATGGAAAGACCATTCACAATGGTGTTGAGCCTTGAGTGCTTCTCGACTATCCTCTCCTTCTTACCCATCTTGAAGTTCTCAAGCAGTCATTTTAGCATGTAGACATTTCTTTCTGTCACTTGACTTGTCCCCTCATAAGTGACACATAGCTTTCTCCATACCTCATAAGTTGTTTCACGTGAAGAAATACGGTTGAACTTTTTGGGGGTCATGTATGCATGTAGAATATTGATGGCCGTTCATTTAAGGTTGCTCCATTACATTCTTCTATATTTGTCTCTAGTAGCTTGTATGGACTGTTCACCATTTGCCATAGCTCAAGACTCGATCCTTGGATGTAGAATTGTAACCTTCTTTTCCAATAGAGGAAATTGTTATCATCAAAGAGTGGAAGGTTGTTCAAGTATCTATATTTGTTTCTCATCTTCTGCTACTTGTGGAAGTATGCTTGGAGAAGACCTACTCTGATACAACTTGTTGGATCCTAGGATGGATGATTTTATCTATAGGGGGAGGGGTGAAATAAAGATGAATGTACTTAAAACAAATTCATTATACATTCAAGATATTTCATTAGATAAGGCTACTAATATGATGAATTAGATGTGCAACTAAACATACATAGCATGGATGAGAGAGATTGAACATTCGCCAACTAATAAACTATGTCTAGTGGTTCCATACTTCAAACTAAAAGTATGTAAGTCCACTACCTAGAGAGGTGAACCTCTAGGAATTCTTAACCATTGCACTCTTATATTCATCATAAGACATACAATACATGACCTTCCAAAGGACTTACCTATCCAAGCCAAGACTCTTCAACCTACCTAAGGACATACCCACTTTGCAAGGAGTCTTCTTCCTTCACCAAGGACTTACCCACTCTTATACAAGTCTTCGGCCTTGATGGAATTACCCAATCTTCTTGGATCTCCATCCTTTAAATTCACCTTAACCAAGGAGAAGCTTTCACCAAGGACTTACCTACTTGAGCAAGGAGTCTTCTTCCTTCACTGAGGGCTTACCCACTCTTGCTCCAAGTCTTCGGCCTTGCCTTCTTCTTCACCAAGGGATCCTTCCCTTGTTCTTCTTCACCTCTCTTAGACAAGAGAGAGAGCCTTCATCTTCATGATTGAGATGAGAGATTGGGAGGTAAAGGAAGTGAGAGACTCACAAGATATACATGTAGGACTAACTCTCTTACAAATCTCCTACTCACTCTAATGGATGTAGCAAGTGATGAAGCTTAGAGAGAGAGAGAGAGCAGAGGCTGTAGGATGCACTCAACTATAGAATACAGACCTTCATAATGCCTGTCTTACCATGGGATGAAGCCCAAGAGGTCCTATTTCTAGTTCAGGATGCCTGGAAGCCTTTGGGAACACTTAAGGACAAATACTAGCCATGTGGTATCTTCCAATAGATATTTGTTTTAGTTTTGCAACATTCCAACGACTAGAAATACTTTTTTGCACTTCTTGTATAGTGTGATCGGTCGACTTTCAATAAAGGTAACTCGGCCAATTGCACTATATGATAGAGAAGATTTGAGCCATTGGTCCAGTTTATCCTGGATGAAATTTGACCGATCACTTACGTTTGTTTTTCCTAGTGAAGGGTTCCGTTGAGTTCTGTGAGTGTGAAACTCGACGAAACCATGACATTATCAAGATGCATTAAGGGATTGGTCGAGTTTGTAACTCTATTGACAAACAACATGTAATGAATTTTGTAAAATGTCATTTAAAAGAAAAAATATTTGATTTAAGTGACCTTATTTTTCTATGTTTAATTATAAGTCATACAATCATTACATGTGATTTAAACCATGATTCTAATGGTTTTACATCATATTCCACAAAAGTGCACTTGTATTTATTTTGACTTGTCATTTCTCCAAGTTGACATCTGCAAGTTAGGGAATTTGGAGCGTGTTTATTCCTAAACTGAAATCACTCAAGTAGAGACATTAGATACAATTAATTGGAATGGTTTAGTCATCATCAAAACAAGGGTTTGGTCAATTTAGACCTAGAGTCAACATTGACCTGGAGTCAACAACCAATAGGATTTTGTCACAAAGGGATAAAGAACTAGGTTTCAAGAGTTGTCTGAGACTTTATGGGAGGGACGTTGGTGCACATTCCATCTTGTACCAGAAGTTTTTGAAACATAAAAGATATCGGGAGAAGTTGATGATGTTTTTTTGTGCGCTCTATTTGTCCATTAGGAAAATCGTTCACACATGTGTTGTTTCTTGGAAACACATATTTCCTTATCCTTGTGGAGGTTGTCCTTTTTGGCCTTCTACAAATTATGCATCTACCTTTGTAATGTCAGCATTTTTTTCATCTGCTGGAAAAGAGCTTTCAATGCATCATCTTTGCACTCCAAGGCTGCACCTTGGAGCAGGAGGTGTTACAACTTGTAGTTGGTGTTGGTGAGCTTAACCATAGGGTCATATAAGACAAGCACATCTATTTTGATGTTGACAACATCATTAGTGCTTTGCATACTTTCCTCACATAGAATATCAAATTTGCGACCAAAAACTCCACTAGGAGTGTAGGGATAGTGAATGTCATAGGTGTGATGGGAAAATGACATTAGAGAAGATCATTCTTCATGTGGAGCATTGCATGCTTTAGATAGACATATGTGTTATTGTCTTCATTGTTGTGCACGATGGATGGAATGTTGTGAACTTTATGGAAGGAAGGAGGGAAAGGATGGTGACTAGAGTGTACTACCATAGTCCTTGTAGTAACAATATCAATATATGTAGGTGAAATATTGGGGTTGTCTTTGGGACTAAGATCCTACTACTTGGTTTGGATGAACATTCCTTATTTGGGGTTGGAACAACTAACTTCCTCATACGAGGAGTCAGTGGTGGAGGATGATTGAGGAATCACAAAGATATGATCAACGAGTTCATCACACTCACTATCATTAGAGTCTTCCAAGATGATAGAGAGAGGTTCTTTAGGTGATGTATGAGAAGTACTTATTTAAGTTGAGTTTGATCCCCAAGGTTGTGCACCAAAGTGATGGAGTTCATATTCTACATAGATGAGCTTATGGGCATTGTACTCATTCAAATGATACTAGTGGGATGAGAATATCAATACTCATGAACGGTAGTAGAGATTCTCATTTTGGATCCCAAGAGTATTGGTGCAAACCAGATACTTTATGTGAATGAGACATTTACCTTTGGTTTCCATAAAATATTTTAGGGCATCAGGGTGCTCGAGTACCTGATAGATAAGTTTGATAATCCCTACCATACATTTGTCCTTTTGGGAAGAGCTTCTATTGTGATCTATCTATGAATCAATATCTTGCCGATATAGATTGCCTCATGCTCCATAATGTATAATACTTTTTGATATATGTTTCCATCCCTGTACTTGGTAAATAAGACATTGACAATCATTTGTGAATAATATGTACAACCTAGAGTGCCATTAGTGGCTTTGGCAACATTGGACCTCTACTTTGTTTGGTAAGTGAGATTTTATGAGATATTGTTAGTGTTGAAGTATGGGTCCTCCTTGTCTAGCTATCCAAACTTTGCCAATTCTGCTTCTTAATATTCAATTCAAAAGATTTTTTTAGACTCATTTTTTAAGAACCTACTCTTTATTGAAGAGGTGTAATTGAATCTATCAACACCTACCACATGTTTGTATGTCAGTTGGTGACACAATGAGTTCTCTTATTGAGGACATAAACTCATATGTCAGTTCATCATTATACAGAGGTGCCTCAAAATAGAGTATTGCTAAGTTAGTATTAAGCAACAGTGACAAGGATGATAGAGATTGAATGAGAATAAGAACACAAGACATATGTATAGTGCTTCCAAAGTCCAAACAAGGAGAATGTACGTCTAATACCTATAAAGGTCAAACTCTAGGATTTTTCAACCATGTCTCACTCCATATATTTGATTATAAGAGATACATCATATAAGCTTCCTTTTTTAGGACAAGGATACCCAACCTTCCTTTTGAGGAGAAGGGAGCCAACAACCTCCTAAAGGACTTATCAATATTTCTTTTTTGGGACAAGGATACCCAACCTTCCCTTTTGAGGAGAAGGGAGCCAATAACCTACTAAAGGACTTATCAATCCATGACTAAGAGTCTTCAACTATTGGGTTTTACATAGTCAGAGATGACCAGTTCACAAACCGGGACAACTCAACACTGCTCGTTTGGTCTAGTTGAACCGTTCAGTTCACCATAGGGAACCAGTCGTCTCCCTGACCATGAGCTGGTTGGTTCACCTAGTGAACCGATCGGTTGGTGGTCTAGATTGTGCAGAACATAGTCAATTTAGTTCTCAATCAATATGACACTCTAATCAGTTGGTTCAATACTTGAGTTTGATGATGATGTGTCAAGTCTATTGATTGAATGTTTGATCGAGTACCTAAACACTTTAGTAATCAATCCAAACATCATTCATGGATAAAATCCTCTTCTATGTTAATCCTTTGTGTGTGACCCTATAGGTACCATTTCACATTGGCAATGAATTTCCATAACTAGCTTATGACATCACAATCAAAGAGTGGTGCCTAGTCGCACATCAGTGCTACCCAAGGGAAAAGGAAAGTTGGAGAACAACTTTCATTCCTACAGTCTATGATTGGTGTAATAGAGAATGTATAATTCCTTTATATGTGATATCCTAAATGAACTCAAGGCATGGAATTGTCATCCTTTCAATGTTCATTCATGATTCTTAAACTAGAGCAGACTGTTTGAGCTATGTGTGAAATCAATTTCATATGTTGATTCACATGTGCATGCGCATGCCTTTCTCAGTCTCGCTTATAAAGTGGCATGTACATCATACTCCCTTAGGAGGGATAAATCCCATATCTATCACTCACAGTCAATCTCATGCATCAAAGCCACCCAATCATTACCATTATGACAACCCATGTTTTAGGACTGCATTTGATGATGTCAAAGTGTACCCAATCACATTTGATGAGTGTAGTGATTTTAGGTCAATCACCACCATCACTATGAGAGATGATTCTGACTACCATGTCATTATTCCATGTATCATTCTCATGGTGGGTCTGTCCGATACATTATTCTCCAACATGTATTTGTGTGCTTGGTTTGATATCACATATCATGACTAAATAGACACTATTATCAACCAACACACACTCTAGTCTTGATGTGTCATTGTTGTCAATCAACCTTCCACAATGATATCTAACTAGGGACATAACAAGAATATACATACTCTTAACATTTGTATGATCTCATTGTTTAGGTCCTCAACCTAAAGACATTCGTCATTGAGTATTGGCATTCTTTAGACATTCATTCTTATCCATCATTTATCTCATAATCGATTGAGCTAGAATAAATTGGAAGCTTTCCTTTGATATTTATCAAAGCAATCATGACGTATGTCAATCCAATCATCCTATGATTGGCTCTCAGGGCATACATACCAACAGAATCCCAGTTGCACTTAGAGCCAATCACCTTTGAATCATATTCTCTGTGATCTCTAAGCATGTCACACATGTTTATGCTGTGCTATTGCTAATCTAGTGAGTTAGCGAAACTTTTCTTTAGTCGGTATATTGCATGTTTCACATCTCCCCACTGTACGACATTTTGTATGAGATGGAGTTTTCGTAATATGCTATCTAATATTTTTTGCCTAACAATTAGCTCCATTGTTTGACTTAGTATCTCTACTTTGTCATCAATGGTTGGAATATCTATAAGTTCATATGTATGAACTTCTAGATCCATATACTATCCTCTGCTATTCATAATACAAGGATACTCAGCATTCCCTTTTAGAATTAAATGGCCTTTTAATTTTACTCAAAACATGTTATTTTAACAACTCTTGTTCACTTTATAATTGAATATAACTTTTATATTTTGCATTTTGTGATCATTTTTCTGTCATTTCAGAAGCTTGCATCAGTATAACTAATTGACACTCAACTCTTCCTTTTATTACCATAGAAATAGTCCTTTATTACTTCATAAGTACTTAAATAACTTTTTTATGGTATTCCACTGACTCTCACTGGAAGTAGACATACATCTACTCATCATGTCCTTTACATACGAGATAACTGGATGAGTATATCATATAGTCATGTCCAATACATACAAGATGATGAATGCATATATATATTTTCTTATCATGTCAGATACATACAAGATAATGGGATGATTACATACATGATAGATTCAATTCCAAATGCATAAGGCATCTATCTATGTGTTCCTATTCTTCATAAGAATTTGAGACACTTGGCATCTAAGAGACTAACTCCATGCAACATGGAAAAGTTTTCTCCCACATAATCTTTACATATAGAAACCTTCAGTACAAACTGCCAATGTATGCTCTATCTTTATCAGGTCAAGAGACTTTCAAGAACTATCTCTATCAAATAGGATGTTTCTCTTTATCCCCTAAAGAAGGTATTTGCACACCAGTTTCGTTTTATTCCTCATCATCATGTGGAATATGAATACACTCCCACTAAATCTTTTTAATCACAAATCCCGTCTTTATTTTAATATATCAGTCAAACATTTTGACTATATAATCAAAGTAAAGACTCCAATTCTGAGGTGATTGTGTTGAATCAATCATATTGCTTAATCTCTTGTAACTTATAGACTACAATTGCATTAATGGAATTATAAAACCCTTCACATTATGTCCCATACACAGCCACATGTTATGCCTACTAGGAATGCGATTTTAATATACATATGTCAAATTTCATAGTCTTCAAGTTCCAATTAGCAAGCATGATCATTTATGGCCTATAGCCACTACAATTGGTTAAATGAAATCATCAGGTTCAACACCTTGAACTCACTTGAATTTATCTCAACCAATTAGCTCTCCAAATGTCATCCATGTGAGTCTTAACTCTTAATACCCAATTGCACTTATGGGTTTTATCCCTATTATTTCTACCATTAAAGCCATACCTTATTTGGTTCACATGGAAGTCATTTTGGATCTTATGACTTCAAGCCATAACTCAAAATCTGGTTGCTCAACATCATCTAGATAGATTATTGGCTCATCATCATATGACCAATTCATAACCTTTGAGTTTGTATGATATCATTATCAATCAAGCTCAATGTGTTATCTAATAGATATATGGGGTGTATCTGTTACATAAGGATTTTGGGATTCCAAAACACTTGTGATTCTTAATCTCCTTTGTACGTTTATTTAGTATAAAGCATATTCTTTAGAAGAATTCTAGAAGATTAGTTATTTGTTTGATTGTAATGCTCTTACTATTTAGAGTGTGATTACTTCTTTGATTTAGACATCATTATGCATTAATCATGAATTCTCTATGATACGCTATTATAGCTACTCATGAGGTCCTCAAACATTTAGTTTAAGTATCTCATTCATTGATCATATCAAAGAATTAATACTTTTACCAAGTTTGTGCTTCATTTATGATATTCTTGAACATTTCAAGATATTCATATTGGTATTTCATTAAACATCATATCATAAGTATTAGCATTTATTCCAACATGTATGTATATACATCAATATGTATTACACCTAATAGAATAGTCATTCTCCCACTACATCTAGTGAAGATTGACTTGTCATCATGCCCAATAAACAAGACATTCATATGTCTTAATGGTTCATTAACCAAGAGAGTCTAGTTTATCCATAAACATGGAACCTAGTGATGAATTTCTCATTCATTATATGATAATTCTAATATATTGTTTGAGTCATCAATAACTTATAGGTATTATTGATTTTATCTCATTCATAACAAGTACCACAAGATAAATAAGGCATTGCCGATAAAATATCATATCTTTGAAATTGAAACATGAACTTTTATTAATAGACATCCTTGTCATTACAATATGTAGAAATAAAATGTTTCAATTTATTGGAAAAATGAAATAGTTGTTCATAACTCTATTACATGCCCTTTGTGCTGAAATAAACTAAAAGTTACTACTATCTACGGCAACAACACTTTCTCCAATGTTGATGAGTGTTCCTTGTTGGTCCTTTCATAAGGGCCATCACTTCTTTGTAGAGCCTACACGTCATATATGTCAGATTTATATCTTGGTATCATATACTTAAGATAAAGAAGCATTTTAAGTTTATTTCATAATACCTGAGGGGGAGACTTCCATCCCCTCCTTCTTCTTCTTTAGTTCATCTATGTAGAGAGGGAAATTTCTCTTCCAATGTCTTAGCTCATGAAAATGGTGACATTTACCTCCCTTGTTCACCCCTCCCTTGGCTTTGAGAGTTGAAGATGACTTGGGCTGCTTGCTAGTATCAGATCCTTTCTTTGATTTTTCCTTGCCCTTGCCTTTAGACTTTCCCTTCTTTCTGCTAATCATCATCACATATTTGGGTTTGTATTTTTTCATTTGTGCCTAAGTTGTCCTCAACATTCCCAACAACTCTATTAGTGGCCTGTCAAAGTTGTTCATGTTGTAGTTCATCACAAACTGACAGTAGGATTCTTGCAACGATTGCAGTATCACATCAGTAACCAACTCTTGGCTTAGAGGGAATCCTAGTCGAGTTAGGTTCTCCACGTACCCAATCATCTTGATTGTGTGAGGGCCTACTGGATCTCCTTCTGTCATGACACACTTGAGTGATGCCTTGGAGACGTCATATCTCTCTTGTCGTGCTTGATCTTGATACATTTTCTTGAGATGTTGAGCCATCTCAATGACGTCCATGTTCTCATGTTGTCTCTGCAACTCATAGTTCATTGAGCACAAAAAAAAGCACTTCACATCATAGGCATCCTCAATGTTCTTCTTTAAGCATCCCTTTCAGCCTTTGGTGCAATGGGAGCAGGTTTATTTGGCTCTGGTGTATCTAGGACATAGAGCTTTCGCTCTTGAGTGACAACAATTCTCAGCTTCCTAAACTAGTCATGGACGTTGTTCCCATTTAGCTTGTCCTTCTCAAGGACTGATCGCAATGGAAAGTGATTATTGTTGGTAGCCATTTATTCTACAAAAAGGAAATTTGCAATTTTAGTCCAAAACTCTTTTGATTTGACTTGATTTGAAGATTGAAGATATAATTATGTCTTTAAATAATTATCGCTCCCACTATTTTGATCAAATTGATAGCCCTCAACATCAATTCAGAAGATTGTAGCATACAACCTTCTAGTGAGACAAGATCCAAAACAATTGAGTTATTACCCGGCCAACGCCAATGTCCATAATCAATTATTAAGGTAGGTAAGATTCACCAATTGCATCATATGAAATTCTTGGATGGATGTCATGTGAAACTCCTTGCCATGTACATCTACATGCCTTAATCTACTTAATACTATTATAATCACCTTGTTAAGTCTGACCCAAAAGCCAACACGATGAATATGCACCCTACAGAGGCAGACTCACATATTCACCATCACACTTCCACAAGATAGATGTTGCACCACGCAAAGGCATGAACACACTTAGTCGATCAAGATTTTCATGTAAGCTTCTTTTAGAAGGCATCTTAACCTTAATATTTATGTTTGAGGGGTTTGAATATGCTTATATATGCATATATGTATCCAATCACTACATATATAGTACATATCATATACATGCTATATCCCACAAATGAAAACATGCAATAATTATAAAGCGATGATTATGGCCATCCTATTGTAGTTCCTTAGAGCCACAAGGAACTATGGTCATATAAGGTCTACATCACATGCAACCTGTTCTTGGTGAAGATCTGTGCTTAGGCCGTTCTGGGTTGATCAACTCATCCTATGCCTGATCGGCTCGCCTCCTAGCCGATCGATTGATTGTCACCAACCAATCATTTGGCTCCTCCAGACGGTCAGCTTGTCGGGTCATCGGGCTCTTCGTTAGGCCACCAACTATTCCTCAGTCGGTCAACATGGTCCATTAAGTGACCATCTTCAGTCTTCATCATAACAAGAAATAAAGCTAATCATGTTTTACATAATATTTGTGAAACCTTGAGTTACATTTGAGGGGAGAAAAGGTAGAAGATAATCTCTAGTTACATTTGGAATAGAAGAAGAGGGATCATTGTGTAGACTGAGATGCAAACAACATAACCAACCACACACATGCATATAGTGTTTATAGGCCATAACCATGCTACACATCCACCATCAAAACCATTTTAGGGTGACGTGTATCGAATCCATATATATACTAAATAATATATGTATATATTAGTTTGGGGTCATGTGGTATTAATCGGATATTCACATTTAGTCATTTAAATATTCCCATCGTATGCAATAAATACAAGATGATAAAACTGAAATCTGATCATATCGATTATCCCAAAATATAGAGTTTTAACCTGGCTCTGATACCACTATTTGGTTTTACATGGTCAGAGAAGGTAGTGGAAACAAAAATTTTACTTGACCATAAACCATTAACTAACAGATCGAATCAACATCTATGTAATGGGAAGGGTGGTTTTAGTGAGATATACATGGTCCTGAGGCTTGCTCAGCGACAATACCTTCCAACTAGTGTGGTCTTCAACCACCTATCTTCGACAGCGTCTGTGTAACTCCTGGTTTTGACCTAGACTGCGGGTTTTTGTTGTCACACATTCATCCCATGATTACCACTAATCATGATATTATGGCATAATTTAGCTAAAATATCTACCATGTTTTTTTTCTTTCTAAATATATTATAAAAACACTTACTGAATGATAACTCTTGATTAAACATAACAACAAGATACAACATAACTTGTCTTATTACATAGAATCAAGAGTTTCACACATGATGTACATTACATTTCAAACTTCTCTCTTTTCTCACTCTTTCTATCCCAAGATCCAGGGGAAGGATAAGAGACTCTCTAACTATCCTAACTACTCTTCTTTCAAGACCTCTGAGCTAATCTTAATTAAAGTTGGCTTCTGACTCCTTAGGAAGAGCTAATCCTTTACCTAAAAAATTGTTTAGTAGGTTGGTGAGCTACTGGCTCAGTGAGTAGAGAATCAACTCGTAACCAAGATATTTATGATGTTTACAAGTAGTAGAACTTAAATGCAATCATGTAAGCATGGCATTTTAGAACTGTAATTTATCCAACATGGAAGTTTAAAATTGTAATTCACTCAGCATGGCAGTAGTACAGGTATTGAATGTAATAAAAGGATAACCTAACTAATTACATTATTTCAAATCCAGTTATTATGCCTTTAGACCCACATGAGGTGTACCACAACATGTGGAAGTATCGCAGCAAGCAACAATCTCATTGTACAAGACTTAGAAGCATGCTCAGGTTCCTAAGTCTTTAATTTCAATACCATGTTTGCAGCTGGCATCGGCACATCTGCCTCTCAGTGGCTAATGGGAGCAGCCAGATATCACAGACTCCATCTCTCAACCTGGGTACTCAGGCGGTGAGTCAAAGCCCTCAGGCTTAAAGTACATCAGTGGACCTACCGACCACTGATTACTACAACATATAGCATAGGTACCACCAGCATTCCTGGTTAGTGTTGGGTACCACACAGCTTTAAGGAGTTTTCCGTACTGGTCATACCCCCACACCCTATTGGTACTCTCCAACTTACCTTGATCTGGACTATCTCCAGTCGGGAAACCATTTCCTCCCCATAGCGCATGCCTCATCTGGTGAGGATTCTACAATGTCCATGGCATCTAATGTCTAGTGATGATTAGTTAATATAACATTAACCATCATCATAGCTAATTATTATCATATTTCTAACAATTAAATGTCTTGCATTTAAATAATAAATCACGAAATAGTTTTCATATATTTCACAACCATACTCCAACTCTTAAAACATGAACTAGGGCACCCTGTCTTTCTGGTGCCTCAATTTACACATTCATCACCTGTCGAATCACAACAATTCACAAGACAATTTTCAACATGGTAATACATCACTATTAATATGATTAATAAAGCATTTCAACTGCTGATTTTTACCACATACGTTTATTCAAGCATCACAAATATCATACAACAAGAATCGAACACTAGATACTATTATTTTAATTGATAATCCTTAAATCAAGGTTAAGAGATGATTATTTACTCACAAAATTCGTCCCAGATCACTGATCTTAGCCCTTTCACCAACTAATCTCAGATCTTAGCTCACACTCGACAAGATCATGCTTTAAACCCCAAGATCTCGTTCAAAGCAACCCCTTTAATGTGTTTCTAGGCCCTAAAGAGGATCTGTTGTAGGTAGAAGATAAGATCAGAGGTTAATCCAAACCTCATAATCACTAGATTAGGGATCTTGAGCAAGGGAAAATGAAGAAAAGGAAGAATCAAGGATTAAACCTACTTACCAACTCAAATCTATAATAACCCCTTTGAATTTCTACTATTCTTAACGTTCTTCCCAAACAATCACCACTGAAATCGCCCTCCTGGTCGCACTCCTATAGAAAAGGTTGTCTAGGATGATAGAGGATTGAATCCCAGTTCCAACGCACTTTGTTTCATTGAAAACGGATAAGTATTGCTCGAAATATGATCCTTTTACGATTGGTTGTTCCCCACGGCGTCAATCGCGGTCGCGGTGTCGACGCAGTGTTGTGTTCATAGTGTCTACTCGTGGTGTCGAGGCAGCATCACATGTCGAGGTGTAGACCGTGGTCATGGTGTGGAAGCAGTGTCGCGGGTCACGGTGGATGCAGTGTTAGGGGTCGCGGTGTCGACGCAACGTCGCGGGTCGGGATGTCGACACAACGTCGGTTGCGGTCACGATGCTCAGTATATGTTTACTAAAAATGGCATAACTTACTCATTTGAACTCTGATTTGGTTCTTTTTTATTTGTAATTGAATTCTCTACAATCCTACCATATTATTTTGATAATATCATCAAATGATAAATCATTTATCAATTATTTCCTCCAATGTCATTAACTCTCTTCTTGCACACATGTATGGGTCAATGCTATGTTAACCCCAACTCGAATCTTTATAGTATTCTTAAGTCATGATTATGAGTTGCCCAAACACGTATTTAAGAATACTAAGGTTAATATAAAGCACAATATAGAATATTACTAGAAAAAACATGACAAGCATTAAGATTATCTTAAATCTCTAGGATTACCAACAAAGTTAGGAACGGGTTGTAACAATTCTCCCCCTCTAATAAAAATTTCATCTCGAAAATTATAAAAGATAAAAGGATACTTGTTAAACATCTCTATCTCCACTTCCCAGGTAGCTTCTTCTACACCATGATTCCTCCAAAAAACCTTTACTAGAGGTATCTATCTCTTTTTAAGCTTTCAAATTCTACAGTCTAGAATTTGAATTGGTCCTTCATTATATGAGATATCCTCTCTCAACTGTATAGGATCTGGATCTACAATCCTTTCTGTACCAAGATGGCACTTCTTCTACATTGATACATGAAATACATTGTGTAAATTGCCTAACTCCAATGGCAACTCTAATTTATATGCAACTGATCTAACTCTTTGAATGATTGGATAGGGACTCATGTATCTAGGAGTTAGTTTGCCTTGCTTTCCAAATCTTAGCACACCTTTCCATGGTGAAACTTTCAAATAAACCTCATCCCCAACCTAAAATTGAAGTGTCCTACACCTTTTATCTACATAGATTTTCTATCTGTCCTGAGCTACCTTCAACTGTTGTCTGATCACATGTATCTTTTCTGTGGTTTCTTCCACCAACTCTGGGCCTAAAATTTTCCTTTCTCCAACTTCATACCAACAAATTGGAGATCTTCATTTTCATAAGGGGCCATGCATAAACTAGAATGATGACTGTTGTTATAGGTGAACTCCATTAGACTGAGATGATCATCCTAACTACCACTGAACTACAAAACACATGCTCTCAGCATATCCTCCAGGGTCTAAATTGTCCTCTCTGATTGTCCATCTATCTGAGGATGAAAGGTTGTGCTAAATTTCAACATTGTTCACAAGGAACATTGCAATTGATTCCAAAGACTAGATGTAAATTTAGGATCTCAATCAAATATTATAAAAAAAGGTATTCCATACAATATAACTACCTCATCTATATAGACCTTGTCTAACTTTGGTGTATCCCATGTTTTCTTAATTGGTAGAAAGTGAGAGAACTTTGTTAGCCTATCAACTATTACCCAAACTGAGTCTAAACCACATGGCGTCTTGGGTAATCCAACCAAAAAATCCATAGTGATTTGCTCCCACTTCCATTCAGGGATAGGTAGTAATTGCAGAGTACATGTTGGTTTCTGATGTTCAACCTTGACTTGTTGGCATACATCACACTTAGCCACATACTCATCCACCTCCCTCTTCATTAATGACCACCAATACAACTCCTTAACGTTTCTATACATCTTTGTGTTACCTAGATGCATTGCACACATAGAAGAATGAGCTTCCCCAAGTATCTTCTTCTTTATCTCAGTGACATCTGGCACACACAATCTGTCATGTAGATACAACAACCCATCATTTGAAAATCTAAACTCTGATCTCTTTCCTTTTGTCATATCATGCATGATCTGTTGCAATTCTCGATCGCTATGCTGAAGCTCCTGGATCTAATCATAAAATGTCGGGATAACCTACATCTCTGTAATCAGTCCACCTTGATCAGACACATTTAGATCCAAATTCATCTCTCTCATCTTAACTAATATGTCTCTTTTTACACATGCCATTGAAAAAATTTCCACAGACGATGTTGACTTTCTACTCAGAGCATCTTCTACTACATTGACCTTTCTAGGATGATAATCAATAGTGACATCATAATCCTTTATAACCTCCAACCATCTACGTTGTCTCAGATTGAGATCCCTTTGCATGAAAATATACTTCAGACTCTTATGATCAGTAAAACCCTGACACGATTAACCATATAGATAATGACGCCATGTCTTTAGAGCATGCACTACTGCTGCCAACTCAAGATCATGTATTGGATAGTTCTCTTCATTCTTCTTAAGTTGTCTAGAAGCATAGGCCACCACTTTCCCTTCTTGCATAAGAACACATCCCAAACCTCTCATGGACGCACCACAGAAAACCACATATCCCTTATTTGCCTCTAGTAATATAAAGACTGGTGTTGTAGTTAACTTCTTCTTTAAAATTTGGAAACTTTTCTCACATGACTCAGACCAAACAAAAGGTGCATCCTTCCTTATTAAGTGTGTAAGAGATGTTGCTATTGCACTAAAGTTTCTTATAAACCTCCTGTAATAACCTGCTAACCCTAGGAAACTTTTGATCTCAGTAGGGATCGTAGGTTGCTCCCAATGAAGAATAGATTCTACCTTCTTAGGGTCAACGCTAACTCCTTCTCCTGATATAACATGTCCAAGAAAAGATACTTTATCCAACCAAAACTCACATTTTCTAAACTTAGCATAAAGCTGATGTTGCCTTAAAAACTGTAGGGCTATCCTCAGATGTTTCTCATGTTGTTCTACATCTTTAGAATATATAAGGATGTTGTCTATAAACACTAGTATGAATTGATCTAAGTATGGTATGAAAACCCTATTCATCATGTACATAAAGGTTGTAGGGGCATTCCTTAATCCAAAAGACATAACTATAAACTCATAGTGTCCATACCTCATTCTAAATGTTGACTTAGGTACATCAGATGCCTTTATCCATACATGATGATTACCTGACCTGAGATCTATCTTTGAAAAGATCGTTGCCTCATGGAGTTGATCAAATAAGTCTTCAATCCTAGGAAAAGGATATTTATTGTTAATTGTTATATTATTCAATTGTCTGTAGTCTATACATAACCGCATGGTTCCATCCTTCTTTTTCACAAACAATACTGGAGCTCCCCAAGGTGATGTACTGGTTTGAATAAATCCTTTATTCAACAACTCTTGTAATTGGGTTTTCAATTCCTTTAAATCCCCAGGTGCCATTCTATAGGCAGGTAATGCAACTGGATGGCTACCAGGTAAAGTCTGTATCTCAAAATCAATATCTCTTTCAAGTGGTAAACTTGGTAACTCATCAGGGAAGACATCTAAAAACTGACATACTACTAGACTGACTTCTCTTTTCTCTTCCCTAGCATCCACCACATGTGCTAAAAAGGCCTCACACCCCTTTCTCATCATCTTATCAGCTACATCAGCTGATACTATACATGTGGGAAACACTTTTCTATCTCCGGTAAAGACACATGAAAAACCACCTTGTTGAAAGATAGCTTCTTTCTTCCAACAATCTAACTGGACATGATATGTCTCAAGGTAGTCCATACCCAAAATGATTTGAAAAGAATTAATATCTAAGGGTATGAGATTAACTGCTATTGTATACCCACTAAAACTTAACAGACATCCAAGACATACTTCTATCAAAACTGAGGATTCACCTAGTGGAACTTTTAACAACAACTCATAAGATAATTCCTATGTTAGAAGATTTAGTCCACTAACTATCAATCTTTGAATGAAAGAATGTTTTGTATAAGGATCTGTTAATACTCTAACAGAAATGTTGTTAAAGAGAAGCATCTCACATGTCACAACTCCGCGTGAAACTACACCTTCAGATAGTGTCATTGAGAAGAAGTGTCCAGTAGCTCTCCCTCTACAACATTGTCCTCATTGTCCTCTACTGGTACTAGGTGCTCCCTCTCTAGAACCTGAAGCCACTGAAGAACTTGCCCCTTTAACTGGAGCTTGAAACTGTAATTGTAAACCTTGTTCTGAAACATATTGAAGTTTTGGGCAGTCCCTTTTTATATGTCCCATCTGTCTACAATGAAAACAAATTGGGGCGTTAGTTCCCCAACATTGACCAGAATGTGCCCTACCACAATTATCACATATGGATGCATCATGTCTCTGTGCTATCCCGTCACTGACACTGAAGATCATAAAGACCTAGTTGGAGGTTTCCATGTAGACTGTGTATTCCATCTACCAGAATTGGGTCTTCCTCCACTTGGTGAAAACCTAGATCCTTGTCTCCCAAAACAGCCAAGTCCTCGTCCTATCTTAGAAAAGAAACCACCACCTCCTCTATATCCACCGTTGCTATGTCCCCCTCCAATAAAGTCTCCAGATCTTTTCTTACACTTAGACTGCTTATCAACATTAACTGACTCTTATACATGTCTCGATGCTTCCAAAAATTCCCTAAAGTTTTCTATCTCTTCGACCAATGGCTGACACAGTGTGTCTAATCTCTAATCTTAATCCTTGTTGAAATCTTCTACACTTTTCTACATCATCAGGCACAAGTTGCGGATAGAATTTTGCCAACTTTGTGAAATATGCCTCGTATTCACCAATTGGCATACTTCTGTATTTGATATTCTCCAACTGTTTAATCTTATCACTTGGGATGGTAGGAGGAAAATACTTAAGGTGAAACTCATCCACAAAGTCCTTCTAGGTCATATCTACATTTCTCCTTTTATCTTCCACTCCTCGCCACCACATCTCCACATCTCCCTTGAGTAAATAGATTACATGATTGATTTTCTTATCTTCTGATAACTCCATTAGGAAAAACACCTTTTCCAGTTGTCGAAGCCACACCTCCGCCACAGCTGGATCTGTTGTTCTAGAAAATTCAGTTCCACCAAGCTTCTTCACCAACTCATAGGATCTCATCAGATCCTTACTAGAAGATGAAGACTTCTTGTCCATCTTGCACTTTTCTTTTGTCTCCAGAAAAATATGATACATCCTTGTTGCCTCATTATCCTCTTCACCTTGAGCCATTGCTTGAGGGTCAGGGTCGTAATGGCTCTCATCTTGTTCCTCACCATGTCCACGTCCTCTTCCTTTCATCTGCATATCCATAACAGAACACATATGTTAGAAAATTGCAGTTCAAAGAGGAAAACATCCTAATTCTATTAGTCTCTTATCACCCCTGTCCCAAACCTAAATTCATTTTAGGTTCAACCTATGCTCTGATACCATAGCTGTCACACCCGCATCCCATGATTACCACTAATCATTAGATTAGGGCATATTTAGCTACAATATCTGCCATATTTTTTTTCTAAATATATTATAATAACACTTACTGAACAATAAGACTTGATTAAACATAACAACAAGATACAACAGAACTTGTCTTATTACATAGAAGCAAGAGTTTCACACTTAATATACATCATGTACATTACATTTCAAACTTCTCTCTTTTCTCACTCTTTTTATCCTAGGATCCAAGGGAAGGATAAGAGACCCTCTAACTATTCTAACTACTCTTCTTTCAAGACCTTTCAGATAATCTTGATTAAAGTTGGCTTCTGACTCCTCAGGAAGAGTTAATCATTTACCTGAAAAATTGTTCAGTACGTTGGTGAGCTACTGGCTTAGTGAGTAGAGAACTAACAGGTAACCAAGATATTTATGATGTTTACAAGTAATAGAACTTAAATGCAATCATGTAAGCATGGAAGTTTAGAACTGTAATTCATTCAACACGGAAGTTTAAAATTGTAATTCACTCAGCACGGTAGTAGTACAGATATTGAATGTAATAAATGGATAACCTAACCAATTACATTATTTCAGATCCAATTATTATGCCTTTGGACCCACATGAGGTGTACCACAACATGTGGAAGTATCACACCAAGCTACGATCTCATTGTATAAGACTTAAAAGCATGCTCAGGTTCCTAAGTCTTTAATTTCAATACCATGTATGCAACTCGCATCGGCACGTCTGCCTCTCGGCGGCTAATGGGAGCGGTCAGATATCTCAGACTCCACCTCTCAACCTGGGTACTCAGGCGGGGAGTCAAAGCCCCCAGGCTTAAAGTGCATCAGTGGACCTACCGAACACTAATTACTATAACATATAGAACAAGTACCACCGGCATTCCCGGTTGGTGTTGGGTACCACACATCTGTAAGGAGTTTGCCCTACTGGTCAAACCCCCGCACCCTACTGGTACGCTCCGGCTTACCTCGATCTGGACTATCTCCAGTCAGGAAACTGTTTCCTCCCCACAGCACAGGCCTCATCCTATGAGGATTCTACAGTGTCCATGGCATCTAATGTCTAGTGATGATTAGTGAATATAACAGGCATCATCATCATAGCTAATGATTATACTATTTCTAACAATTAACTATCTTGCATTTATATAATAAATCACTAAACAGTTTTCATATATTTCACAACCATACTCCAACTCTTAAAACATGAACTAAGGCACCCTATCTTTCCGGTGCCTCAATTTACACATTCATCACCCGTCGAATCACGACAATTCACAAGACAACTTTCAACATGGTAATACATCACTATTAATATGATTAATAAAGCGTTTCAACTGTTGATTTTCACCACATATGTTTATTCAAGCATGACAAATATCGTACAACAAGAATCAAACACTGGATACTTTTATTTGAATTGATATGCTTTAAATTAAGGTTAAGAGATGATTATCTACTCACAAAATCCGTCCAAGATCACTAATCTTAGCCATTTCACCAACTAATCTCAGATCTTAGCTCACACAAGACAAGATCAAGCTTTAAACCACAAGATCTCGTTCAAAACAACCCCTTTAATGTGTTTCTGGGCCCTAAAGAGGATCTGCTGTAGGTAGAAGATAAGATCGGAGGTTAATCCAAACCTCATAATCTCTGCATTAGGGATCTCAAGCAAGCTAAAATGAATAAAAGGAAGAATGAAGGATTAAACCTACTTACCAACTCGAATTTATAATAACCCCTTTGAATTTTTGTTGTTCTTAACGTTCTTCCCAAAACAATCGCCCCAAAAATCTCCCTCTAGGTCACCCTCTCATAGACTAAGTGGGATGATAGAGGATTGAATCGTGGTTCCAATGCACTTTGTTTTATTGAAAACGGATAAATATTGCTCGAGATATGATCGTTTTACAATTGGCTATTCTTGGCGGTGTCGATCGCGGTCGCGTTGTCGACGCAACGTCACGGTGGAAGTGTTGATGTAGTGTCACAGGTTGTGGAGTAGACCACGGTCGCGGTGTCGATGCAGTGTCACGGGTCGTGGTGTACACCGTGGTCGCAGTGTCGACGATGCGTTGCGGGTCGCGGTGTCGACGCAGCGTCGATCGCGGTGTCGATCGCGGTGGCGATGCTCAATATATGTTAACTAAAAATAGCATAACTCACTCATTTTAACTCCGATTTGGTTCATTATTATTTTTTTAGATTAATAATTGAATTATATAAAATCAGGCCATATTGTTTTGATAATATTATTAAATAAAATATCATTTATTAATTATTTCCTCCAATGTCATTAACTCTCTTCTTGCACACATGTATGGGTCAATGCTATGTTAACCCCAACTCGGATCTTTATAGTATGCTTAAGTCATGATTATGAGTTTCCCAAACAAGTATTTAAGGTCACGAATGTTAATATAAAGCACAACATATAATATTACTAGCAAAAACATGACAAGTATTAAGATTATCTTCAATCTCTAGGATTACCAGCAAAGTTAGAAATAGGTTGTAACGATTGTTGTACTCCTGAGTGGAAGAAGTCTCCCACCTCTATAGATAGTCCACACAGACTACCAGGAACTCTAGTTATCCTAAAGAATGAACAAGAAGGAGTTGTCCCCTTCTGTCGATGTACTAGTCACTGACACACTCTCCCGCAACCAATTGCTTTTCTGTAGTTGTCTTTCCCTTACTATTCCAACCTAGACGGGTAGAACTTGCTTGGGCTCTCTCGGTTACCACAACCAGAGAGGACAAAAACTTTGCAGAGCAATTGATGTTCTAAGTTATGTGTATGGAGAATCCCCTTGTACTCCTATATTTATGGTAAAGGGCAGGGTCAGGGTTCCCAGTCTATGTGAGAGTAGAAGGGTCTACAATTTCCATGAATAATTTTCTCTTCAGCAGGCGAACTGGTAGTTTGGCAAGGTGAACTGATCGGTTCACTTATGAACTAGTCGATTGGGAGTGTGAATTGGTCATTTCACTTTGTAGACTTGCCTCCAATTGACTTTCCTTATTTGTTTCTAATTAACGCAAATATTAATTCTTGTCCCAATCGAATTGATTAAGTGAAATGAAAAACTTTTTCTCACAAATGAGGACAACCTAACACTGCTCATTTGGACCAGTTAAACCGATCGGTTCACCAGAGTGAACCGGTCATCTCACTGGCCATTTGTTGATTGGTTCACCCAGTGAACTGGCCGGTTGGTGGTCCGGATTGTGCAGAAAACAGTCAATTCAGTTCTCAATCAATTTGACACTAATTAGTTGATTCAACACTTGGACTTGATGATTCTGAGTCAAGTTTATTGATTGAATGTTTGATTGAGTACCTTAACACTTTTGTAATCAATCCAATCATCATTCATGGATAAACTCCTCTTCTAGGTTAATCCATTGTGTGTGACCCTATAGGTCCCATTTCACGTTGGCAGTGAATGTCCATAACTAGCTTATGTCATCACAAGCAAAGAGTGGTGCCTAGTCGCACATCAGTGCTACCCAAGTGAAAAGGAAAGTTGGAGAACAACTTCCAATCCCATAGTCTGTGATTGGTGTTCTAGTGAATGTATAATACCTTTGCCTCTGATATCTTGAATGAACTCAAGGCATGAAGTTGTCATCCTTTCAATGTTCATTCATGTTTCTTGAACTAGAACAGATTCTCTGAGATATGTGTGACATCAATATCATATATTGATTCACATGTGCATGTGCATGACTTTCCCAGTCTCACTTATCAATTGGACATCATACTCCCTTAGGAGGGACAAATCCCATATATATCACTCACAGTCTATCTCATGCATCAAAGCCACCCAATCATCACCATTATAACAACCCATGTTTCAGGATTGTGCTTGATGATGTCAAAGTGTACCCAATCACATTCGACGAGTGTAGTGATTTTAGGTCTAAGAATGACAATCACCACCATCACTACAAGAGATGATTCTAACTACCATGTCATTGTTCCATGTATCAGTCTCATGGTGGGTTTGTCTGATATACTATTCTCCAACATGTATCTGTGCACTTGGTTTGATATCACATTGCATGACTAATGAGACATTGTCATCAACCAACTCACACTCTAGTCTTGATGTGTCATTGTTGTCTATCAAGCTTCCATAATGACATCCGACTAGGGACATAACAAGAATGTACATACTCATACCATCCATATGATCTCATTATTCAGGTCCTCAATCTGAAGACATACGTCATTGAGTATTGTCATTCATTAGACATGCATTCTACTCCATCATTTATCTCATAATAGATTAAGCTACAATAAATTGGAAGCTTGCCTTTGATATTTATCAAATCAATCATAATGTATGCCAATCCAATCATCATATGATTGGCTCTCAAGGCATACATACCAACATCTACCTCATCAAGGTCTTACCCATTTTTGTAACAAGTCTTTTGCCTTCACCAATACTAGTACATGAATGGTCTGTAGTGTCAGTTTTTTTAATCCTGTAGCGTCGCTTTTTAACCGACTCCTAAGTGGTCGTCACTATAGAATTTGACCTATAGGGTCGGTTTTTTTAACCAAAGAAAACCGACCCAATAGGATGTAAAAAATGAGGGAAAAACTGTGGCCAAGGATGTAAGGTCGATTATCAAGCTCAATTTGTATACCTCTAGTATCGATTTTCTTAAATAATCGACCTTAGATGTTCACTCTAAGGTCGGTTTTTAAAAAAAATGATGCTATAAGGTCTACAGATTGAGCTTGACAATCTGTAGACCTACAGCATCAGTTTTCTTAGAAAACCAACCTTAGAGTGAACCTCTAAGGTCACTTATTTAAGAAAACTGATGCAACAAGTCTACAGATTGAGCTTGGCAATATGTATACTTGTAGCATTGGATTTCTTAAAAAAATGACCTTAGAGTGAACCTCTAAGGTCGGTTACTTAAGTAAACCGATGCTACAAGTCTATAAATTGTAACCACACACGACTGTGCTACCATATCCCAACACGGTCGTGCTACACAGCACGACCATGCTACCTGAAGCCAACACGACCGTGGTAAGCGGCACGACCGTGCTAAACGGCATGGCCGGAATACCTACAAGGTCAGTTTTTCTTAAATAACCGACACTAGAAGTTGCAAATTTTTTTTAAAATTCTACAGAAAAAGAAATAGAAACAGAATAGAAGAATAAGAAGAACCAGGATATGGGAGAGGGGAGCATTGATGCTCAACCGACACCATTCCAAACCACACATTCATAACAAAAATGATTCATATATTTAGTTGAGTTGCACATAATCACATTATAATTTACAAAATGATAGATTGTAAGTATGAGATGATATTAAATGTCAGATACAAAAGTAAATATGAAAGAGTACTAAAACTACATACATAAATAGAGATGACATATTTAATCCAATGCAATATTGACTTCATTTAGAAAAGCATTTGACCAATCTTCTCAGAATTCATTTAAGTCCTCAAGTGTGTAAGGTTGAGTTGTAAAGATTTGTAACAGAAAATGCTCATGCTAATATTTTATAAAATAACTAAAACAACTTGAAAATTTATGATGTTATTCTTTATTAGCTAATCTATAGTTTGAATGTCATATGATGTTTGTTTGACAATAGATTGCATATATTTCATTACATAGTAGCCACAAGCCCAGTCATTATTTTGTATAGGACACTACAAATAATGAATTATACTTAATGTTAGTAAACTACTATAAACATGAGCTAAGATAAGAATATAACAGTTGACATATAAGAGTTGAAAATTAATACATATAAGACTAAGAAATTGTTAAAGTAGCTCCCTTGACATTTTTCAAAGTCAATGTCTTTAATTTTGTGGGTATTTGTCCTCCACCGTCACGAAAAGCCTTTATACCCCTATCAATTAAATGACAGTTGGTAAAATAGAAATTCTAAATAGAAATATCATGTTGAAGTATTGACTAAATTTATGCTTACTCCATAGTTGGAAATTTCAATTTGTGGCCCCTTGTTGTTATTCCCATTGGGTCAAGATAATAAAGAGTCATCGATTTTGGGACAACCACCAATAATTCCCAATGTCTAGCTCTGAGTAAGAATAAAACAAACATTAAAATAAAGAAATGTATTCATTATTAAAATTATATTGAATAATAATACTTACTTGACGTTAAGAGGAATTAGGATAATTTCCTTCCCCACACTAGCAAAATATTTGAATGCAGTACAAAAGTATTAATTCACATCCTCAATGTGTGACTCAACTTGACTAGTGATTGAAGGATTTAAGAATCCAACATTCCTTATATCAAAGTTTATCGTCTTGGTATATAAATGGATGTAAAACATTTGTAATCATTTCATATATTAGAAATAAGCTAAAAATGTATATTAGAGTTTTCTATATTGATGAATCCTTACCTTATCCATACTTCTAATATTGAAGTATTTAGCCAATCATACCGGAACAAATCTTTAATATCATCAAGAAAAATAAAATTCTCAAAGTCCCTCCCAGCTACATCTTCTGTTAAATTTACCAACATATGTGATCCCGAGCTTTGGTTGGCTAAGTATCGACATAAACATTTACATTTGCTTCCCAATTTGTCAAATGTAGCTTCGGGAATGAAAGATGGCTTGGGCATAGGAGGACAACTAGTAGAATTTTTACTTTTTGGTTTACAAACCTATTAATTAAATTACATACTTATATTACACGAGTTCATATATGTAGTCAAATATGAAAAACATGGTAGATTTCAGATATATACCTTACCATTGTTAACCAAGTGTCTAGGCCAACCCACCATTTCTCCCTCATCTTCTTCAACTATACTATATTCAGGATTAGGTATGGGTAGTGGTTTGTCCCCCATTCCTTCATACACAAGATGGATGGACACACGGCAAATGTCATCAGTAAATTTTTGGCAATGCAATGTACCACCAAGGTTGTATACATTGCCCGCTGCCACAACATTATATTCTGGAACCACCACTGCAAGTTTACAGTCCATACCAACCTAGAATTGAAATAATATAAGTTATATAGGAAGTGGTAAACCAGATACCTATTACAACTATATATGTATATATATATATATATATATATATACAAATATATATATATATATCTATATATATATATATCATACTAATAACACAACATATAGAACAAACACTTACTGTAGCTTGTTGTGGTGGGTCATTGGGAGTGCTCCCATGACCTTCTACAACTAGAGCATGGGCTTGTACCTCATCACTTGAGAGACACACAGTATGAATAGGTTGAGTAGGCTGAAATGAAGACATAAATTCTTTTACTTTTTGTGCTACTATTGTTTCAACCTCCTCTTGTGTAAGACCTCCTGCACGACCTCTTTTAGATTGTGAAGGGCCAAAATAAGTCTTGAATCCTATGCCAACTTCTAATCCCCTAACAAGGCTAGGATGTTCCTTCGTACTAAGAGCAACTAATAGTTCATCCATGTGGCTAGTGTGGATGAACTTTCCTTCCTTCCATTGCTCATGGAGATCAATCTATTCATAGTTAATAAAAATATCAAATCACAATATCAATTAGATATAAATCAATCTAAGTTTGTGGCAGTTACTCTTTACTTAGTTGGGATAAACCTACCATATTTTATGCCACCTCCTTAGTTGCAGGGTTGACAATTTCACCTGCTCGATTCTTTCTAGCATCAATCTATGTCAAGTGTCGGGTGGACGCTCAGCTTGAGTTGTACTAAACGCTTCTCTTGTAGTTGGCGGCGGAAGGCATAACCAATGGGCCCCAAGCGATGGTCATGCACATTTTTGGCCTGTCTTTCCTTTTGGTCCTGGTGAATAGCCTGATCATTTAAAATGAGGTATTGCAATTTAGACTTGGCAAACATATAAAAAGATTCACCTCCTTAATTGTATACAATTAAAGATTCATACAATATATCACAATCTTTATTACCTGAAATTGTTCCGATTTCCTAGCTGCAACAAATCTTTCCCACACCTCAGGGTCTATAAAAACATGTACATTTGTTGCATTCTTCTTTTTTTTAGGATTACCTATAAATTCCCTTGTGAGGTATGTCTTAAAAGCCCTCCATCGTACACCACAATGTTGTAGCACTTTTTTCTGGTGATCTTTTTCATTTAGATGAAAAACACCCTATACATACAAAAGAAGCAATAATGTTGTATTGAAAAGGAATTAATTGCAAGCAAACTAAATTGGAATCAATAAACAAAAAATATATTAAAATAATATCACTTCCACTCACAGATATATCTTTCCATAGGAGGTCTTTTAAGGCATTAGAAACATCATGCCAATTTTCTATATCTATTCCCACCTTAATGCGTGCGGTCGCCCCTACGTAATTCTTGAAAGCAATAGCATGTTCCCCAACAAGTGCTCCTGTGACATCAAACTGGACTAGCAATTTCTCCCCTTTGGCCCTAAGCTCCTACAACCTATGCATCAGTGTGGGACCTCTACTTTTCTTAGCATCACCACTACCATCCTCATGGTGCTCATGCTCAGAATGTTCAACTTCACTCGCCATTTTAGAACCTACAAGTATACATGATAAAAGAAACATAAGTGATAGTAAAAGCACAAGTGATAAAATTATACATGATAATACATGATATATGATGTATATTTAGAAAATTACGTGTTTGAATGATAATAAAATAATTCAAAGAATACATGCCTCTAGTATTGGTTGAGTTGTTAGTCAAGTAAAATTCCTTCAGCATGGTCTTGACATTTATAATATTCATCGGTGTTATCTTCAACATTTACACTTGGCAAACCAACTGAGAATGGGCTGCAATCATCATAATTTTCGTAGTATTCTTCTTCATTTATAGGATCTATAGTAAACTATCTTTTTCCATGAAGAACGACAGACCAATTTTTATTTGCCCAGTCATCAATATAGAATATTTATTTTGCTTGGTCTGCCATGATGAATATATCATCTTTCTCACCAATCTTTTCAAAATTCACAAATTTGAAACCCAACTCATCCACGAAAACTCTTTTTTTGTTGTCAACCCAATTACACCTAAAGATAGGAACTTTGAAATTTGTATAGTCCAATTCCCATATGATCAATGACGTCGTAATATGACATCTCATCTTCGCGTGGTCTTTTATCTTTGGCACTAGCAAAATACAATGAACAAGCTTTAACAGTGACCCCACTATTTTGAACTACACTACTTTCATCTTGACGCTTTGTGTAGTATGAAAATTTGTTTATGTCATAACCTTCATATGACATGACATCCATTTTTGTCTTAAAGGCGAGCCATTTTATGTTCTCAGCAACATTATTTGGTGATTCAGATAGTTGATTAAAGACTCTCTTCACACCACCTAATAAATGTTCGATTATGCTCTTTTGCAAGCCACATTGAACTGGATCGCAGATGATTTCTCTTGATAAGATCATTGTGTTCTATGATGTAGCTACTAACTTCATCGATGTTTTGTAAAATATATAAATGTGTTTGTTACCACAACTCACGACTGATTCCTTTCCTCGTCCTCCCACGGTTCCTTTGCCACAATAAGATTCAGTGTCATCAGAATTTTTTAAATCGCTAGAAGTTTCATTGCAATTCAAAAAATCATTGCAAAAGTCCATCACCTCCCTAGACACATAACCCTCAATAATACTCCCTTCAGGACAATAATGATTCCAAACATCACCTTTAAAAACACTCATGTAGCGCTCAAATGGATACATCCAGTGTAAGAAAATTGGACCCAACATCTTCACCTCCCTTGTAATATGTACTACAAGATGAACCATGATATCAAAAAATGAAGGAGGAAAGTACATTTCAAGCTGACACATGGTAACAATTACATCTTTCTGTAATTTATCGAGAGTATCAAGATATATCACTTTGTTCCATATTTCATTGAAGAAGAAACATAGTCTTGTGAGTGCAAACCTTACATGCTTCAACAATATAGATCGAATAGCCTCCGGTAAAATTTGTTGCATTAAGGTGTGACAATCAAGAGATTTGAGACCTATCAACTTCAGATCCTTCATTGATACCAATCTAGGAATATTAGAAGAGTATCTTTGTGGAACCTTAATATTATACAAGCACTCACAGAAAGTCTTTTTCTCCTGCCTTGACAAAGTGTAACAAGCTGGTGGTAAATATGTGCGGCGACCCCTGATATCCACTGATAATTCTTTTCTTACACCCATTAATTCAAAATCTTTTCTAGATTTGATGCCATCTTTACTCTTTCCTGGTATGTTCAATAGCGTACCAATGATGCTATCATAAATATTTTTCTCAACATGCATGACATCAATGCAGTATCTAATTGCCAAAGATCTCCAATAAGGAAGATTCCAGAATATTGACCTCTTCTTGAATAGAGATTTGTCACATGCGAGAGTATGACTAATTGAACTATTTCCGAATTCATTAACAATATGTTTCACCCGATCATATACAACATTTCCTGGTATAGGTTTAGGAGCACTTCATTCCACAATTGACCCATTAAAGGTTTTGTGTTGCCTTCGATAAGGATGCACTGGTGGGAGAAATCTCCGATGACCAAGATATATGATTTTACCACCATGTTTCAGTTGGATTGAATCAATATTTTCATCACAAATATGACATGCTTTGTATCCTTTTATGCTATATGCAGACAAATTTCCATAAGCTGGAAAGTCATTAATCATGCAAAACAACATAGCACGCAAACTAAATATCTCTTTACGTGAAGCATCATATGTCATAACACCTTCTTCCCATAGTTTCATTAGGTCATCAATTAGAGGTTGAAGGTAAACATCAATATCATTTCCAGGTTGCTTGGGCCTTGATATCAATATTGACAACATCACATACTTATTTTTCATACACAACCAAGGAGGAAGATTGTATATAACAATCATAACAGGCCATGTGCTATGTTGGCTGCTTAATGTACCATAGGGATTCATTCCATTTGCACATAGTCCAAGTCTTAAGTTTCTTGGTTCTTTAGCAAATTGAGGGTATAATAAATCAATTTTCTTTCATTGTGGTGAATCAGATGCATGTCGTAGGATGCCACCATCATTGGCATTTAACTCTCAATGCCAAGACAAATTTTGCGCATCTTCTGTATTAGCAAATAAGTGTTGAAATTGTGGTATTATTGGTAGATACCACATCACCTTGGAAGGAGAGCTATTTTTAGCCTTAGCTGAATTTGTGGTCTTATACCTTGATGCACCACATTTTGGACAATTTATCAACTTACTATAGTCCTTCTAAAATAACACACAGTCATTTGGACATGCATGAATCTTCTTAGCCTCCATTCCCATTGGGCACATTATTTTCTTTGCTTGATATGTTGAAATTGGAAGCTCATTGTCTTCAGGAAGAATTTCCTTTAACAAAGACAACAGTGAAGAGAAACTCTTATCACTCCACCGGTTTTGAGCTTTAAGAGTATATAATCGCATCACAACACTCAACCTCGTGAACTTAGTACAACCCTTATTTAATGGTTTTTCAGCATCACGGACAATGTTTGCAAATAAAGAAGGTGGATCAATGACATTATCGTGACAACTACGTAGCATCTCATCAACCATATCATCCTGAATCGGGTCATCTTGAATTAGTTCATCATTGAAATTATCATCATTATCTATATCTTCTATGCCACAACTATTAGTATTGACATTTTCTGATCTATAATTAAATTTCTCTCCATGCCAATACCATTCATTATAGCCTTGTATGATCCCATTGCATATGACATGATTCTTAATTTCCTCAGCAGTATCAACTTTCAAATTGTTACCACAATTTATACATGGACAATATAACCTATCTATAGGTAGTTTCCTATGTTCCTCAGCAAATATGATAAATTCATTAAGACCTTTGGCAAACTCTGGACTGCAACGGTTCTTGATAGACATCCAACTTCGATCCATTTTCTATATCACATTAAAATTAATTATAAAACTGAGCATTTAATATTGATACTATAAGCTATAAGTTTTTATTGATAGGAAGTTAATTACTTTTATACTAAAGTGTACCACCTATCCCATTTTTGAATATTTAATCTCACTAGTAACTTTATAATGTATGTTTAGTTTTGAAGAAAATTTCAACAGCATTACCCCTAAGTTCTCCAAGTACACCGATGTAAATGGAAAATAACCACTCACATATGTATCCAGAGAACAAATGAGGAAATAGTACTAAAATATTCTTCAAAACTAAACATACATTATACAGTTACATCCTAAGTGAGATTAAATATCCAAAAATAGTCCCAAAACCAGGGACTATCCAAAATTTACTCATAATGAGTAAATTTTGAATGGGTTTCTAAGTTGATACATAAATGTATTATTGTCATATTTATATATTAAGTTAAACATCATGCATTGATGATCTCATTTATAAACACTAAAGTGTCAATCTGAGACTACACAATTGTCTACCCTCATATTTCTGGAATATATATAATGATTACATATGTGATTGATAACAAAATGTAGATATGAAAGAATACATGTTTGTATTATTGGTTGATTTAATAGTCAAATAAAATGGCACATTGGGAGAGTGAGAATAATATACCTCACTTATAGGCTGAAGAAGAAATATATGCAAGTCAACAACAAGTCAATAGCACCAGCAACAATACAAATGCACGATTCAATTCTGTTATAATGTATTAATTAGGGGTCAATATAGATCAATTTTAGAGGAGGAGTAAGAATAAAAAAATGCAAATTGACAAATTTTGAAGTTTCTGCAACTCAGCCAGCACAGTCGTGCTACCTAACATGGCCATTCCATCACCACGATCATGCTGCCCAGCACGGCCATGCTACCTGGTCAGTTGCATGACAGTAAGAATAAAATGGAGGAGTGAGGCGATAGAGACAATTGTGCTACCTTGAGAAGAATCGGATGGTGGGGGAGCATTGCGGGAGAAGAACTGGAGAGAGAAGGTGCGCGACCCTTGCAACATCATAGGTGTTGTAGTCATTCAAGGAAGAAAGAGGGTGGGCATCATCATCAAAGTGTACAGTGTCAGAGATGGTGATCGATCTGAAGGCGTCGGCGTCGTCCAAAGAAGAAAACAGTATTTGGGCATCATCATCCAAGAAGGGGTGCCAATTTGCCTTTCTTTGGGAGCTGAGATGGTTGGGAAGGTGACCTTGGAAGCGGCGACAATTTGCTTCTCTTCAGGCATGGGAGCAGGAATGGGGAGAAAAACAAAATGAACTGTAACACACTAAAACATGGCTCGGCTTTGGTCTAATATCAGCCCAACCTCTAGCGTTGGTTATCTCAAAAAACCTACGCTAAAGGTCGGGTTTGTAGGGTCAGTTATTTGAAAAAACTGACCCTAGAGACTAAGTGGTGCCCAAAATTTTTGAGACCATCTATAAGGTTGGTTATTTGAAAAAACCGACCCTAGAGGTCAAGGTCTATAGAGTCAGTTATTTGAATAAACCGACCCTAGAGACAAAGTGGTGCCCGAAATTTTTGAGACCATGTATAAGTTAGGTATTTGAAAAAACCGACCCTAGAGGTTAGGGTCTATAGGGTCGGTTATTTGAAAAAACCGACCCTAGAGTTCCATAGTGGTGCTTGCATTTTTTGTTGAACATATAGCATCGATTATTTGAAAAAACTGACCCTATATATCGATGCGTGAAGCCAAAATCACGCGAATGTTTTCCGCGAAAACCTGTAAGGTCAATTTTTATGATAAAGCCAATGCAATAGTCTATTAGGTCAGTTATTATAGTAGAAATGATGCTATGGGCAGCGACGTTACTAGCCAAAAATGTAATAGTGCAAGGTCTTATCCACTCTTTCAATAAGTTTTTTGCCTTGACGATTTACCCACTCTTTAAATGGATCTTCTGCCATTGTCTTCACCTTCGTCAAGGGACTTCTTCCCTTCTTCTTATTAACCTCTCTTATCTAAGAGACAGACCTCCATCTTCATGGTAGAAAGAAAGATTGAAAGGTGAGGAAGTGAGAGCCTCATAAGATATACATGTAGGACTAGCTCTCTTACAAATCTCCTAATCACTCTAATGGATGCATCAAGTTATTAATATTAAGATTGGAAGGAGTATCTTGGAGGAACTCAACTATACTATAGGGACCTTCATAGTGCTTGTCTAAACATGGGATGAAGCCCACAATGTCCTATTTATAGTTGGGGACATCTACTAGCCAAAAGAAGCACTTAAGGATGAATTCTAGTCATTTGGGGTGTCACAATGAATCTATTTCTGAGTTTTTCAAACACTCCAATAGCTAGAAACCCTTTTTCTGTACATTTGGTACAGTGTGGTTGGTCGAGTTTCCCTTTGGGAAACTTGGACGATGGCACTATGTGACAATTCAATTTTGAGTTGCCAGTCGAGTTTATCCTAGATGGAACTCAGTCAATGACTTAAAATTGATTTACATGTTTAGGGGTGTCATTCGAGTTTTTTATGGTGAAACTCGACCAAACAAGAAAGTTCTAAAGAGCCATCATGGCCGTCAATCAATTTTAACCTAGATGAAATTTGGCCAATAAAATTCCTTTTTGAATTTTGAAGGGTGCCATAAAATGCTTAAATATTTGATTGAAGTGCTCCTATTTTTTCTAATATTAGTTAAAATTCATACAATAATTACAAGTGATTTACAACATGATTCTAATGGATATGAGGTCTATTCCATAAAAATGCATTTGCATTGATTTTGACTTGTCTTTCTCCAAGTTAGGATGCGGAAGTTAGGGAATTTAGAGTGTGTTTGTACCTAATCTGAAATCACTCAAGTAGAAGCATTATACACAAATAAGTGGAATGGTTAGTCATCATCCAATCAAGGTCTTAGTGAATTAGACTTTGATTCAACATTCTCCCCCTTTCTGAATATGACAAACCATTTCACACATGTATTGGAAGCATTTAAGTAAAATCAAATCTTTGTAGAAACCTAGGGGTTTCAATGGAATGGAGTTCGTATGATCCCTCTCCATTTATGCTAATGGAGTTCATGTACTCTCTCTAAATTGATGTTATCTCTCCTACAATGTTAGTTTTCATAGAATTTATAGAAACTATGTCATCTACTCATATATATTCTACATATATGTGTTCTCCTCTTTACATGAAACATGTCTTCTTCCCCTTTTTCATTCCAAAAAGTGAGGCAGTTGAAGAGGTCAAAAAAACTTGTTCAAAAAGGGAGTGTAGAAGAGAGAAAACTAAGAGCATGTCCAAGGAATGTATATAAAACAAACAAAGACATGTATTAGAACAACCCCATATGTATTTCTACCACATAGCAAGGGAAATCTATGCAAACAAGTAACTCAAGATAGTAGATATTCAAATCAAGGAACGAGTTTGAGTATGTATGAAACAAGATGCAAGTGTAGAAATAGTTGAATTCCAATGGATGAACAAGGATATAACTACATGTATATGAACTACTAGTAGATGACATCGTAAGTTAGAACTACTAGTAGGATCTAGATCATATAAAAGATTCACAATTTAAAGAACATGTTATGAGTAGATGTAGATAAATATCCAAACAAAGAGATATGAAATTCTACAAGCATGAAAGGATATTACTCACTAGAAAATATGCATCACTACCCAGAGATAATTACCACTAAGAAAGATAATGTTGCATAAAATGATATACAACTAGATAGATGTAGCAAGATAGAGCACAACGGAAGCAATTTAGATTACAACGGAGAGAGTCAAAGAGACTATCACCAAAACATGCATATTAACTCAAGACAAGTAATTGCAAGATATATATATATCAATAGCAATTGATAAAGATAGATAATAAGAAGCTGGACACAAGAGAAGGAGAATATATATATATATATATATATTTATATATATATATATATATATATATATATATATATATATATATTGGCTCATATAAGGGAAAGAAAAGGAAAGAAGAGACTTGACTCAAGTAAAATGCATAAGTAATGAAGGTGGTAGAGTGTTGATGATGGACAATGATATCAAGAACCAATGGAGAAATTACTTCAATAATCTTTTCAATGGAGATATTGTAAATAATGTTAGAGACTCGAGTGACAAGAATACAAGAGATATCATTTAAAAAGTTTCACTATTTGATGTCAAGAATGCTTTGAAAAAGATGAAAATAAGAAATACATGCAGACTAGACAATATTCCCACTGATGTATGGAAGAGTAAGGGGGGTGAAGGAGTCATGTGTTTAACAAATTTCTTTAACAAGATCACGAAGACCAAGAAGATTCTACATAAGTGGAGAAATAGTACTATGATCCCCTTATACATGAACAAAGGTGATGTTCAGAGCTGCACAAACTACAGAGGTATCAAGTTGATGAGTCACATAATGAAGCTTTGTAAGAGGATTTTTGAACATAGGCTAATATCTATAGGGAGTATATCAAATAAACAATTTGGTTTTATGCATTCAAGATCAACAACTGATGTTATCTTTCTAATATGGAGGCTTATGGAGAAGTGTAGAGAAAGAAAAAGAGATATTCATATGGTTTTTATTGATTTATAAAAGGCTTATGATCAAGTACCCAAGGAAGTGTTGTGGATGGTTTTAAAGAAATAGGGCGTGCCAATGCAATACATTGACCTGATTAAAGACATGTATGATAGTTAAACTACAAGTTTGAAGACTCCTGGAGAAGAGACAGCAATGTTTACTATCAAAGTTGGTGTACACCAAGGATCCACACTCAGACCATATCTATTTGTTCTTATTATGGATGAATTGACAAAGAATATTCAGGATGATAGTCCTTGGTGTATGTTATTTGTTGATGATATTGTATTGACTAATGAAACTAAAGATGGATTGAATGATAAAGTTGAACTTTGGAGAAATGTAGTGGAATCAAAAAATAGTTGCAAACTAATCAAACACTCTACCTTTGGAGTACATGGCATCTTCCTCAACTTGAAACGATGCAGAGGCTTGACCAACAACAGCTTCAATTTAGGCTTTGATTTCATTCTTCTTCATTCTCTTGATCTCTTTCTCTTCTTTTTCTTCTTCTTCATTCTTGTCAAGTTTAACTTCATGGGTTTGTAGATTTTCTATGAGCTCTTCAATAGTAATATCACCAAGAGGCTTAGTTTATTCAATGGATGTCACCTTTGATTTCCACCTCTTGGGGAGAGTTCTAAGGATCTTCGAAATAATCTTTCCTCATCAATCCATAGGATGAACTAGAATGGAAAGACCATTCCTAATGGGGTTGAGCCTTGAGTAAATCTCATCTACCGTCTCCATCTTTCCCATCTTGAAGGTTTCAAGGAGGCCCTTGAGCATATAAAATTTGTTTTCCTCTACTTGCTTTGTCCCCTCATAAGTGACACATAGCTTTCTCTATATATCATAGGTCGTTTCACATGAAGAAATTTGGTTGAACTCGGCGGGGGAAAGGGAAGCGTAGAGGATGTTGATGGCTCTTGTATTCAAGGTTGCTTTCTTGTATGTAGCCTCATTTCATTCATTTATATTTGTCTTTGGTTGCTTGTATGGAAGGTCCACCATTCTCGATAGCTCAGGACTTGATCCTTGTATGTAGTATTGTAAGCTTCTCTTCCAATAGGGGAAGTTAATCCCATCAGAGATTGGATTGTTGATTAGGTATCTCTCACCTTGTGGAAGTATTTCTTGGAGAAGACCTACTCTAATACCACTTGTTGGGATCTATGGGATCTAGATGAGGGTGAATAGAGCTAGAAACCACTTAAACAAGATTCATTAGATCTTCGATTTATATCACAAGATAATATTGCTAACATGGAATTTGAGTGAAACTAAACATACAAAGAAAGTATGAGAGAGATTGAATGAGAACAAGAACACATGACATCTATAGTGACTTCGACCTTCAAACTATGAAAGTGTACATTCTCAACCTCGATAGATCAACCTCTAGGATTTTTCAACCATGTCTCACTCATTATATTCCATTATAAGATTAAGAACATATGAGCTTCCTTTTTTGGGATAAGAATACCCATCCTTCCCTTTAAGGATAAGGGAGCCAACAGCGTACCAAAGGACTTACCTATTAATGACCAAGACTCTTCTTCCTCACCAAGGTCTTACCCACTTTTGCAATGAGTGTTTTGCTTTCACCATGGTCTTACCCACTCTTGCAACAAGTCTTCCGTCTTAAGGATTCACCTACTCTTGACTTAGACCATTTGCCTTTGACTTCACCTTTTCCAAGGAGAATCTTTCACCAAGGGACCCCTTCCCTTCTTCTTCTTTACCTCTCTTAGCCAAGAGAGAAATACTTCATCTTCATGTTATAACAAGAGATTAGGAGGTGGAGAAAGTGAGAGCCTCACAAGATATACATGTAGGAGTAGATCTCTTACGAATCTCCTACTCACTCTAATAGATGTAGCAAGTGATTAAGCTTACGAATGGAAGGAGGCTCTTGGAGACACTCAATGAAAATATAAGGACCTTCATAGTGCTTGGCTAATCATGGTATGAAACCCAAGGGATTCTATTTCTAATGAGAGATGCCTACAAGCCAGTAGAAGAACTTAAGGACGAATTTTGAATATTTAGGGGTGTTACAAAAGATCTATTTTTGAGTTTTGCAAACACTCCAATGTTTAGAAACCCTTTTTCTGCCCATTCCATATAGTGAGGTCAGTCGAGTTTACTTTTGGGAAACTCGGCCACTAGCACTATGTGACAAGTCAATTTTGAGTTGTTTGTCGAGTTTATCCTAGATGAAACTCGACCAATGACTTAAAATTGATATCCTTGTACAGGGGTGTCAGTTGAGTTTGTCCTAAGGAAACTTTGTCAACCCTAGTAGTTCCCAAGATTCATCAAGGGTTTTGGTTGAGTTAATCCTAGACGAAACTTGGATAATAAAAGTTTCTATAATAAATTTTGGAAAGTTCCATTGAAGTGATCAATTAAGTGCTCTAGATTATTTCTAAGATTAATTACAAGTCATACAACCATTACAATTTATTTTCAACATGATTCTAATATACTTGAGGCCTTTTCCACAAAATTGCACTAGCATTGATTTTGACTTTTCTTTCTCCAAGTTAGGATCCACAAGTTAGGTCACTTGAAGTGTGTGTATACCTAATGAGAGACCCATAACCTTGCTTAAAGTGTAGAACATGATTAATTATCATATTTAAATGCTTAGAAGCCTAATATAACCTTGTTATATGCTTTGGAATCATAATACATGCTTAAGTTTCAAATTTGCTCCAATTTGGACACAATTTTGCAAGTTATACAATTTTACACGCAATTTGGACTTTTATGCAATTTACCCATATCTGAGGTTTTAGTTGCAATTTTTCACAAGGATTATGTTTCTTTGATTTATCTTATCATTCTTGATCTGGTTGATCCAAGGGGTGACTAGTTGAACCTTGGTTTGGAGGTGTTTTCTTCAAGGGTATTTTAGGGTTTACCCCTTTATGGATGAGCTACTTTTAGAAGCTATCAACCAATGGTTTATTTGATTATCTTGCAAATTCAATGAATGGTGGCTAAGAAGGTATCCATGCATGGTGGGATAGCTTCTTGTGTTACTGCTATTATATCCTTAATAGTTTAAGGCCATGGACACATGGAGAGCTACTATGATACCTCAAGTTTTTTTTTCTTTATCCTAAAGTTTTATATACCTATCCTTAAGCACCCAAATGAAACCTTTTTTCCCCTATATGTTCTTATCTCTGAATATCTTGTCTTTCCCTTACTGGTAGGGGGGGTATTTGCCTAAGGATGAAGAAGGTGTTGATCTACTTGGTGGAAGCACCTAGGGTTTTGTTTTACTTTTTACTTTCTTTAGGGTTTCTAAAGCTTCCTTTTTGGTGATCTTGACCTAAACAAGTATCTCCTTCTTTCCTCTATTTTTTTCTCTATTGTTCTTCCTCCTACCTTTATCCAGGTCATACCTCTATTTTTCCATGGTATAAGTTGCTCTAGAACTCAAGTATCTACCTTTTGTGCTTCTTCTTGTAGGGTTTTGCTTCTTTGTGGAGAAAAGTGCCTACTTGGTTGAATTCAGATCTATATCTTGGGTTTTATTTCCTTCTTTGCTCTAGAATCTTTCTGTTTGGGATATGAACTACTCTTTAGAGGTGATTTTTATAACCCTTTTTATTTATATTGCTTTCTATACTATAAGCATATTCATGCTTAAAAATGATGATTTAAGTCTTAAGAAGCTAAGTTTGCTTGAGATTTCGAATTTTTATGGTGTTCCCTAGTCTGTTTTAGTCCTAGATGAACTTGTAAATAGGTGTGCATCCTTTCTAAGGTAGAGTATGATCTATGATAGGTTGATATCACAACCAATAGTGCTAATAACCTAACAATCGGTGGTTCAAATTAGGGTTTTCAAGCTATTTCCTTCACTACCACACAAATGATGGTGATCCTTGCAACAATTGATGGCGTTTCTATCTTGACAATTTTTGGTGAGATCAAGAGTGTCAATATATGGTGATAACCGATGGTCTCCCCCTTAGGTCAGGTTTTGGCATAATTAGAAGCTTAATGATCAACCACTAAGTACCCTAATGATATTTTCAATCAATGATTACATTAGCTTAATATCCAATGGTGTTAAATGAATATAATGTTGATCTAACAACCGATGGTAACTTAATGATGAAAAATAATGGTGTATCAGGTCACCACAACTGATGGTAAGCTAAGACTTTATATGTAGCTTCAATTAAGACCTAAGCCAATAGTTTCCTGGGTCAAATTGTAATGACCCGTTTTCAAATTAGTCATCTAATTAGGGTTTACTTGGATAATTGTATGCTTAATTAAGTTGATCATTGTTTAAAGCTTGATTAGTTATGGTAGTTAAATTTTCATGTTTTAAATATAATTAGAAGGTTTAATCATACTTTGATTCACATAATTAGGGTTAACATTTCAGAAACCCTAATCGGCCCAAATTAGGGTTTTGGTGATATATGAATACAAAATTTGATAAGTATAGTGTATCACTAAATGATTTTTAGTATTTTATATGTAAATCTAATTTGATTCAAATTTGTATATGACTTGTATGTATAAAATGTGAACAATCTTGAAAAATATCAGAATTTTTGAAGAATGTTCTGACCTGTTTACCAGTCAAGTTTCAAACTCGACCGATCAAATTTTTAGATTGAGATAATTGTGTGGTAATTGAATTTTATCTTTTTATTGGTATATCCAATTGATCAATATTTTAACCGTACTTGATAAACACAATTTTAGACACCCTGTTAAATGGGCTTAATTTTTGTATGACTTTTGATCTCTACAAAGAGGGTGTCGGTCGAGTTCTGTGCAGGACAAACTCGACCGACCATGCTGCTGACTGCAGTATAGCACTGTAGTATTTTAGTTTTTATAATTTATTGGATTATACAATTAAGTTCTAATTTTAACTAAAGGATTGATACTCCGTTTTCAAAAACATATTAAATTTTCAGAATTTTTGGAAGATGTTTTGTATCACAACAGAACCTTGATCGGTCGAGTTCTGAGAGAGACAAACTGGACCGACCAGTTTTTTCTTGAAAAATAAAAAAGACTGAAAAATGTTTATAATTAATTATTCGAAGCACCTTAATTAGTATATAGGACTCTATTACGACCCAAGCACCTCTCAGTTCCGTCCCACACTTTATAGCTTCGTAATTCTTGAGAGAGGAGGGGATTTTAGGGTTTGGAGAATCTGAAGTGGAAATTTCAGATTTCTGGGTTTTCTCTTTCCAAGGTTGGTAAATTCTGTATAGATTATAAATCTTTACTAGGTTTATTTGCTTCTATTCTCTCCTATGTATAGAACTCGTCACTTCCCTGATTTGGATCAAAAGAATCCAAATTGATCTCTTCTTTCATTCTTTCTTCTTCAACTCTTCTTCTTCTAGGTTCTTGAGTGAAGAGGAGCAGGAAGATTCTATTTTCTTGAAGCAAGGACTTGATTTAAGAATTAGTAGTAGTAGCTGGGCTACGAATTTTAGGTGTTTCACACCTGAGGTGAGTGTTTTTCTCCCTCCTAAGCTTTGTATTCATGTTGAAAGCCTAATTCTATCCGGCTAAAACAACCAGATACCTTGTTTATACATGTATGTGATTGAAGTTGATTTGGGAAAGATATTGGGGAATCCAATTTTTACTGATTTTGATTATTTCTCATTAATTGAAACTTGATTAGTTCTTTTTACATTGAGTGAGTATGCATGGGTATTCTTATGGGTAGATGACTATGGTATTTCATGTGAATTTTTCCTAAAAATCAGCCCAATGGCCAATATGCTTGGAACTGAATTAACATGTATAAAGTCATATTTGAATTGTACTCGATTGTATTATACAAGTGTATTGTTGGATTTTAATGGATTTGAATGAACACATATCCTGATTAGGATTTGTGTTTAGGAAGTGAATCAAATGGGTCAATTAATCCATGTATACTTATGATTGATGAATGAAATGTGTGAAAATGGAAACTATGGTTTCCATGTTTGTGAATAACCCTAATGAACCCTTGGGTCATGATCGGATTACTGAATGATATGATTCTTATGATATGTTGAACTAAGGAATGACTTCTTGAAAACCCTAAAAGTTTATTATTAAGAATATTATAAGTGATAAAGCTAGAACTTGTATGTGATGTTGTAAATATGATCAAATGCTGAAGTTGAAAGTATTAATACTTCAATTGAATATGATGAGTCTTACTAATATCATCTAAGTCTAATGAATCTATTTTAGTATAATAAAGAATGATCATGGTCGATTATGGAAATGACATTAGTACTTAATGACTTGGTACACCTATCTAAATATAAGAGACAATATGAAGAAGATGTACTTAATGTGATTGCAAGATGAAGATGAAACTAATAAAGATAGTATGATGAAGTATATTATCTTTTATTTTAATTACATATGGATTAACCAAATTAAATGAAATATACTAAGAATTATACTTTGATAAATGTTATGAAGAAGAGAAGCATTGTATGTAAAGTGAATCAAGAAAGATTGGTCCAGATGATGTAATGAACATGAAATGAAAGAAGTTGAGACTACTGAGTATAAAATGATGGAAAAAGATAGGAATTAATAGATGATTCTAAGAATGTAACTCTTACTCTAAAATGATGAGTTTGATGATGCTAGTGAATGATAATATCAAATGGGGAATTAAGAGATGCACATAATTGTAATTGAATTCAACTAAAATATGAAAGTCAAGTATTTGAATTGATTTACAAGAATGTGTTCTTGAATTGTGAATTGTACTCTGAGAATGGACTAATAGTACAAACTTCAATTGACAGTGAACATGTGATGACTCGTAACCCCATATGAAGAATGTGAAATAAAAGAAGAAGAGAACTAAGTCTGGTATGAATGTATATGCATGAAATTCATTGGCATCTATTCAGATTGGATGGAACATGCATATGTTGTATGATAAATCTATTCTGAGTATGACGAATGATACATGATATCTATATGCTTTTACTATTGCTAGTTATAAAGCCTCTACTAATATATGTTAAGAACTGTGGTATATAATGAGCTAACAAAATTTATGTTGAAATGGAATTTAATATGCACTCCTTACATTGAGAAACCCTGATAAGGGTAAATGTTGCATAATGAGATTATGTCTAGGGCTGAAGGCCCAATGATGATGATAAAACCCTGATGGGGTAAATGATGGACAATAAGATTATGTCTTGGGTAGAAAGCCCACTATTGATGATTGCTATGAATTGATGTAGAAGATAGAAATAATCATATTTGTTGCAATCTATAGACTTATTGTGCTTCTTGCTATGATCATTGTCCTTATTGATAAACTTGATTTGTTTCATGTTATTGTAGTTATGCGAGAAAACACATATATGATATATGATGTTTTGAATTCTTGTAAGATGAGTAAAAGATATTAATAACAAGTGAAATGATGGAACATCTAGTTAGGTGCCCTGAACACCGTGAGTTTCCTCCGAGGACCACACTGGGGAAACAAATCGGATCTCCTTGTAGTAATCGATGAATTATGAGAAGGATTTCTGGAGTGTCGATCGAGACCTTAAAGGTTAGACCAGCAGGTTTTAGGAGTGAGTCATCTGGAGTGGATCTGGCCCTAAATCCTTGCTGTGAAAGTCTATGTCCAGATGGAATAGACTCTGTTGAAATGAAATATGTGAAATGTGAAATGAAAAATATGTGAAATATTGTGATATGTGATATACTGTTTTGCTGGTTCCTATCTCATGTACCCGAGATGAGGACGTGAGCCTCTTTAGGCAACCCTGAGGTGGCCAGGGTCTGTTGTTGATATCTTAGGGTGCCCGGCTAAACCTAAGATAGTGACGGTGAGGCGTTGACACGAGAATTAGGCGTGGGGACTTCTACTTGGTGAGGTACAAGCCAAGTAGTTTCAGGGCAAATGAATAAAAGATGATAAGCTGTGTAGAACATTATTTGAATGGTTGTTACATTCTTTGTACTGCTACTTGATGATTTCTTATTGTTGATTATGCTTCTTGTTGAGGAAAGTAATCATGTTGATATGGATATTTTCTATTTCATATTATGATATGTCATGCTGACAAGTTATAAATGATGGGATTTATATCCATTCTGAATATGAGCTGGATTGCTTGCTATTTGATAGTATTGTTTGGTCAAAATGTTTTATGTGTACTTCAGCTTCAGGACTACATGATGTGTTCCTGGTCCAGCTGGTGGAGTGTCACAAAGATAATGTTATTGTTATGTGTTGGTTCAAAATGCTTAGAACTTGACTTATTACTCATGTAGTAAGATTCTTAATCTGAACTAGAAGAATCTACTGATTTGTTCATGTCCAGCTGGTGGAGTTTCATAAGGGTAATGTTATTGTTATTTATTGATTCAAAAATGCTTAGAACTTATCTTATTTCACATGCAGCACGGCTCTTAATCTGAACTGAGAAGTATATGCTGATTTGTTCATAGACATGCTCTAAAAGATCTTTCAAGGTTATAATTGGTTCAAGTGATTGCCTTATCTGTTGGATTAGATTACCATTGCAAGATAGATTTGACTCATTATATAACTATATACTATACTTTTCAATATCTGCATGTTTCTTTTAAGTTTCATACTTAATCTAATGTTGATGCATGTACCTAGCTTGAGTGGGAGGTATCCACTCACTGGGGCTCTATATGAGTCTCATGAGGTTGTTTCAAATGTTTTTATGTATAATGTTGTCCAGCGGAGAGGTCGTGACAAAGAAGATATAAATAGTATAATCTAGATAGATTAGAATGTCCATGTACTCTCTCTTTCCTGGGATGGGTTGTAGATTAAATTTGTTCATCAATGTACATGTATCTGATGTAAACTAAACCGCATATGAGAATAAGATTTGATTCTAGATTTAATGGAGTTGAATATGATTTGTGATATCAGAATGTGATGTCCTTGATGTGACATTGATTTATGAGTTTGTGAAGAACGAAAAAGGAAACATTTATCTGTGTTTTTCATATATTTTTTAATCTCCTTTGTTGAGAATTCATTATTTTATTTCATAATCTGGGTTTAGGTTTTGGGACTACCTCTAATGGTTAGTATTTGTGTTGATCAAAAGAGTGGGTCCCGACAGACGTGGTATCAGAGCCTAGGTTAGATGAGTCTATAGGGACAATAGTGTAACATCCCTGACCTAGGTTATACTCTAACCCTAGGTGTTTTGATTAAGAAAGGTGATTAAATGATTAATCTCATCTTGTGAAAAGTAATTAGGCCTCAAGAGGAATCTATGTTGCAATTCTAGTCCTTTTTGAACATTGTTGAAATCAATGTTTTGTCTGTTTTGGACTAAAGTGCAAATTACCCAAGTTGAGGGGTTTAAGTGCAAATTGTGCATGATAATATGTTCCTCATGTGTTGAAGCATCATGAGAGTGAAAATGATGCTGAGGAATGGCTTATGGAAGCCTGAATACCAAGAAAGAGTTGATAAAGCAATGTATGTGCATAAAAACCTAGTTTTGGTGTAATGTGCAAATTACCCAAAACCTAGGGTGCAATATGTAAATTTCCACTTCAATAAGGTCCCTAATGTTTCTTGTCATCATGTAGAGCAAAGAAAATGAGAGGGACTCCTCATTTGAATTAAGATGAAGGAGAGAGAATCTTGATATTAAAATAATCAAGATTAATGCCTAATTGAAACCCTAAATTCAATTTAGGGCAAAAATAAATAAAATTAATTGAAGGGCTTTCAACCAAAAACGAGATGGTTGAGTTTTCTCAAGTGTGAAAAGCCTTGTTCCTTTTCTATGGCACGAAAATATCTCAAGGAGGTGAAAATTCCACTCACCTTATTATAAAGAAAAGTAATATCCACTCAAATTTGAGATATTACTATTAAATAATTAAGGTGCTTAAATTGTTTTTCTTTAAATTGAGGATAATGAAGAGGAATTAGAAGGTGATAAAGATACCTTTGCATGCAACGAATTAAGGAGGAGAGGTGGCATCAATTTTTGGAATTAAAAGAATTTTATAAGGAACTTTCTCTCTCATTGAATTCATTATAAAAACACCTTTTCCAACTCAATTGAAAGGCTTTTTCGACCCTTTCTTCTTTGGTTGCTTTGTATGAGCTCAAGGGGACTTAGGAGAAATAGGAGGACGAGCCCCAACCTGTTGGTAAGCTTCTTGACCCTTGTTCACCTTGAATTTATGGTGGAAATCACAAATCAATGCATGAATTCTTCCTAATTCGATTCCCTCTTCAATTCTAACCATTCCTTTTCACTCAAACCTTGAGGACGATCCTTGGATGGTGAAAGGAGTTGCATCCACCATTTTTTTCGTGGACATGGAGATTTGTAGCTCAATTGGAGGCGGGTCTTATAACTTGAACCCTTTTTCATTGTTATTCAACCATTAATCTTGCAATTTCAATGATTCCTTCATTATCTTGTTTAATTGCTGGTTGAAAATGGTTAATTCATGAAATCAGAAGTTATTAGAACTTCAGGGACGAAGTTAGATGATGATGACATCATCTTGGATCATTTTTCCAAAGAAACCAAAGAAATCATGGTTCATGCGGTTTTGAGTTAATTGCTCATGTGGTTTCACCAAACCGTTTGAGAGCAAACGGTTTGAAATTGTTTGGGAGCAAACGTTTTCAAAACCATTTGAGTGAGTTGACCAAGGGTTGAACATTTTCGATTACTGTTCATAATTATGTTGGTTAATGACTCACCACATTTTATGGGTTAACTCACAAGGAATCGTGAGTTGAAGGCTAATCAATTAGGAAAACCTAATTGGATTAAGTGCTGATTTTTCAGCTTGATTAATTTAACTTTTTGGGCAAACGGTTTCAATACCATTTGAGTGAGTTGACCAAGGGTTGAACGTTTTATATTACTGTTCCTAATTATGTTGGTTGATAACCCACCAAATTTGATGGATTAATTCAAAAGGAATCATAAGTTGAAGGCCAATCAATTAGGCAAACCCTAATTGGATTAAGTGCTGATTTTCAACTTGATTAATTTGCCTTTTTGGGAAAACGGTTTCAAAACCATTTGAGAGGGTTTACCAAGGGTTTCCGGTTTGAGATTCCTGTTCCTAATGATGTTGGTTAATAACTAACCAAATTTTATGGATTAGTTCCAATGGAATCATGAGTTGAAGGCTAATCAATTGGGAAAACCCCTAATTGAAATTAGTGCTGAAATTCCAATGAGTTGATTTGAGATTTTGGATTGATTAGCCCAAACGGTTTCAAAACCGTTTGGGAATCACCCAAACGGTTTCAAGACTGTTTGGGGATCACCCAAGACCGTTGGGAGGTCTGGGGTTAAGTATAGTTGACCAATTGAATGTCTAAAGGTACCAAATCACTTTGCAATTAAATGCTGATTTGATGATCAACTCAATAGCTCAAACCCTAATGATTTTTCACTAGAATCCAAGGGTTGGATGAGCCAAACGGTCTCAAGACTGTTTGTAGCTCATCCAAATGGTGTCAAGACCGTTTGGACATCACCCAAGACCGTTTGGAGGTCCAGAGGTGAGTATGGTTAAGCAATTGATGATCCAATGTTACTAAGTTCAAGTGTAATCAATTGCTGATTTGGTGATCAATCCAATGATCCAAACCTTAATTGGTTGACTTGGATTTTGATGATATGATGGGAAAACGGTCTCAAGACCATTTGGAGGTCATCCAAATGACCTCAAGACCGTTTGGGGTCAGGTCATGTTCAATTTGGATGATGGTTCAAAGGTTTCAACGTAACTAATCTTGCATTGATTAGTGTTGAAGGATCATTGATTCCAAACCCTAATTCAATTGACTCAAACCCTAGTTGATGACTAATTGAGGGTCAATTGAGGGCCAAATCAGTTGTAGGTTGAACTACTTAACTCAATTGAAGTATGAGGATAGGTCTAATTGATGATTGGTTCCATGAATTCAATGATTGATGGAATCAACATTGGAAACCCTAAGTGAGGTTGATTCCATGAGAATCCCTAATTGAGGTTGATTCAATGTGAATCCCTAATTGAGGTTGATTCCATAAGAAACCCTAATTGAGTGTGATGCCATGAGAAATCCCTAGCTGGGATGAATAGTAAACATTAAGTATAGGCAATGAGATGTGAAAGCCTAATGAAGGGTGATGCTACATGCATTCCTAATTCTAATGAAGTATGATAGCATATGAAATCCCAAAGCCCTAATAAAGGGTAAAGGTATGTGAAACTCTAATTGGTGTTATAATACATGAAGCCTTAATCTTGGACAACATGATGACAACCCAGAACCCTAATAATAAAACAGTGGGTAAAACCTTATAAGGGTGAAATATCATAAATGGTTGATTATAGGCAAGCTTATTGTAAGCAATGCCTTAATCTGAGATGAGTCCATGTCATTAAAGATAGTTGTACCATTCTTATGTGTAACCTATGCACTTCATGGTAAGATTTATAGGTTAGTGGATGAAATGATTAAGATGGGAAATACCTTAATCCAAGATAAGCTAATAACTTAAGAAAGTTGGAAGTAATGAGGTAAGTGATACATCAAGATATGAATGTCTTCACTGTTAGCATCTTAAAGTTGATATACTTTGATAACTATGAAATCCTAATGTGAGATGGGAAACCCTAACCCTAAACTGGGTAATGGGACATGAGAAATCCCAGAGTGATGTGAATAGTAAGCCCTAACCCTATTAAGGGAATAGTGGTGTTACTATTATATTACAAGAGATAAAATGATTAGATGTTGCCTAGTGATAGGTAACAAGATGTTGAATGGCCCTGTGAGCCATATGATTAGATGTTGCTGAGTGATAGGTAACAAGATGTTGAATGGCCCTATGAGCCATATGATTAGATGTTGCCTAGTGATAGGTAACAAGATGTTGAATGGCCATGTGAGCCATATGATTAGATGTTGCCTAGTGATAGGTAACAAGATGTTGAATGGCCCTGTGAGCCATATGATTTGATGTTGCCTAATGAGAGGTGACAAGATGCTTAATGGGATTTTCTGAGCCAAGAGAATAATTGCAGTATAGTAAGAGGCACCAAGATGATTAATGATGGGTCGAAGGAAATTTATATTCCATGATTCGTGTAATTAGGATTGGTTAGAGTCCAATGCCTGGCTGTGAAATCAGGATTGGTTAAAGTCCAATGCCTGACTGTGTAATCAGGATTGGTTAAAGTCCAATGCCTGGCTGTGAAATCAGGATTGGTTAGAGTCCAATGCCTGGCTGTGAAATCAGGATTGGTTAAAGTCAAATGCCTGGCTGTGTAATCAGGATTGGTTAAAGTCCAATGCCTGGCTGTGAAATCAGGATTGGTTAAAGTCCAATGCCTGGCTGTGAAATCAGGATTGGTTAGAGTCCAATGCCTGGCTGTGAAATCAGGATTGGTTAACGTCCAATGCCCGGCTGTGAAATCAGGATTGGTTAGAGTCCAATGTCTGGCTGTGAAATCAGGATTGGTTAAAGTCCAATGCCTGGCTGTGTAATCAAGATTGGTTAAAGTCCAATGCCTGACTATGAAATCAGGATTGGTTAAAGTCCAATGCCTGGCTGTGAAATCAGGATTGGTTAGAGTCCAATGCCTGGCTATGTAATCAGGTTTGGAGAAATCCAATACCTGGCAGAGGTGTAATGCCTATAATCAGGGTTGGTTAAAGTCCAATTCCTGGCGATGTAATCAGGTTTGGAAGAGTCCAACACCTGGCAGAGGCTCAATGCCTGTAATGATGACATAGGATTGGTATTAACCCAATGCCTGTATTAGTGATATATGAATACCTAGTAGATGTATTTTCTTATATGTTTATCAAATTGGCTAAGGCCAATAGATTGAAATAAGAATGTCTCATGGGTGACATATTGTGGCGATCGTCTTGTGAAAACATGATTAACTAATGCGGAAGCGAATTATTTGAAGCGGATTACTGAAAAATTAAAACTTTTCAAGAGATCCATTCACAGGAAAACTCTTTAACCAAAAACCAAAGTATTTCAAATTCATCCTGGTTCACAAGTATACAACCTGTACCATTCCTTCTCAAAGATTACAACATCAACTATCTTATAAACATTATATACAGACAATATACGAATCTCGAGGCATCAAGCCAAAACCTCATATTGATTCATAAGACACTGACTAAAAACTCCGAGGACCTGAGAGTACAGAGACGACACATATGACTACTATCTGTATGACTAGACAAATAATATCTCCACCTGAGATCTTATTGTTGTCCCTATTGTTGTTATTGTTGTTGCTCTTTCCTTGTTCTAGGATTTCTGCTTTGCCTCCCATGCACACCTAAAAATGTTTCCCACAGGGGTGAGACAATTGAAAATTGCCCCAGCGAGAGATATAACTCTCTGCCAAAAACATTGTTATTGCAGTTTATTAAATTAATACTGAGTAGGGGTTATTTTTACATTATCAGGCAGAGTTATTCATCATAGAACAGAATAAGATAATCTCCATTCTCAAGGAGGTCATTACATCTACCCATGGTAGATAAGTAATTCATCTGTCTACCTTGCAGAGAATATAAAGAAACATAATTAACATTTAACTACTAAGGAATGCACAAAGAAATGCAACATCATCCAATGAATCTCCGTATTCATTCCTTAAGCAAACATGCTATACGGCTGATTACATTTTACAATCACACTTATGCTCTGAGGAGATGAGATATATCGCTCATACTCCAACTGACCATTACAAAATCGCCTCGGTACCATACATAGGTCATCAAAAGAGCCAGATTCTTATGACCTCATCTATCTCGGTCAGTACGAGACCACATGCAGGACATCTCGTGTCTCTGTTAACTAGCTAGCCAGGGTATTCTGGCACCTTCGCTACAGAGTTACAGCGTCAACTGCACTCTCATCGCCAATCGAGAGATTTCTTGTTTATCTCCTCGATCAGACATTAAGTATCATTGGGAGATTCATGATACATCCATCCTGACATATTCATGAAGGATTGAGAGGTTTCTTGTTTACCTTCCAACAATCTCTTCAAGAGGACGTAAGTATATTTTCGCCCATTTACCCCCACATATTCAAAATATGTGCTCTGGGTTTTGCCGCGGGCACCCGTTTCACCATCACCTATTCTTGACGATGATGGATCTATGGTCAGAGCACTACATGAATAGATTTCACTTGATTTGTTAAGTACATTCTCATATTCTTTTAGCATCAACCAAGTTCTCAAACATAACTTATTACAACAATGCTATAAAGAGACATGTACTACTTTTATCAGATATTTATCAGTCTTTCCAATACCCTAGGAACTCAGTCCCTCATTTCAATACTGGGAATTCTCATCCCTTCACATTCTCATATGGTTTTGGGTATTCAAACCCTTAACTCATCATTGAGAATTATTATACCTTTTTCAGGTAACTATCACCTTCAGGTCATCTGACCAAGGCATTCATGATACTTGTTACACAAGCATCACACCTGGCTCACAAGGCCATAAAATATCTTGTCACCTCTCACTAGGTAACAACTTACTCATGTGACTCATAAAAGTCCATGCATATTGCTTCTTTTACTAAGCAAGAACAACATTAAGGCACATAATGCCAATCAACATTTATTATATAAATGTCACAGCTCAAACTAGCTATATACATCACCTCATAATATCTGTATGGTTATTAGGCATGATAACAGTCATACAAGATATTCATCACATCATGTGATGCAATAGTAACACCACTATTCCTCTACCAGAAATTAGGGTTTACTATCAAATAGGGTTTTTCATTCCCTTTACCCAAATTAGGGTTAGGGTTCCTCATTTCTCATTAATAAAGATTTCATGATCTCATTATGTGTCCAACCCTTAATACATTATTCCATACCTCTGGGGCATTCAAGGATATCATATTTGATTATTCTTAGAACATTACTTTCATCATATAGCATTAATGATCATCAATTCAAGGTATGAGTTCATTTCTCATCCTCATCATGGTATGATTATATCATACACATCATTTGGGCTTAACCCCATTCTCAAGGTACATTAATTAAGACTCAACAAGGTGCAACAACTCATTACATTTCATTGTAATAGTTGCATAACACACTTCATATGTTTCTTACCCAATTATATTGGATTTGGAGTACATCCAGGCATATAAACCCTGATGTGTTGAATATGATAACTATCATATTTTGATGTATCACTTTCTCATCACTTCAGACTCTCCTGAATTAGCCATCTTATCTTGTATTAAGGTATTTCCCTTCTTAATACATTCCATCACTAATCACTTACCTATAGCATATAATGCATAGGCCACACATTAGAGTTGTCCAACTATCTTTAATGATATGGACTTGTCTAATGGTAAAGACATTGCTTACAATTAGGTTGCATATATTCAACCACATGAAATGTTTCACCTTTATATGGACATTCCTTCTATCTCATCATTAGGGTTTCTTTATACCCTTACTTAAGATTAGAATTATGATTCATTGTCATATTATCCAAGATTAGGGCTTTATGTATTATGACTCCTCATTAGAGTCTCACATGCCTTCACCCTTCTTAGGGCCTCTTATCACAACATAACATTAGTACGTCATGTGGTGTTAATACTTAGTTAAGGTTTCTCATGGAATCACCCTCAACTAGGCTTTCTCTTGGAATCACCCTCAACTAGGGTTTCCACCATAGTTTCCCACAATTTGGGTTTACTATTCATCTCTATTAGGATTTCATTCAATTATCCATAATTGGAGATTCACTATTCATCCCAATTAGGGATTTACATCTCTTTTTCCTAAATTAGAGTTTCACTTATGATTACCCTAGATTAGGGCTACATCCTTACCCTGGATTAGGGTTTCATTTAGAATTTCCCTCAATTAGGGTTAGAATTCAATAACCCTGTCAATTAGGGTTTATCTTCATGATCTCTTTACTTAAGGAGCATACCCTTAATCACCACATGAATTATATTCATGTTATGAATTCATGCTAACATCATCTCAACTTGATAAGGTCATATCATCCCTTCAATCAAGTACATACAACTATGAATAACATAGTGTACCAAGTCATTGATCCTATAAGCAATTAGGGTTCATCCCTTAATTGGCACTAATCACTTAGGTACTAATAGGGTTTCAATCTTTGTACCTTCATTGATTATCATTACTAATCATCATTGGATCAATGAGTCATTCATCATCTCTATTCTTGAGAGATTCAATCACCTTGGACCTCCATTACATAAGGTATCCAATTGAATTGATCAATTGAATCTACAATCAACTTTGACTAATTGACCCCAAAATGGTCTTGGTCTTTCAAAGTTCAAATGGTTTGAAACCGTTTGGTAAAGGTGGTGCTTGAGACCGTTTGCCCAAGTAGGTGAAGACTGTTTGGCCAAGTAGGTGAAGACCGTTTGGCCAAGTAGGTGAAGAGCGTTTGGCCAAGTAGGTGAAGACCGTTTGGCCAAGTAGGTGAAGACCGTTTTCCCATCACATCATCAAAATCCAAGTCAATCAATTAGGGTTTGGATCATTGGATTGATCACCAAATCAGCAATTGATTACACTTTAACTTAGTATCATTGGATCATCAATTGCTTAACCATACTCACCCCTAGACCTCCAAACGGTCTTGGGTGACCTCAAAACGGTCTTGAGACTGTTTGGATGAGCTCCAAACGGTCTTGAGACCGTTTGTCTCATCCAACCCTTGGATTCTAGTGAAAAATCATTAGGGTTTGAGCTATTGAGTTGATCATCAAATCAGCACTTAATTGCAAATTGGTTTGGTACCTTTAGACCTTCAATTGGTCAACCATGCTTAACCCTAGACCTCCAAACGGTCTTGGGTGATCCCCAAACGGTCTTGAGACCATTTGGGTGATTCCCAAATGGTTTTGAAACCGTTTCTGTCAATCAACCCAAAACATCAACCCATCCCAATGCAAAATCAGCACTTAGCCGATTAGGTTTAACACCATATCTTTGGATCTTCAACCACATATGTATACTTGAACCTAGACCTTCAAACGGTCTTGGGTGACGACCAAACGGTTTTGAAACCGTTTGGGTGATCCCCAAACGGTTTTGAAACCGTTTGGGCTAATCAACCCAAAATCTCAAATCAACTCATTGGAATTTCAGCACTAATTCCAATTAGGGTTTGCCTAATTGATTAGCCTTCAACTCACGATTCCTTGGGAATTAACCCCTAAAATTTGGTGAGTCATTAACCAACATAAATAGGATCAGGAATCTCAAACGGTCAACCCTTCTTCAACGCTCGCAAATGGTTTTGAAACCGTTTGCCCAAAAAGTCGAACTAATCAAGCTGAAAAATCAGCACTTATTCCAATTAGGTTTCCCTAATTGATTAGCCTTCAACTCACGATTCCTTGGGAATTAACCCCTCAAATTTGGTGAGTTATTAACCAACATAATTATAAACAGGAATATCAAACGGTCAACCCTTGGTCAACTCCCTCAAACGGTTTTGAAACCGTTTTCCCAAAAAGGTCAAGTTAATCAGGTTGGAAATCAGCACTTAATCCAATTAGATTTACCTAATTGATTAGCCTTCAACTCACGATTCCTTTGGAGTTAATCCATAAAATTGGTGGGTCATTAACCAACATAATTAGGAACAATAATCTCAAATGGTCAACCTTTGGTCAACCCTCTCAAACGGTTTTGAAACCGTTTTCTCCCAAGATATTTGGGGAGGTGTGTGCTTATGATGATGTCATCATCATCAAGCTTCGTCCCTGAAGTTCTAACAACTTATGATTTCATGAATTAATCAATTTCAACTAGCAATTAATCAAGATAATGAAGGAATCATTGAAATTACAAGATTAATGGTTGAATAACAATGAAAAAAGGTTCAAGTTATAAAACATGCCACAAATATGATCTCCAAGCTCCAAGCTACACGGATATAATGGTGGATGAAGCTTCTCCAACTATTACAAGGCTCAACTTCAAGATTTGGAGTGAAATGATCGGCTAGAATTGAAGATTGAGTGAAGAAATGAAGGAATTACACATTGTTTTATGATTTTCACCATGAAATAATGAAGAACGAAGATCAAAGGCTTACCAACAGATTGGGGACGTGCTCCCTGCTGTCCTTAGCCTTCTTGGTCAGTTTTGCAAGCAAGGAGAAGAAGTGGTGTCGTAAAAGCCTTTCATTTGGTTTGGAAAAGGTAATTTTATAAGAAAATTGAGGAGAGAGAAGATACTTTATAAAAGTCTTTTAATTCCAAAATTGTTTCCACCACTTCCCCCTTGGTTTCTTTCATGCAAGGGCATCTCTATCCCCACCGAACTCCCTTCCATTATCCATGAATTATGGGAAAAGAAATTAAGCACCTTAACCCTTATAATAAGAATATCCTTATTTGAGTGGAAATTCTTTTTCTTATAATGATGGTGAGTGGAATTTCACCTCCTTAGGATATGCTCGTGCCTTTGCAAGGCTTTAGGCTTATACACACACATCTTAATCCAACCATTTTAATTTTGGTTCAAGGCCCTTTAATTAATACATTCATTTTTGCCCTAAATTGGGATTTGGGTTTCACTTAGGATTAAATCTTGATTATTTTAATATCAAGATTCTCTCTCCTTCATCTTAATTCAAATCAGGTGCCCCTCTCATTTTCTTTGCTCTAATTGATGAAAAGAAACATTAGGGACCTTATTGAAGTGGTAATTTACATATTGAACCCTAGGTTTTGGGTAAATTGCACTTTACACCAAAACAAGGTTTTATTGCACAAACCTTGCTTTATCAGCTTTTCTTGGTACTCAGGCTACCATAAGCCATACCTTTGCATAATATTCATTCTCATGATGCTTCAACACATGAGGAACATATTATCATGCACAATTTGTACTTAAACCCCTTAACTTGGGTAATTTGCACTTTAGTCTAAAACAAACAAAACATTGATTTCACAATGTTCAAAACGGACTAGAATTGCAACATAGGTTCCTCTTGAGGCCTAATTACTTTTCACAAGATGAGATTAAGCATTTAATCACCTTTATTAATCAAAACACCTAGGGTTAGAGTATAACCCAGGTCAGGGATGTTACACATATCAAGTTAATGAGTGTCACAAGAAAAGTTTAACATGATGGTATAATATGATGAATAAATGATATACATGTCATTACTATTCCTTATTAAAACAATAGATGATATATTGCTCTATCATAAATAGTTGCAATGCTTTCAAAGTTGAAAATGCTTTAAACTGCTTATCCTCTGCTCAGTTTCATATCTCTAAACTGCAATAACAATGTTTTAGCAGAGAGTTATATCTCCCGTTGGGGCAATTTACAATTGTCTCACCCCCATGGGATCCAACATTTTTAGGTGGATGCGGACAAAGAGGCACGAAACCTTTAGCAGAGAAGGAACAACAACAGCATCGAGGACAACAGTAATATCTCAGGTGGAGATACTGCCTGTCTAGTTATATAGATAGTAGTCCTATGTGTCGTCTCTATACTCTCAGGACCTCGGTATTTATAGATAGTGCTTTCATCACTGACTCGGATTTTGGCTTGATGCCTCGAGATTTTATGTTGTCTGTACATAATGTTGAATAGAACATCTGATGTTGTAATCCTCGAGAAGAGATAGTATAGGTTGTGTACTTATGGAACAGAATGTAAATATTATATTTTGGTTCTTGATGAAAAAGATTTCCTATGTGTGGATCTCTTTGCAAAAAGTTTTAATTCTTAGTGATTTTCAGTAATCTACTGTAAATGATTCGCTTCCGCATTGATTAATCTTATTTTCGCAAGTAGGTCGTTACAAATAGGATCTAGGACCGATTGATAATGTTGATGTTGAATATAACCTGAATGATGTGCATACTGACTGAACTTAGTATCCAGATACTCTGGTCAAATATTTGGGTATTGAGCTAAGCTAGTATGGAACTGCCGACTATACTTCTTCTGGATGCCCTAACCAAGTATCCAGATGAACATAGTTTGGTAGTATAATAAGATGCATGATGAAAAAGAGAAAAATGGCGATAAAATGGTGAAAGAGAAAAGGATTTTATAATTCAATATGGAACCCATGGAAAACATGAAATTTCATATAAGAAAGATGAAAGCTTAGTGGATTATTAACATAATCTCTAATGAGTTTGAGTCTAAGTATGAAATCTGAAATTGTGAGAAAAAACTATGAACTAAGATGCACACTAGATGATCTTCTTTATAAAGGAAATTGATGAATGCAGATGATAATATGTGAATGAGTCATAATCTTAAACCATGAGATATACAATAAAAAATAAGATGTGAAAGGTGATGTGAATTAGATCTTCATAAATGATGTATTACCAATATCTTTGAAGTAAGTGTTTGTAATACTCAAGGAGAGATGTGATGATTACAAGGGAAGAAATATTGATTTAATGCAAAAAGAAAGTGTCATATGAAAGAAAGATAAAATGAAAGTCTTTATAATTTGATGCTCAGAGAGGCGAACGATTAGATGATATGATATTCTTCCATATCTTTTCTTGGATTTCGGGACAAAATCCTAAAAGGAGGGGAGAATTTGTAATGACCCGTTTTCAAATTAGTCATCTGATTAGGGTTTACTTGGATAATTGTATGCTTAATTAAGTTGATCATTGTTTAAAGCTTGATTAGTGATGGTAGTTAAATTTTCATGTTTTAAATATAATGAGAAGGTTTAATCATACTTTGATTCACATAATTAGGGTTAACATTTCAGAAACCCTAATCGACCCAAATTAGAGTTTTGGTGATATATGAATACAAAATTTGATAAGTATAGTGTCTCACTAAATAATTTTTAGTATTTTCTTTATAACTATTATTTAATTCAAATTTGGATATGATTTGTATGTATAAAATTTGAACACTCTTGAAAAATATCAGAATTTGTGAAGAATGTTCTGACCTGTTTATCACTCGGGTTTCAAACTCCAATGATCATATTTTCAGATTGCAATAGCAGTGTGGTAATTGAATTTTATCTTTTTATTGGTATATCAAATTGATCTCAAATTTTAACTGTACTTGACAGACAAAAGGTAGGACACCCTGTTAAATTTTAGTAATTTTTGGATGACTTTTGATCTCCACCAAATGGGTGTCGGTCGAGTTCTGTGCAGGACAAACTCGACCGACCATGCTACTGACTGCAGTATAGTAGTCTAGTATTTAATTTTTTGTAATTTATTGGATTATCTAATTAAGCTCAAATTTTAACTGAATTATTGATACTCGGTTTTCAAAAACATATCAAATTTTCAGAATTTTTTAAACATGCTTTGAATCATAACAGAACCTTGATCGGTCGAGTTCTGAGAGAGACAAACGCGACCGACCAATTTTTTCTGGAAAAATAAAAAAGACTGAAAAATGTTTATAATTAATTATTCCAAGCACCTTAATTAGTATATAGGACTGTATTACGACCCCAAGCACCTCTCATTTCCGTACCACACTTCAGAGCTTCGTAATTCTTGAGAAAGGAGGGTATTTTAGGGTTTGGAGAATCTGAAGTGGAAATTTTAGATTTCTGGGTTTTCTGTTTCCAAGGTTGGTAAATTCTGTATAGATTATAAATCTTTACTAGGTTTATTTGCTTCTATTCTCTCCTATGTATATAACTCGTCACTTCCCTGATTTGGATCAAAAGAATCCAAATTGATCTCTTCTTTCATTCTTTCTTCTTCAACTCTTCTTCTTCTAGGTTCTCGAGCGAAAAGGAGCAGGAAGATTCTGTTTTCTTGAAGCAAGGACTTGATTCAAGAATTAGCAGTAGTAGCTGGGCTATGAATTTTACATGTTTCACACCTGAGGTGAGTGTTTTTCTCCCTCCTAAGCTTTGTAATCATGTTGAAAGCCTAATTCTATCCGGCTAAAATAATCAGATACCTTGTTTATACATGTATGCGATTGGATTTATTTTGGGAAAGATATTGGGGAATCCAATTTTTACTGATTTTGATTATTTCTCATTAATTGAAACTTGATTAGTTCTTGTTATATTGAGTGAGTATGCATGGGTATTCTTATGGATAGATGACTATGGTATTTCATGTGAATTTTGCCTAAAAATCAGCCCAATGGTCGATATGCTTGGAACTGAATTAACAAGTATAAAGTCATATTTGAATTGTACTCAATTGTATTATACAAGTGTATTGTTGGATGTTAATGGATTTGAATGACCACATATCCTTATTAGGATTTGTGTTGAGGTAGTGAATCAAATGGGTCAATTAATCAATGTATACTTATGATTGATGAATGAAATGTGTGAAAATGGAAACTAGGGTTTCCATGTTTGTGAATAACCCTAATGAACCCTTGGGTCATGATTCAATTACTGAATGATATGATTCTTATGATATGTTGAACTAAGGAATGACTTCTTGAAAACCCTAAAAGTTTATTATTAAGAATATTATAATTGATAAAGCTAGAACTTGTATATGATGTTGTAAATGTGATCAAATGCTGAAGTTGAAAGTATTAATACTTCAATTGAGTATGATGAGTCTTACTAATATCATCTAAGTCTAATGAATCTATTTTAGTATAATAATGAATGATCATGGTTGATTATGGAAATGACATTAGTAGTTAATGACTTGGTACACTTATCTGAATATACGAGACAATATGAACAAGATGTACTTAATGTGATTGCAAGATGAAGATGAAACTAATAAAGATAGTATGATGAAGTATTTTATCTTTTATTTTAATTACATATGGATTAACCCAAATTAAATGAAATATACTAAGAATTATACTTTGATAAATGTTATGAAGAAGAGAAGCATTGTATGTAAAGTGAATCCAGAAATATTGGTCCAGATGATGTAATGAACATGAAATGAAAGAAGTTGAGACTACTGATTATAAAATGATGGAAAAAGATAGGAATTAATAGGTGATTCTAAGAATTTAACTCTTACTCTAAAATGATGAGTTTGATGTTGGTAGTGAATGATAATATCAAATGGGGAATTAAGAGATGCACATAACTATAATTGAATTCAACTAAAAGATGAAAGTCAAGTATTTGAATTGATTTACAAGAATCTATTCTTGAATTGTGAATTGTACTCTGAGAATGGACTAATAGTACAAACTTCAATTGATAGTGAACACGTGATGACTAGTAACCCCATATGAAGAATGTGAAATAAAAGAAGAAGAGAACTAAGTCTGGTATGCATGTATATGCATGAAATTTATTGGCATCTATTCAGATTGGATGGAACATGCATATGTTGTATGATAAATCTATTCTGAGTATGAGGAATGCTACATGATATCTATATGCTTTTACTATTGCTAGTTCTAAAGCCTCTACTAATATATGTTAAGAACTGTGGTATATAATGAGATGATAAGACTTATGTTGAAATGGAATTTAATATGCACTCCTTACATTGAGAAACCCTGATAAGGGTAAATGTTGCATAATGAGATTATGTCTCGGGCTGAAGCCCCAGTGATGATGATAAAACCCTAATGGGGTAAATGATGGACAATAATATTATGTCTTGGGCAGAAAGCCCACTATTGATGATTGCTATGAATTGATGTCAAAGATAGAAATAATCATATTTGTTGCAATCTATAGACTTATTTTGCTTCTTGCTTTGATCATTGTCCTTATTGATAAACTTGATTTGTTTCATGTTATTGTAGTTATGCGAGAACACACAAATATGATATATGATGTTTTGAATTCTTGTAAGATGAGTAAAAGAGATTAATAACAAGTGAAATGATGGACCATCTAGTTAGGTGCCCTGAACACCGTGAGTTTCCTTTGAGGACCACACTGGGGAAACAAAACGGATCTCCTTGTAGTAATCGATGAATTATGAGAAGGATTTCCGTAGTGTGGATCGAGACCTTAAAGGTTAGACCACCAAGATTTAGGAGTGAGTCATCTGGAGTGGCTCTGACCCTAAATCCTTGTTGTGAAAGTCTATGTCCAGATGGAATAGACTCTGTTGAAATGAAATATGTGAAATGTGAAATGAAAAATATATGAGATATTGTGATATGTGATATACTCTTTTGTTGGTTCCTATCTCGTGTACCCGAGATGAGGACATGAGCCTCTTTAGGCAACCCTAAGGTGGCCAGGGTCTGTTGTTGATATCTTAGGGTGGCCAGCTAAACCCTAATATAGTGACGGTGAGTCATTGACACGAGAATCAGGCATGGCGACTTCTACTTGGTGAGGTACAAGCCAAGTAGTTTCAGGGAAAATGAATAAAAGATGATAACCTGTGTAGAACATGATTTGAATGGTTGTTACATTCTTTGTACTGCTACTTGATGATTTCTTATTGTTGATTATGCTTCTTGTTGAGGAAAGTAATCATGTTGATATGTATATTTTCTATTTCATATTATGATATGTCATGCTGACAAGTTATAAATGATGGGATTTATATCCATTCTGAATATGAGTTGGATTTCTTGCTATTTGATAGTATTGTTTGGTCAAAATGTTTTATGTGTACTTCAGCTTTAGGACTACAGGATGTGTTCCTGGTCTGGCTGGTGGAGTGTCACAAAGATAATGTTATTGTTATGTATTGGTTCAAAATGCTTAGAACTTGACTTATTACTCATGTAGTAAGATTCTTAATTTGAACTAGAAGTATCTATTGATTTGTTCATGTACAGCTGGTGGAGTGTCACAAGGGTAATGTTATTGTTATGTATTGATTCAAAAATGCTTAGAACTTATCTTATTTCACATGTAGTATGGCTCTTAATCTGAACTGAGAAGTATCTGCTGATTTGTTCATAGACATTCTCTAAAAGATGTTTCAAGGTTATAATTGGTTCAAGTGATTGCCTTATCTGTTGGATTAGATTACCATTGCAAGATAGAGTTGACTCATTATATAACTATTTGCTATACTTTTCAATATCTGCATGTTTCTTTTAAGTTTCATACTTAATCTGATGCTGATGCATGTACCTATCTTGAGTGGGAGGTATCCACTCACTAGGGCTCGACATGAGTCCCATGAGGTTGTTTCAAATGTTTTTAGGTATAATGCTATCCAGCGGAGAGGTCGTGAAAAGGAAGATATAAATAGTATAATCTAGATAGATTAGAATGTCCCTGGACTCTCTCTTTCCCGAGATGGGTTGTAGATTAAGTTTGTTCATCAATGTACATGTATCTAATGTAAACTAAACCGCATATGAGAACAAGATTTGATTCTAGATTTAATGGAGTTGAATATGATTTGTGATATCTGAATGTGATGTCCTTGATGTGACATTGATTTATGAGTTTGTGAAGATAGAAAAAGGAAAAATTTATCTGTGTTTTTCATATATTGTTTAATCTCCTTTGTCGAGAATTCATTGTTTTATTTCATAATCTGGGTTTAGGTTTTGGGATTACCTCTAATGGTTGGTATTTGTGTTGATCAAAAGAGTGGGTCCCGACACAAATGATTCAAGGGTTAGACCTATATTCCAATGGATGGTTTTAAAATATGAACCTGATCCAATGGTTAGGATCTAAAAATTCTTCATCTAATAGTTTTGAATAATGGATTTGATCCAATAGTTGAGATTGAATGCTTCAACATCCAATGTCTTGGATTGAAACCTATAGTATTACATGTGATTTAAAATATTCTGAATTCGATGCTTTCACTTATGTTATCAATTTAAGGAGATTGATGCTTGAGATGATGTCTTGCTTAAAATGTACAACCAATGATGATTTTAACCCCACAACATATGGTGCCCCTTCATGTTATTAATTGAGGGATGTCTATAGTTAGATGGTGAATCTTTCTAGGTCACAACTCAATTACTTCATTGGTGGCTTATTCAAGGTGTTTACTTATGTAAATAACCAATGGTCTTACCTTTTTTTTTGGAATAAGGTACATATATTAGACCAAAAAGGGGTATAGAGAACTATACACCTACAAAGCATGGCACCCTAACAAAGGGACCAAAACCAAAAACAAAAACTATACAGGGGATTAGATACAAAAACCCCAGTATGTTCGTGTGTTAGCATTAAGATTGTATAACAACCCTTTCCTTATCTTCACATGCATCTTTAGTTCTTTAGCGAAATAGTCAACTGTAACGTCCCAGGATTTGAGGCCTTGGATAAGTCAATCTTAAAAGGAATGATTGGACTACCAATATCACCAAGGTGCACCTCCTTTTCCAGGAGCTCATCACTAAAGAACTCCATAGTTAAGAGTGCTCAGCTTGGAGTAGTACTAGGATGGGTGACCAGTCGGGAAGTTGATCCTGGCATGCGCGTGAGTGAGGACAAAGCGCGCAGTTAAGGCTAGTGGTGGTCTTTGGGGATAGTCGTCATTCCTGAAACTTTACTAGAGCCTTGGGCAGTGGGCCCGGGCGTTACAAATGGTATCAAAGCCAATTCCCCTCTAGTAGGTGGGGCCCACATGGGCTTGTGGCATGCCAGTCTTTGAGTCGTGCAGTCCACGCATGTTGGAAAGGGCTATCCAAGTTGATGGAGCCGCCCATGCGCTGGTAGTGTCCAGGCATGTTGGAAAGGGCTATCCGAGTTGATGGAGCCACCCTTGCGTTGGTAGTCGTGATCAGGAGCTGGGTGTACATGGGACATTTGGGTCTACACTGAAATGGGGAAAGATTATGAGGCTATATAATTGAGCCTTAACGAGGACGTCAAGAGTCTAAGTGGGGAAGATTGTAACGTCCCAGGATTTGAGGCCTTGGATAAGACAATCTTAAAAGGAATGATTGGACTACCAATATCACCAAGGTGCACCTCCTTTTCCGGGAGCCCATCACTAAAGAACTCCATAGTTAAGCGTGCTCAGCTTGGAGTAGTACTAGGATGGGTGACCTGTCGGGAAGTTGATCCTGGCATGCGCGTGAGTGAGGACAAAGCGCGCAGTTAAGGCTAGTGGTGGTCTGTGGGGACAGTCGTCATTCGTGAAACTCTACTAGAGCCTTGGGCAGTGGGCTCGGGCGTTACATCAACAAAACACATTTGAGTCGTCTCTTTTTTCTCATGCATACGCTTGTTTCTTTCATTCAAGATCAGTAGCATAAACCAGTGATACACAACAAAGCAAAGCATCTTTGATGTTTATCGAGCTTGAACTTTGCTTCTGCCCAGTTAATGGCATCAGTGAGATTATTAGGCACCCCCTGTCCCCAACCATTCCTTAGATAGATGATGTACCATATCTGTAATGTCCACCTACATCTGAAGAACAAGTGAGCATTTGTTTCATTCACTTCTTTACAAAGGCAACATCTCTCATCAATAGGAATGCCCCAGGCGGCCATTCTGTCCTAGGTGGGGAGTCTATTTTGAATTGCTCTGTAACAAAACACACTCCATTTTAGGTAATAGTTTCGGCCCCATATAAACTCTGACCAACACGTCCCAATGATGGCTGTAATAATGTTGATAGGTGGTGACAAATTAACAACCACCCAAATACCATTCAGATCAACATCATACAGGTGTTGATGTGAAGCTACATGAGAGCACATCATGCACCAGATACGAGAGGGTCTGCATCTTCTATTAAAAACTAAATTATTGCCATATCTTTTCTTCATCCACTCACCCCAGCAGCAAGCTTGGGAGTTAATGAATCTATCAACCCTTCTAGTGTTGCTTTTCATCATCGTCTCTTTCGTGTCCACAGCCTGCAAACCCCCACCACAGACAGGTTTAGCAACTGTATGCCACGCGATCCCATGGTTTTTGCCAGCCCAAAGCAACCCAACAGTCAGTGATCTAAAAGAGTGGAGAATTGGATTAGGAATGAAACCCATGCTAGTCCAGAACCGCACCAAGGCCTGAAGCACGGATCTGATTAAAACCAACCTGCCAGCCATCAATATCCTAATCCCACTCCACGATTCAATCTTTGATCTGTAGCTGTCAAGGCAACCGCCAAAATCTCTAGAAGTGATAGTACCCGCAATGAGGGGGAAACCCAGGTACTTAGTAGGAAGCCTACCCACATGCATGCCTATAGCCTTCTTTAACCTTCCACGTCTGTTATCACAAGATTTGGAGAAAAAAACTTGGGATTTTATGGCGCTCACATATAAGCCAGTGAGCTTGCCAAAAATCATCAGGATCCTTTTGAATTCCTTCAATCTTCTTGAGTTGCCAGTAGAAAAAAGAAGTACATCATCAAAAAATATGAACTGCGTTAAAACCTTCACTACGAAAAATATGGTCTTTAACTACAAATAAAAAAATTTAGCGAAAACCCCAAAATTTGTAGCTAAAAGCTTTGGCTACATTTATCCTTACATTTATAATATATAGCTAATACACGTGTAGCTAATTGTTTAGGCTACATTTTTTTAAAGTTGTAGTTAGTTATTCCTCTCGCTACAAATTCATATGTAACCCTAATTGTAGGTAAAAATGTCCTTACACATAAACATGTAGTTTCAATTGTAGCCAAATGTATGACTACAATTCAATTTGTACCTATGATATGTAGGGAGAGATAGCATTGGTTACAATTTGTATTTGTAGTTCATGTATAGAAAAAATTAGCAGTTGCTACACATGTAATTATAGCTAATGTGTAGTGAAAGACACCATGTACTATACATACATATGTAGTGAGAGACATTATGTATCCAGTCAGTCGCTTGCCAATATAGAGTGGTTTTCAATAAGAAAACAGATGAATGTTATTCAAGATCGAGTTGTGCTTACAATGTCACCAATGATACTTTTATTTATATTTGAACAAGGAGTACACGTGGGGAGGACATTAACCTGGCCCCTGTTTTACAATATGCATGGAAAAAAGACACATGTATACAATATCTTCTTCTGACTACATCTATCCACTGCAGACTACAAAGCACAATATAAAGAGGGCTCATCTCCCTTAGTTCCTCCACCTAATTCACAGTGAGTTTAATAGCCCTATGAATCTCAGCTTTGGTGGTGAATCTTCCAATCCCAAAAATGATAGGGGTATGTGCCATGTCCTCATCAACTCCCAGAGCTTGAGTTGCAACCTTTCCTGTTGGAAACTCATGTAGAGGTTCATATATGGTTAGTTTTGGTTGGCAAATCTCCTGGATCAGAACATATTGGCATTTCTTCTCATAATCTATACGTTATGTACTTTTGTATTTGTGGATCAAGTGCCATCAAGTTGATGGTAGCATCCACTTTGTGCGAACCACCATGGATACCTACAAAGAAACATACAAGTTTTGAGATATAGCTCCCAAAAGAAACAAGAAAACATAGTTTCTCCTACTCATAACTTACCTATTCCATAAGCTTTCTTCTCCCATTGCATTTAAGAATAAGCTCCTACCTATACATGATGACCTCTATATTACATTTTGTCATTCTCATTGATCTTCAGGATGCTACATCCTCCAGGTCCAAACAAACCACTAACAGCCGGCAGCAAGAAGGAATATCCCCAAGAAGGAAAAGGATCACAGCTGCAGAACAGAAGAACAAAACCAACCCACAAACATATAGCATAGGAAGAGTTCATCCACTCAACCAACGAATCATCACTAGAGAGAAGAAGGCATAAACCATAAGACGGATTAAAGTAGTTGTCACAACCATGTAGCTGGGATACATCACATCCTCTTCATATCCATAACAATACATATTTGTATAGTTGAAAAAACGATCTTCTATGTAACATAGCAGCAATGCATGGCCAATCAGCACAATTTCTGTCAGTACGTGTAATTGTTGTGGCAGAAGCACTAAGCCAGGAACGAACATTGCCAGGATTACACTTGCAACTATCAGCTTACAAAAGGATTTTAGTGGCATACCGGCCGTCCAAAAATTAAGGTCCCAGTAATTATGCATTACAAACCATGCAACCATTAAGCTAGCTAAAGCAACAAAACTGAAGTATGAGGATAAGCTCTTTTTTGTGAAAAATCAAGCCAGGTAGAAGACAGAGATCAAAGGAAGAGGAAGCAACTGCAAATGTGAATGGAGCCAAAAATCAGTAGTGAAACCATAAAGTAAGTCATGATTCTAGTTATCAAACAGAATGAGACTACTGGAAAATTCTTGTCAAATAAACACACTAAGGCCTGTAAAACTAATTCTAGTAACGTCTTCATGTGTATTCCCTTATCACATAGTTTACTGTGTTGTTGTAGCAAAGAAAAGAAAGTGGAACGTTGCATACTGATTTAACACACTTGATTTCACTACATTGCCTATATCATGTATGGTGTATTGCAATATAGTTATTATCATCTACTTTCTGGAATATAATTTGTACTTTTTTCAGGCCTATCACAAACTTTGATGAAATAACTATGCATTTTGTAGAATGCATATATACCCATTCGTTTAACTCCAAGGTAAAATATCAAGTCCTATATTTTGAATTGAATTGTCATTTTGACGAATGTATGCTCAATCCTCTTAAAGGGAGGAATGTGTATGATCATCCCTTTGAATGGAATCTTATGTGGTCTGTAATTCTTAAATAGAAACTCAGTGGAGGAAATGGATCTGCTTCTGTAGATCCTCAGGCCAAGGGCAGCTCCTATCAGAATGGAGTTGGAAGCAACCCAACTTCAGTTATGAGTCAGGTAGCATCTCTTTGACTATGTACTATATGACAAAACAACTACATCTTTTGAGTTGTTCATATGTTACAATACATCCTACAGTAGGGTCTGTTGTTGGTAAATCGCAAGATATAAATGACACAGTGCTGGAAATCTCTAAGGAGCCTGCCAGTCTGCAATGAAAAATTTATAGAAAGCACACCTTTTAGTAACCATTAGCTTGTGTAGACATGAGATCACTACGAAAGAAGTTTAATGAGTTTGTTGATGTTGGTCGGGTTGTGGAAGAATATTAAATAAGTGCCAAGAGGATCTCAATAAGAGCTGTTACTATTAGTCTTTGGGTGATCTCAAATATGACTTCTACAGAAGCACATAGACTTCATTGTAGTTTGCTTTGAAATAGAAAACAACTTCCTATCTAGCTTTCTTCAGTAACAGCAAAAAAATAGTTGTTTATTCTAGCAAGCTGGAACCAGAACTAGAATTGTCTATCTACATCTAGATGGTACCAACATACAACGTAAAAAATAACGATATTTAAATATTGACCTTTTTACTGATTGTATTGGGCTGACAGTAATATTCGTTCTCATTCATTCATTTGGTATTTATGAATAATTACTTTGGCCAGGAGAATAGGGATGCAAGTTTAATCGCAAAACTAGATGACTTCCTATTTCTCTATGTTAAGGAAAGAATGCACGCATGTGCTTTGCTGACAATAGAACCCTCCCCTAGTGTAAGTTGCAATATTACACAATAATTGTCCCTAATCCTCCTAATATTGCACTGCAGGCCACTAAAGGTAAGTGATAGGAGATATGAGACTGAAGAAATTGAAACACTTCTTGGTAAGAGACAGTCTTGACGCTATAGAGATGAGCATCGGGTGTGCCATATCCTAGATGATCCGCTATAACTTCATATAAGAAATTGTTGCGACTAGAATCGCTTGTTAATAGGATCATAGTTGTTAAGGTGGCTAGGTGCTAGGTGTTTTAGGGGGTTCCTAGACGGGTGACTATGCATTTTACCATTCATTCAACTAAGATGGATGTTTAGATATTTACAGTCATAATATTAGATGCGTGAATATGTAATAGTGACATTGTTACACAATGTTTAGACTGTTTCACACCTAATATGACCAAGCCTAGACTTGATCTACCCTAAAGTTTAGACTGTTTCACACCTAATATGACCATGCGTTTCACCATACACGTAGGAACAACAGGTGGCAGAAAATATTGACTGTGATTCCCACATTTTGCAGCAGATCAGCGTAACCTATCTCTAGGTGTTGTTTGCACAAGGCTCACCATGAAGCTGGATTAATACCTCTTTGTTGAATGATGCCTTCAGTTTCTATACATTCAATGAAAACCTTTCAGCAATGCTCAACAATCTTCTTTGGACATGAGAACCTCCATAGCTAGAAAAATTGAGAAGAATTCATTGAAGCAAGAGAAATCCTGAGTAGCACTTAGTCAGAGTTTCTCCATTCCATTAAAACAACACCTATCAGGTTTATTTGCAGCTATTGAAACACATTGCAGATATATTTTGTAAGGGCAGATTACCTTGAAGTGAGGAGCAATGTGTTCCCCTTGAAGTGATGTCCTGCAACTTGAGAAAGAGGAGATTTTAGCCCCTCACACCCACTTATTTCGGATTTGTGGCAAGGGGTTCAAGAGGGATACAAACTTGTGCATGCACATGTGTGGCCATGGAGATGAGTACAATACTGTCGCTGTACTCACTAAACCCAGCAAGGACTCGAGCTCTGAACATGTGCTGATAAGAGGTACTCCTGTCCATTTGTGGGGTGCAAGAAGAACAATTAAAGATAAAAAGAAGTTCCAGCCCCTAAAGACAATCCCGTGTGTAAATAACCATTACAAAAGGAGTCACTGTGAAAAGAGCTATACCTGTAGCCGATGTAATAGCAAGAAAATCTCTGTGATTGCTGATATGAAGCCCATGAGAAGCATTACAGAAGAGACAAATGGATATGTTCTAGTGGAACTACTTTCTCTCGAAAGGACAAGCTATTTGAGCATGTCACCCTCTTCCAGGGCTACTCTCCTGCTCTTTTTCCTGATGAAAACAAAGGATCATGCATGTCCACTGGTCAAGCAATAAACGATGAACAAAATTGTGGTAATGACACTTCTGGATTCAACTTTGGAGTGGATCTGTACTTGATGAAGCAAAATATGAATTGGCTTTAAGCAAAATAGCAGACCATAATCACTGAAATGCAACACATAAAAGCAATATGAGATATCACCCAAAAAACAAGACTACATGGAGAGTGCCTATCAAGCACACACCCAAATCTCACATAGCAAGAGTGGAACTTTGATCACTACAATGACTGCTCCATATAATGATTTATACATGTTAAACAATAACCACTACTCTTTCTAGCCACAAATAGTAGCATCAGTTGGATGTGTTATACACAATCCAACCAGGGCTGAAAATATAAGAACGTCGTCCTGCATATTTATTGAAACAATCCAACCAGCTTAAGCATGACAAACTCTGCAAACCTCCTCCCCATTGTACCAAAAAAAAAAAGTGTCAAAGTGTCATTGAAATGTACGTCAATCAGATCACTTTGAAAATGCAGTTCAGGTGTAACCATCAACTGTGATGAACATCAACTCACTCATCTATTGTTCTTTCTACAAAAGGGTTTTAGGCAGGCAATCATTAATAAAACTTTAACATGTGACCCAAAAGATAACTCATGTTACAGCAATTTCAGTAAAAACTTAAAAGATCAAAGTGGCGCTTTTTTTCAACTTTTTGAAAATAACACAAGTTTTCTTATATAGAATAGAACAAGAACATCTTGTAGTCAAATAGTCAGCTGATTTAAGGAAATAACTGCATTAGCATAGCAGTAATATGCAAGAACATCTTGTAGTCAAATAGTCAACTGATTTAAGGAAGTAACTGCATTTGCATAGAAGTAATATGCTAATATGGCATTCAACCTATAGATCAAAAGTTCAGAAATGAAAGAATGTTGCTATTAGAGGAACTCCAGTTTCTTTTCTTTCTTAAAGAAAAGGCAGGGCATGCTTTGGTTAAAGCTTCGTCCCCACCAACTCTGGTAGTTGAAATTGGGAGGTCTGACCTAAATCATTGACATCATCCATATCCATTAAGAGAAATCGATCCTGATGATTTCCTCAAAAGTGACCCTAAGTTCACCCCTCTAAGAATCCATCAGGAAGGGGCAGAAGGCTGGGTAGTCAACATTATTTAAATAGGATGGAGCCCTGGTCTACCCTCATCAGGAGGTGGATATATACAACACTGTGGGCAAAACGGTACATACGTGGTTGTAAAAAAGACTTTACTTGCCAACATTGGAAAAACATTTTTGTCCCAAGGGTATCTTGAGGTTAGTGTGAGGTAAGGTTTTGTATTTATAGAAACAATTGAAGAGAACCTTAAAAACAGTGCAAGGTCAGATCCACCTAACAAATCTGGCAACATAAAACATAGGACTCATTTAACCAAGCAGCAACCACTGTGCCTTGTGATACAAACCTTCCTATGTTGAAGCACTCAACGTGGAATGGGGCACCCAGTGAGGCTAGAAGTGCTCCTACATTGTGTCGGAGAGTGCTTATGCCTGAGACCTTGTTGTGCTTTCCCCAGCCGGTTAAAATGATGTAAGAAAAAGATGCAGGGTATGGTCAAACCACCAGTTAAGTGGAGACCTGAAACAATTCATGATAAACAAATAGCAACAGGCAACAATTGGAGTGAGTGCCAACTGTGCTAAAGATAGGATAAATAGCTCAAAATAGCAGGCAATTCACGCCCTTCATAAACAACAGAGCGCATGTTGAGTAACCAAGCATGAACCATAGCTTGGGCTGCACCTGAAGAAATCAAATGCAGATCCAAACAAGAGTATGTCCATGTGGTGTCCCATACATTTATAGAAGCATCACAACACAATTGGTTTAACATGAAATGTTCATCATGAACTCTTCTTTTGGTTTCAAATCCTGTAGAACCTATTAAACTTGAGAGACAGTGAAAACTTCCCAAAGTAACTTCAAACTTCCTAGATGATGAAAAAATGAGTGTCAAGTAACTTCAAACTTCCTAGATGATGAAAAAATGAGTTTCATTTATGCTTTTTGTTGTGTTCTACCTTTAGAGGATCTACAGTCTTATTCTGTTAAGGAATTTTTTAACCTCTGTTCTACTGAATGTTTTGTTGTAGTCCACTAACTCCATTGATGTAGTTAGGTGTTTTTTTTTCTATCTTTTCCATTGAGTGTTTCTTTCAATCAAAGTCAAATTTGAATTATAATTTTCAAGAAATGTGATCAAAATGCATAAACCATTGCAAAGCTCATTCAATCAAAGGCATAATAGCTCGTTCTAATACAACCACCAGGTTAACACGAAAGCTAAACCACAAAACAGTAGAAAGATGATTAAGAAATACACCATACAAGTGAAAAAAACAAGTCCAATCATTATACTGAACCAATGACATCATTTAGATCTAGTTTTCAGTCATGTTGGGTCTAACTAGAGAACAACAGTCATTAAAAATGATTTAGAATGGATGACCCACTTTTTCTAATGGTATCATCCCAAGGATGATGTTTGGCAAAATATTTTGTTTTTGCTTCTTATGTACAACTAAATAGACCATAACCATTAATCCAGTGCACTGCACAATTAAATTAAATAGATCATTATCATTTATACGATGCAATGCGCACTCTCATACAATGTATGGCTTCTAGTGCTCAACAACATGTGCGCCTCTATGTAACAGCTACCCACAGGTTAATCAACATGCTCTCCTCACCACACATGCTTTCCACTGGACACAATATATTCTGAATCCCCCCAAGCAATAATGACATGGACTACACCGCCCACAGATATACTAAAATTAAAAGTACTAAAGAGGGATATGTCAGCAGCTATAAATTTTGTGTTGAGGATAAATGGGTCTTTCGAAACAGGGAGGAGTTATGAAATATGCTTGTTCCAATGTCCTGGAAGTGGAGATGCATGCACCTAATAGTATATTTCTTGGAATAATATGCTCAAACTAAAAGTACGCATGTTCCAAGTTCCACATGTTCCTATAAGATTTTGTAACCTCCATGTCATCTTCAAACTCAGTCTCTGCAAGCAGACTCAGGGTGAAACCTACAAGCCCCAAAAATCACAGTATAGAAATTTCAAACTGAGATATCAAAGGAAGAGAGCAAGAAGGCACCCAGCTCAAGATATGAAAAGATTCAAAAAATCAAAACGACACTCAAGTCATACAATCCACATCTCTAGTCCATAACAAAATCTATACATGGCTCAAAGCCAAGCTCCCAAAAGTCAATCTACACAAACTATGGAACCTATTATAACAACAATCCTCCAAAAATTTAATGGAAGTAGGCTAGACAGAATTTTGAAGAAGAACAGATCATCATTGTAGCAGAAGTCAAAAGAGTAAGGCCAAGTGCTTCACACTTGTTTGAAATTAGTCATGTTCTACAGAAATATCAATGCATCTTGAGGCTTCATGCCCTGGTCAACGCTATTTATTAATAACACATTTATGTCACAAAGATGTGTTGATAAATACTCTACTATTTTTGTGGATGTATTTTCAAACAATAGCTATGCATATCTAACCACATACAACTTATATTTCCTCTGAAATATGAAAAAAATAGGAGTTAATATAGATATGTTGTATATGTTTGCATCCCTAGTACTTTAACATGGATTCTAAGACAAAGCACGTACTCCATTCTCAACCACAACGTTGTTCTCTGAATTCTGTAGCTTATTGGTAGATTCAATGTCATTGAGCAAAAGGCCTTCATCTAATTCATCAAGTTCACCACCACATAAGATGGTCTTATGACTTCATGTTTAGAGGATGAGATGGATTTTTAAAGAGTAGAAACAACTTGTAAATGTGTTTCTCTAACTACCATAAACATGGCATGTTTGACACCATGCAACTGAGTCGGTATAGGACCTTTGTCCATTTTCTTCTTCCCATCTCATTGGGATGTCGACTGTATTATGTAAACATCACTTGAATTATTAACTATCGCAGTCCAGTTTTTTCTTAATGAGATGCTAATTGTATTATTCTCTCCTATTGAATACCATTGAAGGATGGGAAACCATAATGAGCCCTTAAGCATGTAGTTTATTTAATCAAGATTTTGCATGTAGATGTGAGAGCAAAGGATAAATAGGTTGCAAATGAAGTAGTCACCATAAATAGTCTTCAATACCATAAATAGAACCACGCATCGACACATCTCAAGTGCCAATACCATAAATAGTTTTCAATACCGTAAATAGAAGGAAGTAGTATTCAGTGATGATGGTCCACTCCACCTGGGTTAGTCTTGGATGGTATTACTTTCCTATCAAAATAAGATCTCAAGTCTCAAATGTCATGAGTACTGTGAGAAATTTCTTACCACAAGGGCCACACTCAACCTGTTGAAACGGAGAGATAAATTAGATGACTAAATTCACATATATATTAACATATAGTTGAAAAGTTGATTGAAAAAAGGTGAGGTAACCAAGACTATAGTACATGTATGAAAATATATCTGTTCTATTTTTGTTTTCCTCAAACTCTTGACATCAATATTACCGAATTTCTGCCATTATTTCTGAAAATTTTAGCAGCATCAAATGAGTCTAGAATTCTGTAATGTAGGTGAGTGATAAAAATTATTTGTTATTGATGTTCATGCTCTAAAATTTTGTAACGTAATCAACATTTCATTTGGTGTTTGAATGTGTTGCTTTCTGATAAAATACAACCAGTGACTTTCTTTTTCTAATGAAAAGAATGCACTGTTATTTAATGATGTTTGTCACTAACGAGTCTACTTTCTACCATTTGTAGTAGGTCAGTAAATGAAGTAGAAACATCTAACCTGGTCCATTTATTTCACATTATAGTGTGATGATATTAACCTTGCTTCCAAAGCTAAAGAGTATTTATTAATTACCATAGTTCAGACAAAGTGACAAATGAATCTTCAGCAGATCAAGCACATGCAAGCTTCACAAATGATGAGTCTGTTGTGAATTCAGAATCATGACAAACTATTAGCAAATAGTATTACTTATGGTCATCTATGCATCTAGAGAATAGAAAATTATGGTTTAATTGTACAAGCAATTGTGTGAGTTGTTTATATACATATACACAAAATGAAAACAATCGGCATCCACACAACATATAGGGAGTAACCATGTACTAAATGCTACTTGCAAATACTAAACAGAACATGCACCAATGCTTGATCCATAGATGAAGCCTTTGATTGCACTAATAGAGATAGACTACAACTCTGTACAACCGAAAAACCCTTTTTTAACAATGGGAAAGTTTTGAAAATTAAAGTTGAGAGGTTTGTTGAACACAAAATTTTACTTAAAGCAATGCTTGCTTACAACCCTGCTCGATGCCGCAGGCTCAGTATCAGAACCCATACATGATCAGTTCACTGCTCCATGTAAGACCATTGTTAACTGTCTTAAAAGGAGGACAATAGTTTAGAGGTTGGGCTAATGCACATGTAGGTGAGAAGGCCCATGCAGAATCATTGGTAATTCCTTGGAAGGACAACAATTGGATGTGGGAAAGAGGAAGTCAGAAAGACACAACAAAAAATCATTAGGGGTGTCAAGGATAAGGAAAGATTATATATTTTTCATATGGGCATCCCTAAACTTGCTAGAATAGTCAAAACTGTTACTAAAACATTACAATGAAGCCTGCTAAGGTCCTACAAAAAGACTTCATATAATCATTAAAAGGCAGGACCCAAAACCTGGGATTGTAGTAGAATGTACCATCGCAAACTGTAACCAACATCAAGCTGAGAGAAAAACAACAAGCATCAGGCTCCTTCTTAGAATAGAGCATAACTTGAGATTTCTTCTGAAGAACAACATCAGCTCAGAGCAGAAAGAATCTAAGAGAAAAAAGATTTTAGTTCATCAACATCATATAATAAGGTGAAAAAAATTAGTAAGAAAATGTTATAACCCCAATTTTTGGGCTTAATTAGTGAGAAATGTAATTTCTCATATTCAAGCTAATTGAACAAATAATGATATGATTTATTTTGATTCCATTCACAATAGCCTTGATTGGTTGCTTTGTGGGATTTATTGGCTATTGGGCCCAATAAAAAGGAATTTCAATTGATTAAAGAATAATTGAGAATTTGAGAAAGGAAATATGTGGAAACCTCTAGAAGGAAAATCCAAAGAGGATTTCGTGCCTCTTGGGTTCCTTGGGTACCAAGGAGTCCAAGGTTGCAAAAAGAAAACAATAAGAAAAGAAGAGATTAATTCAGTATTTCTTTATTAAGAAAGAAATTGGAAGATAATGATAAAATGTGGAAAATGTGTGGAAAGAAGCATAAATGAGATTTATTGGAGAAATTTCGTATCCATGAGGTTGATAATATTAAAAGGAATGCCAATGAGGAAAATAAAAGAGAAATAAAAAGAAATCCTCAAAAAGAAATATTTTAATAAGAAATAAACATGATAATGCAAAATAATGCATATAGGTGCATTAAGAAGGATAATGAGTACTCCAATAAAATGAATTTCGAAATAATAGAGTGCCTTGGGATCCAAGAAGTCCCAATAAAGAGGAAGGAAAGAGAAAATACTAAATTTGCAAAATATGAAGATAATGTGACATATTATTAATGAATTTTGTGTTGATTTCTTAAAAGGGTGGTATTTTCTATTAAAAGGAAACATGATTTCGTGGCAAATAGATTAAAAGGCAAATAAAGAGAGTAAAGGAAGACGAATTTCGAATTCCAAATGATTAAGGAGAAGAGGACATCAAAATGATTGAGAAGAGAGAGAAGGTTTTCTTATCCTTGAAGGAATACGGTTCCTTTTGGGAAAGGGGCTCTTTGAGCCGTGTACATACAACTCATGTCTTCGTTTCTCACCCTATATGAAGGGGTAGACACTTTGGGACGAGTTTCAGAGAGTTTCTGCACCTCCCAATGCCTTCCCTATCTTCTTCTTGGTCTTCATCATGAAAACCCTAACCATGGGGGAGGATGATGCACCCCGGAGCCATGAAGAACCATAGCCTCGTCTTGGTGAGAGCCTGGTAGTGCCCATAGACCTGAAGAGGGTTGGCCAGTTGAACAATCTTTGTGCAAATCGCCTCCAGCAGGCTGCACGGCATGCCAACCAAGCGCTGGCTGGACGCGCTGGTAACGACCGCGGTGGCCGCAAGATGGAAGCACCCTATGGGCGCCGAAGCATGGCGAAGTCAGGGGGGAGGTTCTCCGGCGAGCTCGGGGCCTGGAGGTGGAGGAGAAGAGCCCACGTACACCTGCAGATCGCGGCTAGGGCGGCGGCCTGGTCCGCTCGCGAGGAAGAAGAAGGAACGGGTGGCTTTTGACCGTGCTACCCCTCCGCGTAATAAAGAACTATGTGTTAAGTCGAGGGCAAAAGAGACATTTCGAAATGTTTCCCAAAGAGAGAGTCACGCCTACGTTGCATGAGCCTGATGACGTGGCATCCTTCGATTGGTCCGGGTAAGTTGATTTTGCAAAAATCATAGCTCATGAATCGTAACTCGGATTAGAACAAGTTATATATGAATTTTGATCAGGAGAACGAGAGGAATCCAATAAAAATGGTAATAAATATATATTTCGTTCCTAATTGCAAAAGTACTATAAGTTAATGAAAAGTGCATTAAAGTAATGATAAAAACCCTATTTGTGAATTAAAGGTTGAATATATGATGCCTAATGGGTTAGTTTGAATAATGATACCTTGTTGAAGGATAATATTAGATGCGAATCTAATCTAGATGAGAAATTGCATGTTTTAAGGTTTTAAACCAAGATTACATGATAATGCATTTGGAAACTCTAACTTAGAGAAAAAGGGGAAGATATCATGAGAATATGTTGTTAAATGATAGTTATAAGTTTTTGGTATACGAAAGTCCTTAATTCTGGATAAATTCCCTAAAAGTAGTAATTAGGGTCTTTTTATGAATAAAACGTAGATATGATGGAAAAATGAGTTCCTATGTTAATTAGTTCTAATGAGCTTTGAATTAATGATAAATGCACATAATGATCTTGTCATGAATTAAAAGGGGTAAGAAAAACAGTGGCTTTAATGCAAAAAAAGTTTAGTGAAATTAATTGATGAGTAATGTGTCGTTAAATGTGGAAATAGGGTTATATGTTGTTGAGATAACCTTAATACTGAAGAATAGATAAGATAACTAGGGTTTTTGAGTAATTAGGGTTTTTATGAGTGGATAAGTTGTTTTAGGGTTTGTTAACTTAAAAAGGATAAAGTTAGAGAAATTGATCTAAGAAACCCTAATGCATCCTAATGAGACTTAGAAACCTTAGAAAGGTGTCCCAATCAATAAGGAGTTGTTTTGGATATGCTTGTGACATTTAGACATTATACATGTTTTCAGGATCAATGTTTGCTTGATTGATTGATTGGCTTGCTTGATTGGACATCTAGTTGGATTTGGATAAATTGTTGCTTGAGATCTCCAAGACAGGTATGTGGTTACTTATGGTTAACCGCTTATGTTTCCCGATGTTTCCCGAATGTTTAATCGCATTGAATGCAACTAAACAGTTTGGATGTTTATTTCTGTCATGCAAAGTATAAAGTGACTATGACTATCACTTAATGTATATGCCTTCTAGCTCAATCCTTGATTCCCTCTGTGTCGTAATGGCTGACCTGATAAAAGACTACCTAGAGGGTAGGTACATCAGGTCATGAATGACTTTGACTACCTAGAGGGTAGGGTCATGAATGACTTTGACTGCCTAGAGGGTAGGGTCATGAATGACTTTGGCTGCCTAGAGGGCAGGTCCATCAAGTCACCTTAATAGAGGTACCATGTAAGTCCTATAGGGACAACACAGAGTTGTGAAAAGATGGATTGAGTAGTTTGGCTTAAAACGTAAACTTGATTGATAAATGATTAATTGAATGATTACATTGTTACATAGTTGCATGTTTATTTGTTTCCCCCACATACCAGCTACGGATGACCGACGTTTTGTTTGTCGGCGTTTTAGGTACAATGAAAAGAACAAACAGTAAAGTGGCACATGTGATACTAAATGAGAATTAAAGTGCAAAGGAGGATTAGATAGATTAGTATCGGTGTGGATAGAAGTTTATAGATCCAAGTTTTAAAAAGGTATTCAAAATTTTATTTTTTTACAGCTTTCAGTATAGTATGTTGAAATTTGATAATTATTCTTGGTTAATTGTCGAACCTTTGATCCGGAAGTCATGGGTGCGGCTTCGACCTCTCGGTCTCCCTTAATTGGGGGTTATCGGGAGGTGGGGTCATAACATTTGGTATCAGAGACTAGGTTCCTCAGCTAACCATCAATAATTATTAAATTTTACAAACTCCATAGAACCCAAGGGAGTTATTAGAGGAGTATCCGAAAGGCGGAGGTGTCTATAAAAGGGATCACGATCGGGGGCTGGCAAGATTTTCCTCCGCACCACTAGTAGGGATACGAGGACTCCCGGACCCGTGTGACCGCCTGGCCAAAGTCTTAGGGTATGAATCGAAATAAGATACCTTTAGGACTTCTCATCTTATTCATCCCTTCTCATCACAAAATTCTGATAAGGACCTAAAGGATTAGGGTTTTCTTTCTTCTCCTCACCCCCTTGAGGTATGGGTAAGGTTTAAGGAATCCTCCATCAAATTAATGAAAGGCATGTAAATAAGATGTCATGGAGATAAGCTTAATAGTTTAAGCGCAAATTAAATAATAGATACATGTTTAGGTCGTATGACATAAGTTGTCATGTCCTTAGAGGAGACCTGAGGCTAGACCTTCTTGTCAGGAGGGTAAGTCAGTCTTGGAGATAGAGATCTCCATTGCTAGTAGAGACCTGGAACATCCTTTGAGGATGATGCTAACCCTAACCATAAGTGAAGGTTAGAAATAGATGAGTTGGACCAGGTGTTTAAAAGGACATGCCTTTGGGATGCCATAGGATCCATGGGTGACCTAGCACCTTTGGCAACCCAACCCTGGGAAGGGTCAGGCATGTTAGGGTAGAGGATGGCTCCTTAGATGATGATGTTAGTAAAGGACCATAGAAACCCTATGGGCTTGTGCAAGTAGGGCATAGCTAGCACCTAGGGCACGTCATAGTGCTGACGGTAGGGTGAAACCCTGGATAAGGAAATATGATGGAACATAAAGGGTTATGGATGATCTTCATCAACCATAAGTTCGAACCTAGGCTTCAACCATGTAGAGCATGCTTTTGAGGATGATCCTTCATGAAGAAAGGACCTCTAAGGGTGAGGTTGGATGTGAGGTTAGCTCTAGAGAGAGAGCAGGAAACCCAGCAAGAGGGTCGAAAGCCTAAAACCCTGAACAATGGATGATAGTGGTTGCCTTATGATCGATCCCAGAAAGTTGATGATATCTTGGTTGCCTTTAGAGGGGCCAACCTTAGAGAATGAAGATGAATCATCTGGTGCCTATGTGCCTACGGTATAGGTGTTTACCTTCTGAGGTAGGAAGAAGAGTTCCTTAGACTTAGAAAGGTTTTGTAGCAGGTTATGAGGCCTTGTACCTTGATGGTTGGCCTTAAGGAGGACCCAACCCTAAGTGTTGCTCGAGTTGAAGGATGACAAGAAGTGCATGTCATGCCTTTTGCGTGCTTGGTTCGTAGTTAAGAGATAGAGCATGCAGTTGGACACCTACAATTAAACCTAGAGTTCCTAGGCCTAAGAGGGGAAGTGGTATACCTGATGCTCATGATGAGAATTGAGTTCCTATAGGAACGAGCATGGTACTCCTCATGTATAGAGGAAAAGGGGAGTCCCTTAAGTTTAAGGTATGTGTAATGAACCCCTCATAGCTAGGTTGATGATTAAGGAAGGTATGATCTTGATCCAACATTGAGGAAAGAGGACAAGTATGACCTAGCATGGTTCAATAGGTGATCTGTTTAAGCCTTAATATCTTGCTAGGGTTAAGTAGGCTCATGTGGATGTAAACCCTAGACCTAAGAGCTTTTGAGGCCTTGCGGTGAAGAGATAGATTTCCTCCCATCCTGGGAGAGAGACACCTTTGGTAGGGTGTATATCAGTTTTGGTTAGTTTAAGGTAACCTAAAGAGGTCTCATAGGATCTTGAGAAGCTAAGTGAAAAGTACATGGTATGAGAATGAACCCGTAGGCCCATAGATATCCATATCTAAGTGCATGCAGATGTGTTACCATGGAGGTAACCCGTATAGGGCTTGACCAAGGTAGGCAGGTTGCCATGATCCTGATGAAAGGATGAAAGTCAGCCCATGAATGCAGGAAGAGAAATGATGAAGACTTGGGTAAGGTTCTAAGTGAACATGTACTATAATGGAGAATCCTAAGTCTATCCTAGGGTCAGGTAGGGATGAGGCCGACGAAAGTAGGAGTTGCCTAATTCCCTAGTTGCACATGACCATAGGTCGGGAGGTAATAGCTATCATTGTCTGAGGGCCATGGGTTAGGAGATTGATCACCTTCATGAACTCATGGGACCCAAAGGGCAGATGAGTAGGGCACTCTCTTGATGCATGAGGGAAGAGGGATGACCCTAAACGAGCCGGTACCCTATAGACCTAGAGGAGATGACCAAGGAAATAAACCTCAGTAGGTTCAAGAACTAGTTTGATATCATGATGTCTTTGATGTAGAGACATATGTGGCACGTTGCAACTTAGATGTAAAGGTGTATGGGCAAGGTGGGATGTACCATCTCTACTCTTGGAACAGGAAGAACTATGTATTTGGACTGCAGCCAAATGCTTATTTCCTCTTGTTATGGGGGTGAGAGATAGGACATTACGCATGCCATACACCAAGGATAAGAGATAATGTGGGTTGGAACGTCGCCATGAGAGATAGGGATAGAGAAGATAACCCTGGTAAAGTGAATGAAACATGGTTTGCGAGGACTAAGAGGAGTGAGGTAGTCACCTTATGAAGATTTTTTTATCATGAGCTATGTGGAACTTACAAGTTATACCAGGTTGAGTTTGATCACCATGATGATGGAATCAGAGAGTGTTCTTATGAAGATAAACATATAGTTTGAGGTGACATGATAAGTGAAATGCATGGAAGTGTAATGTTACCTAATACCTAAGGATGTGAAGTGGTAATGGATGCTATGGTTGAGATACATCTGACTTGTTTGACCAGAAGCTAGAAAGGGTTGATTGGCTAACCTTAAGTTCGAAAAGGAGAGGTGTTTGGATAACACTCAGATGTAACAAGATACATTGAAAAGTTATGGTTGTTTGGTTAGCCAGTCTAGTCTTGGATACAATGAAAAGATGGTGGTAAAACCTCAGAAGTACTTCTTTGGAAGAAGAAGTGATGAAACCCCGACTAGAGTGGTTTAGGGTTTCGGAGGAATCGATCTTGGAAGAATCATGACATACAGGAAATCATGATACACCATGGAAAATGGCAATAGCACTTTAGATGCTTAAGATGAAGTTGCATGTGGTTTATGACCATGCAAGCCAGGAGGTAAAGGACGAACCCTAGTAACCCAGTGTATCGATATAGAGGACAAAAGAATCCCTGAGAGGGAATGAGAGCTCAACACTATGGACGTTGTGATAGGTCTTCCCTGGACCAAGGAAGGTCGAGATGCAATATGGGTTATGGAAGATCGCCTTACTTAGATGACATAAGAAAGAAAGGGTTCTATCAAGGGACAGATCTAGTTGAACTACCCATGAGAGAGATGGTTCAACTACACCATGAAGCGAGTTCAAAGGTTCTTGAGTTTGACCTAAAGATTCACTTCCATAAAGTGGAAGTAGGTACATGAAGAACTCAATGTTAGTATAGTTATCACCCCTAACTATGGTTAGTATAATCCAGACTAAAGGGTCTGATGAGGGCATGTCTGCTCATTCAGGGTGATATCTAGAGACAGTTCTTGTCCTATGAAATATGTGACAATGACCACCATAGCCAGTATCGGGTTTTATATGAAGCTCTGTAAGGGAGGTTGTGTCCGTCACCACTTCAGTAAGGTGATGTTGGTGAAAGTACCACATGATGGTTAGAAAAAGGGACCCCAGTGCGTGTAGATGAAGTCACTCTGATCGTGCAAGGGCTGAAAGGAGCCTAGAGACGATGAGAGTTGTGAGAAGATGCAAAGTAGACTGACATACAAGTTACTGTGGGAGAAAATGTGACATGAAAATCCGACCCCTCTAAGTTATAACTAAGAGAGCTGAGTCCCCGATACATGAGTCCATTAGAGATGGATAGGTGGAGAAGGTTAGGTTTGACCCTACCCCTCAGGATAAAGTAATGGGAGATGTTTTCCATGTGTTTAATTTAGAGCACTATGTGAGGTACCCCGACCATGTGCTGAACAATGAACCTAGTGAGCCCCAAGGGAGGCTGAAATGGCCTGAGTCACCTGTGTAGTTTATAGATGCCAGGATGAAAGAACTCAGAGAAAAGAATATGTGATGATAAAGGTTCTTTGGAAATGCCATGAGTACGGCAAAGCCACATAGGGGCCAATGATGGACATGGAAAAGTCTTATCCTGAATTGTTTGTTTGCTTGCCTGATGTTTGAGGACAAAATTCCTATAAGAGGGGAAGGATGTTATAACCCCAATTTTTGGGCTTAATTAGTGAGAAATGTAATTTCTCATATTCAAGCTAATTGAACAAATAATGATATGATTTATTTTGATTCCATTCACAATAGCCTTGATTGGTTGTTTTGTGGGCTTTATTGGCTATTGGGCCCAATAAAAAGGAATTTCAATTGATTAAAGAATAATTGAGAATTTGAGAAAGGAAATATGTGGAAACCTCTAGAAGGAAAATCCAAAGAGGATTTAGTGCCTCTTGGGTTCCTTGGATACCAAGGAGTCCAAGGTTGCAAAAAGAAAACAATAAGAAAAGAAGAGATTAATTCAGTATTTCTTTATTAAGAAAGAATTTGGAAGATAATGATAAAATGTGGAAAATGTGTGGAAAGAAGCATAAATGAGATTTATTGGAGAAATTTCGTATCCATGAGGTTGCTAATATTAAAAGGAATGCCAATGAGGAAAATAAAAGAGAAATAAAAAGAAATCCTCAAAAAGAAATATTTTAATAAGAAATAAACATGATCATGCAAAATAATGCATATAGGTGCATTAAGAAGGATAATGAGTACTCCAATAAAATGAATTTCGAAATAATAGAGTGCCTTGGGATCCAAGGAGTCCCAATAAAGAGGACGGAAAGAGAAAATACTAAATTTGCAAAATATGAAGATAATGTGACATATTATTAATGAATTTTGTGTTGATTTCTTAAAAGGGTGGTATTTTCTATTAAAAGGAAACATGATTTCGTGGCCAATAGATTAAAAGGCAAATAAAGAGAGTAAAGGAAGAGGAATTTCAAATTCCTAATGATTAAGGAAAAGAGGACATCAAAATGATTAAGAAGAGAGAGAAGGTTTTCTTATCCTTGAAGGAATATGGTTCCTTTTGGGAAAGGGGCTCTTTGAGCCGTGTATATACAACTCATGTCTTCATTTCTCACCCTATATGAAGGGGTAGACACTTTGGGACAAGTTTCAGAGAGTTTCCGCACCTCCCAATGCCTTCCCTATCTTCTTCTTGGTCTTCATCATGAAAACCCTAACCATGGGGGAGGATGATGCACCCCGGAGCCATGAAGAACCATAGCCTCGTCTTGGTGAGAGCCTGGTAGTGCCCGTAGACCTGAAGAGGGTTGGCCAGTTGAACAATCTTGTGCAAATCGCCTGCAGTAGGCTGCACGGCATGCCAACCAAGCGCTGGCTGGACGCGCTAGTAACGACCACGGTGGCCGCAAGATGGAAGCACCCCGTGGGCGCCGAAGCATGGCGGAGTCGGGGCGAGGTTCTCCGGCGAGCTCGGGGCCTGGAGGTGGAGAAGAAGAGCCCACGTACACCTGCAGATCGTGGCTGGGGCGGCGGCCTGGTCCACTCGCGAGGAAGAAGAAGGAACGGGTGGCTTTTGACCGTGCTACCCCTCCGCGTAATAAAGAACTATGTGTTAAGTCGAGGGAAAAAGAGACATTTCGAAATGTTTCCCAAAGAGGGAGCCGCACCTACGTTGCATGAGCCTGATGACCTGGCATCCTCCGATTGGTCCGGGTAAGTTGATTTTGCAAAAATCATAGCTCATGAATCATAACTTGGATTAGAACAAGTTATATATGAATTTTGATCAGGAGAACGAGAGGAATTCAATAAAAATGGTAATAAATATAGATTTCGTTCCTAATTGCAAAAGTACTATAAGTTAATGAAAAGTGCATTAAAGTAAAGATAAAAACCCTATTTGTGAATTAAAGGTTGAATATATGATGCCTAATGGGTTAGTTTGAATAATGATACCTTGTTGAAGGATAATATCAGATGCGACTCTAATCTAGATGAGAAATTGCATGTTTTATGGTTTTAAACCAAGATTACATGATAATGCATTTAGAAACCATAACTTAGAGAAAAAGGGGAAGATATCATGAGAATATGTTGTTAAATGATAGTTATAAGTTTTTGGTATACGAAAGTCCTTAATTCTGGATAAATTCCCTAAAAGTAGTAATTAGGGTCTTTTTATGAATAAAAGGTAGATATGATGGCAAAATGAGTTCCTATGTTAATTAGACCCTAATGAGCTTTGAATTAATGATAAATGCACATAATGATCTTGTCATGAATTAAAAGGGGTAAAAAAATAGTGGCTTTAATGCAAAAGAAGTTTAGTGAAATTAATTGATGAGTAATGTGTCGTTAAATGTGGAAATAGGGTTATATGTTGTTGAGATAACCTTAATACTGAAGAATAGATAAGATAACTAGGGTTTTTGAGTAATTAGGGTTTTTATGAGTGGATAAGTTGTTTTAGGGTTTGTTAACTTAAAAAGGATAAAGTTCGAGAAATTGATCTAAGAAACCCTAATGCATCCTAATGAGACTTAGAAACCTTAGAAAGGTGTCCCAATCAATAAGGAGTTGTTTTGGATATGCTTGTGACATTTAGACATTATACATGTTTTCAAGATCAATGTTTGCTTGATTGATTGATTGGCTTGCTTGATTGGACATCTAGTTGGATTTGGATAAATTGTTGCTTGAGATCTCCAAGATAGGTATGTGGTTACTTATGGTTAACCGCTTATGTTTCCCGATGTTTCCTGAATGTTTAATCGCATTGAATGCAACTAAACAGTTTGGATGTTTATTTCTGTCATGCAAAGTATAAAGTGACTATGACTATCACTTAATGTATATGCCTTCTAGCTCAATCCTAAATTCCCTTTGTGTCGTAATGGCTGACCTGATAAAAGACTACCTAGAGGGTAGGTACATCAGGTCATGAATGACTTTGACTACCTAGAGGGTAGGGTCATGAATGACTTTGACTGCCTAGAGGGTAGGGTCATGAATGACTTTGGCTACCTAGAGGGTAGGTCCATCAAGTCACCTTAATAGAGGTACCATGTAAGTCCTATAGGGACAACACAGAGTTGTGAAAAGATGGATTGAGTAGTTTGGCTTAAAACGTAAACTTGATTGATAAATGATTAATTGAATGATTACATTGTTACATAGTTGCATGTTTATTTGTTTCCCCCACATACCAGCTACAGCTGACCGACGTTTTGTTTGTCGGCGTTTTAGGTACAATGAAAAGAACAAACAGTAAAGTGGCACATGTGATACTAAATGAGAATTAAAGTGCAAAGGAGGATTAGATAGATTAGTATCGGTGTGGATAGAAGTTTATAGATCCAAGTTTTAAAAATGTATGCAAAAGTTTATTTTCTTACAGCTTTCAGTATAGTATGTTGAAATTTGATAATTATTCTTGGTTAATTACCGAACCTTTGATCCCGAAGTCATGGGTGCGGCTTTAACCTCTCGGTCTCCCTTAATTGGGGGTTATCGGGAGGTGGGGTCGTAACAGAAAAGCTCCAAGGTAGTAGGTGTGTTTCTTCTCATTTAGTATCAATATGCATTAGAGCTTAATGGACATACACAACCAGCAAGAGGTTCACTCGCATGAAACTTCAAAATATCAGAAACAAACTGCCACAAGTACATAGTAATGCAAAAAATATATAAATATTTTACCTGACTAAAAAAAAGAGATGAAAGCATCCATAGTAGCCTAAGCTCTTGACAACAACTTGAGTGATGCTTTGAACATGAAAGGTAGGACATAATATATCATTTGAATGAGTAATAGTACCCAAAAACTTTACCAAGGTTGCACCTTTAGTTCTTTTATTATGTCTTATACACTCATGGATAGTGGCAGGATATGTGTACATGTTGCACATACTGGAGAGCTCTTCTCAAATAGTAGAGTCCTAAATGCTAGTTACTAGAGATAAACCAGGAAATTGACTAAACTTCTCCAGACTCAAATCCTTTGTTTCTCCTGCATCAAAGTTATAACTAGAGGAAGAGTATAGAAAAGTATTATCAATAAATGACTTTGAAGTGCCATCAACTTTAGTCAAACTATTTAGGTAATCATTTTATCAAGAGTATGAGAAACCAAACAAATACAGTAGAAAAAGACAATCCATTAAGTAGGTGACCCTATAATAATTGATTGTATACAAGTTTGTGTAGCGAAGTATTGGTATGTTATGGCTTCTCTTTACCAATTAAGCCCAGTCAATTGCAAGTCCACCAAGTAGTCTAGGTATTGGACAGATATGTGTGCACCCTTCCTGTATATATATGCATTTTAGATATAGTCATTAAGGGAGTTATCTACAATGAAATATAATTAATGTGGATAGATGCAATGCGAAACCAATTGATAAAAGTTTCTGGTTAAGCTTGGCTTTGAAGGTTCCAATGACCACAATTAGGAAGATGATGCAGGGAGGAATGTTAAGAATAGTTTGTAATGAAAGTATTTTCACAAAAGGCGGTTATTCAATTCATTCTACTTCAAACAGTAAATCATGAGATTAGAGAGCTGAAATGTGACCTATATCTCATTGCAAATAAGAATCTCACTACAAATCTGGGAATATGAAAGCTTGATCTTTATGAATTAATACTTCTTGCATCCTGAATCTGTCATTAATCTATCATGAAGCTGAAATAATGAATTTCAATTTGTTTGCCCAGAGTGCAGACACCAAACAGAGAACCAAACAAAGTACACAACTCTTATGTGCTAAAAAATGTATACAACTACCATAAAAGTGGCATATATACCTATTCATGTTTGACCCTAGTCAAGTATAGACATTATGTAAAATATGCCTACTGGAGTGACTGCTTAGTTTAGGTTACTATCATTTGAGTGGAATTTATTTTCTGGGTTTTGAAATTAAACTTTCTGAAATTTAATTTCATTTGTAATTAAATGTTTCATATGGGTACTTTGATTGAGGTATAACGTGGCTGTGAACAAGGATCTTAAAATGAAATTCAAACTGCTTATTAAAATATATAAGGAGAAAGTTTTTAGCTATTCTTAGACACTATTCAGATTATTGTTAAATAACTGCAAAACAAACAATTTATTAGTTTAACATTTGTTCTCCTTTGTTTTCTCGTCGAAGTTGGTATAAACATAAGAAAAGTCAAACCAAACATTGCTGCATAGATCTGGTTTAGATTGGTTTAAATATTATATTAACAAGCAAGATAATAAAGTACAGTGGGTGATATTTTGATGAATCAAATCAATAACATATGCTAGTCTTTATGTATTACCAAACATCTGGATATCATCATGAATAATGTCTATGTTCCCATTGTTCAAGATTCAATCCCAACATTGATGCCAAAATTCAATTTGTGGTGGTATTTTTAATAATCAACATGCTCCCTGGGAAGTCTAAAATTGCATTATATATAGGTTCAAAAGATTGGGGAAATTAGCACCAGCAAAAATAACGTTCACATATTAAGCAAGCATACTCTAAGGTAGGACAACAAAAATCTTCCAACATCATTTCTTGGAACGTTGGCAAGTCAAATACCTTGGCGTCATACTGTTATTCAGAATGATCTACAGAAGATGAAACCAAATATTGTTGTGATTGGTTTCCAAATTCGAAACCAGATACAGAGAGCTCTCATATTAAATTATAAGAAAATTTTGCAACTGCCCATAAGTAGGCTGGTATTTATTCATTGTCTTACATATTTCATAATGTTCCTTTGTACGAAACTGAAGTGTTTTTAAAAAAGCATGATTCTAAATCCACCCTTTAATTAATCTTGAACAACCATGACTCTGAATTGACCTTTATATGTGTTTAATGAACCAAAAATATGAATATACCCAAGAATTAATCTAAAAATAATAAGCACGGTCATATATAACAATTTCAGCCCCTCATAAAATCTTCTTATAGATGTTATATACAGATCTAAGATGATGATCTGTAATTGCACAAATGATGTAATATCTAATGGGTGTTACCTGTTGAAAAAGATTAGACATGTATAGAATCAAAGATTAGTCAAAGAGGATGAATGTGACGATGATCATAGATGGATTAGGGATGATGGCTGCTAGCGGTAGAAGTAAAATTGCAGTGAGAATGTGGCCTGGACGCATCTTCTTTAGGCCTCCAGTTCGTGTCCTGTAGTGCCCTTAGGTTTCTGGGCGGAGTCCCCAAGAATAGAATGGACGAAGGCACCCTTAGGCTGATGGGTGGATCTGCGGAGAGGAAGAGCGATCGATGGCACCTCAGGCTCTGGATGGAGGCACAGTGAAGAGAAGAACGACACATGGGCAGAAGAGGTTTTCCTAGTTCATGGGCAGCTGGGGGATGCATACAGAGAGAGTTTGGAAGAAGAGCCCAGACCATGAATGCTGAGAGGATTGAGAGGGATAAATTTGGGCGAAGTCTCTCAATCAACGAAAATGAGGAATGAGTGCACGGGAGATGAGTCGTGTGGGGGAAGTGAATTTCACTTGAAATGGAAAGAGTGGCATGTTTAGAATTGTATTCATGTAATTAACTACAATAATTTTGCTTACATTATAATTTTTTGTAAACAAAAATGATTTTAGCTACGTATAAGATATATGTAAGTAAAATAAATGTAGCGAAATCACCATTTTTTAGTAGTGCTTGACCCCTTTAACTTTAAAGGTTTTTATCACCCCATTGTCCTCGGCAGTGTTAATCAACTTAGTCAACCCCTCCATAACCAGCGTAAACAAGAGAGGGGATAGGGGATCGTCCTAGCGAATCCCATTAGACGATCTAAATAGTCCGGCCGGATATCCATTAATAAGAATAGAAAACGAACAAGTTTCAACGCATTGTTTAATAAGGCTAATCCATTTTTGATCAAAACCCACTGCCTCCATCACCTTCCAAAGATAAACCTAGTTGACATGATCATAAGCTTTGCTAATGTCGATATTCATACAAGCTTTAGGAGTAGAATTCTTTATATTGAATTCGTTGAGGAACTCTGTGGCCAGCATAGAACAATCAGTTATGTGTCTGCCTTTGACAAACGTGTTCTGGTTCAATGGAATGATGTGAGGCAGAACCTCCTTCAATCTTTTAGCCATCAGCTTCGATATGATTTTATAGAGTACTGAATGGTCTTACCTTTTCGACATCCAATGGTTCTAGGTGATGTTGTGGTATGGTTATATGGGTTGAATGATATTGGAACTGATGGAGGTTTTCCCTTAATAAGTTAGATTTACTTTTGCCCTTATATGAATAAAATGAATAATGAACATATTGTGTTGATATGTAACCCTAATGTGTTATAGTTTGTTACACTTAATCCTAGTGAACTCAGGTGATGGTGATTAACTGTGATCAACCTTCCTTACTGGAATAATAGAATAATGGAGTAATCTCTTTTTTTTTGGAACACTAACATACTATAATCTAAGGGTAACATCCTGGGTTATGCATGGATCCATACTTGAGAAAGGTATGGAATGTGATGAAGATGATTTGTCTTATGCATCCAATATTATATATGAGGATGCTATGGGTGATGGTTTGTGAATGAATGTTGAACTATAACTTCAATGTAACCTACCTTGATAAACCTAACCCTAATGCAAGTAGAGAATGGTGGCTAATTTTGTTATCCTTTCATGAATGATTAATATAATGATGGAATATCCTTCCTAATGATTGATTGAAACTCTATTGTATTAATTGGTGGTCATCTTAACTTTGTGATATACAATTTCTTATGTTAAACATGTACACTATAAGTGTGATGATGGCCAATCATACTTAGCTTCCTTATATGTTGATATAATAAAGGAATGCTCTTAAATTCTTAGATAATCCTGCAATATCATCTTGTGAACATATTTTAGTTCTTTAATGCCAATTATGTTGATATTGTGAGTCACATGTGCGGTGATGTTTCTTGAGATTTGTAATAAGGTATAGAAAGATAATGATGAACTTACAGCAAATGATATGATGGTCTTAGTGACTTTTGGCATAGTTGAGCCCTGAATTAGGTATAATCCTCTTATGTTGACAAGTGTTGATACCTTGTGATGTTGTGCTAATGATTTATATCCTATGATAGTATAATGAAAAGTGTAGTCTCATGAATGGCAAGTGAATAGTACCATGTGATGATGAGATGAGGAACAATATGTCTCATATGTTTTATATCTTCTAAAGTTGTTATATTGGAATGTTTTCTAGAGATGAATTAGGGTTTGTATGTCCACTTGTTTCATACAGCCATAATTCACCCAATTGGCAATAACTAATCAAGTGAAATTTTAATCATGTAGTTCCCTATGCCATAGAACCATATTCAGTGACAAAACTTGTTGGATGTTGAAATGAGTATTCCTAAGGGAAACTCAGAGCACATATTGTTGAGTATGCGGGGTTGACAAGTTGAGGGAATATCCTTGTCATCTACAATTATAGGTTATGGAGGATGATTGTGGTCATGCCTTGGATATTGTAAAATGCCAAAGGCGGCACTATAAATGCAGGTGCCTTTTATAGAACGGTCATGTCTGAGCCTGTTCTCTAGTGTCGTGACCTGTACCAAGGGTGGACTAGTTGTTAGCAGCTTGATTATATGTCATTTTAGTGGCAACATTGATTGATATGTCACTGCCTTTTGACTCATATTGACCAAGAGGAAGATATATTAGGATACTAGATCTCCTAGATCTTGTACGGAACCGTCAGTATCCCTTCGCAGGGGGCGGTTGGACTTTGGGTGGTATGACTCAATCTCCCAAAGGCATAATAAAAGATGTAATATAGTTGTGTAGCATATCTGTTTAGGATTATACATAATGCTTCATATTGGATGATAACCCTTGTTTGCTTTCCATACATAGAGATGATAGATATGCTTATGTTTTATATGTTCTTATGTTGTAAACATGTTATTAGTTGTCAGATATACTGACAATTGATAGTTAAGATTATGCTACTAGCTATGTCTAATACTTTTAGCCATGCTCTTGTAATTAGAAATGCTTAAACTGCTAATAATGTGTATGTAGTTAGTTATGCTTATGATGATATCTCTACTTATGATGTAGATATGTTCCCTTTATTAGACATGCCAATATTGATAGCTATATTATGCTATTAAACATATTTATGTTATTGGAAATGGTTATGCTACTAGATTGATTGTGTTGTTAGTAAGGTAGATGATGATAGTCAGACTAATGATGATGATTGTTATTAGAAGCAATCTTATGAAACCTAAGTAGATATTTGATAGAAGAAATGAACTTATCTATTACTTGTATATGCATTGATAATCACACTTGTTGCTAAGCTTATTTTCTTAACCTATTTAGCATATTTCAGCTGTTCAATCTGCTCAATTGACTATTAGGTACTACAACTACTCAGTTATTTACTATTTAATTTGATGTAATCTATATCTATTAGAGAGAGTTCTATCTCTCACTGGGATTGGGTCTCACCTCGTTGGTCGCCACATATTTTTAGGTGATCAACAACAATGGTAGAAAAACCATGGAAGTAAGGAGAAACTGAGGTGATAAACCCTAGAGATAGTTTTATATTTGTCTAGTGTGTCCTAGAGTCATCCCTATACTCTTAGGTTCAGGTGAAACCTTTATATATGATGTTTCGATTGATTCAAGTTTTTGATATGTGGATTCTTGTATATGTGGAATATGTGGATAGTGTTCCTTTGTAAAGTTTGTGATGTAGCTAAGGCTACAAAGAAGTTGTACATGATATTGATCATTATATGATATAAAGAAAGTTATTGGGCCTTTATGTAAATTTTTCTGAGAAAAATGATGAAATCAATTTTAATTTATCATATTTTCTAGGTTTGTGTTTAATTAATGAGTAATCATTTTTTTATGTTTTGAGTAATCTCATTTAGTGTAATGGGTTATAACACCTAATATGAAATCACTCAAGTAGAAGCATTAAACACAAATAAGTGGAATGGTTAGTCATCATCAAAACAACTGTTTAGTCTATTAGACTTGGAGTGAACAAGAAGTTCATACTCTTATTTCCAAATACCCAGATCATAGAGTGTCTGCTTGTTTGAAAATGCATATCTTTATAGTTTTATTCTTCCCATACTATGTAGATTTGTGTTAATTATCCTAAGGGTGGAAGATGATTTGTTGGATATCTTGGATGGAGTTCATATACAATACAAATTTCTCTTAAATCTTTTGTACTCTTTATCTATAACAAACTATAATCTTACAAAAGTTGATATCATTTTCATAGATGGAGTATGGTGATACTACAATATGGGAGTTAGAGAATGAGATGCATAGAAAATACTCATCTTTTTTTGTGTAGGATTTCGGGGCGAAATCCTTGTTAGGGGTTTATAGTTGTAAGGCCCTTGAACTTTATTATTGATTTGAATGAGCTTAATTACCATAATTGAATGATTATAACCCTAATATAACCTTTTGGTATGTTTTTAAATCATAAGACAAGCTTAAGTTTCAAATTTGGTCCAATTTAGACATTGTTTGATCAAGTTATGCAATTTTCTGTACATTTTGAACTTTTCTACAATTTACCCAATTGAGGGGTTTTATTTGCAATTTAGCACATACATTATGTTCCTTAGATGTTATATTATCATTATTGAGATTTTTGAGCCATGGGGCTCCTAGTTGAGCCATGGTTTGAAGGCATTTTCATCAAGGGTGTTTTAGGGTTTACCCCTTCACGGATGAGCTACTTTTACTAGCTATAAACTAATGAATTATGTGATGTGCTCGGAATTTCGACAAAGGAAAGATAAGAAGGTTAATAGGGATTGTGGGGGATCTTCTTCTGTGTGTTCTTGTATATTCTTAATAGTTTAAGGCCATAAACACATGGGGAAGCTACTTTTACACCTCATGCTTGCTTCTATCCTTATCCATGGGCTATATTTACCCCGTCCTTGCCAAAATATGAAACAATGCTTGCTTTCTCTTTCCTATAACCTGGATCAATGAATCCACTCTGTTTTTCTATAGAACCATCTTCTCCAAGGTAGAAGACAACCCCTTTTCGGAGAAGATCTCCTAGGGCTCCATCTAGCCCTACCTAGGGTTTCCAAGGTCATCTTCTAGGGAATTCAACCAAGGCAAGTTGTTTTCTTCCTTCCTTCTTCATTTTTCTTGCTCTTATCCTTCCTTAGACCATCCTACATGTTGGAACCGTTCTGTTCCATGGTGAAAGTGGCTCTAAAACTCAAAAATATACCCTTCTTGTTTCTTTTTCTAGGATTTTGCTTCTTTGTGGTGAGAAGTATCTATTTGGCCAAGTTCAGATCTGAATCCAAGGTTTTCTAGCCCTATTTACTTGATATTCTTGCTTGTTGGGATCTTACCTACTCTATAGAGGCGAGTTATATAATATTCTTCACTTATATTGCTTACTAGAAGCTTGTTAGTTCATGTTTATGCCTTAATGTGTTGATTTAAGCATAGAGAAACCATGCTTGTTTAGAATTACGAATTTTTATGGTGTTCCCTATTTTGTTCCAGTTCTATATGAACTTTTTTTTTGAAGTTAAACAGACAAATTTCATTATGGAGGAGCCATACGACATCTAAATGAGGAGAAAACAAACTAAAAGACCACACAAAGATCAAGAACAGATACAAACCACCACAAAAACTCATATCGGAATCTGATAAGGACAATGATGTATAGATCCCTCTTCTCATGGCTAAGTCATCTTTCTATGAGGAATACCTTCAACCTGAGTATGTATATGTGGTATAGTACCTGCACCAAATTAGTGTTCTAAAAGGATATTTTTTCCGCACTTGCTGCCATACAAACTCCACAATAAAATTGATCGAGAAAGAAAAATCTACCACGAGAAGAGAAAGCAACACTGATTAACAGCGAGATAGACAAAACAAGACAACAAACTCAACAAAAAGTCAGTAAAAGAGAAAGGGGATAGGAAACTTGTCGCAATCGGGCTCAACGACAGGGAGGAAGAAGACCGCTGCCACCAAAGACACCATGCCCACACACTTCCCGAAGAAGAGATCCTATTGATGACGGGTGAGAAGAGACTGAGGGGGAGCAGGGCACCTCTTTGTGACGGCCAAACCCCCTCCCCCCAGCCAGCCGCCTATGGAGTAAGAACCCTAGCGGCGCTAGGGTGAGAGAGTGGGGAGAGATACAATCAGAGGTTAGTTCAGTTCTATATGAACTTATAAACATGTGTATGACCTTTCTAAGGTGTAACATGATCTGGTATAGGTTGATAGCATCAAACTATGGTGCTAATAGCAAAATAGTTGATGGTTCAAATTAGGGTTTTCAAGCTATTTCATTCCCTATCACACCACCGATGGTCATACCATTCAATAGCCAATGGTGTTGCTATTTTGGAAAGTGATGTTCGTAATCAAGGGTGTCAAATTTATGGTGACAACCTATTGTCAACTCCTTAGGTCAGGTTTTGACTCAATTATACATTTAATTACCATCCACTAAGTATTATAATGATGTTATCAATTGATGATGATACTAGCTTAATATTTGATGGTGTTAACTGAATATATTACTGATCTAGCAACCAATGGTGACCTAATCATCACAATTAATGGTGGATTAGGTCATCACCATATATGATGAATTAGGAATTTAATTGTAGATTTTACTAAACCAAAAAAAAATGGTTCCTTGGTTCAATTGATTTAATGGTTAGACTTATACTTCAATTGATAACCTTGAACAATGAACCTGATCCAATTAATAATATTGGATTCTTCAACATCCAATGGATTAGAATAAATCACATGGTATTATATGTGGATCTTAGTGAAGATAATTCAATGGTTCAATACCATTAATTTGTAGTCTTACCTTTTCCATCATATAGTTATATTTGATAAATTGCTATAATAAGTGGATGTGTAACTCCAATGTGACCTAGCTTGTTATACCTAACCTTAATGTAATTATATGATGTTGATTGGTAATAATCAGACCTCTTGAATGATTAATGTGATGATGAATTACACTCTTTTTGTGTTGAAACCACATTGTAGTACTATTTGAATATCATAGTGCCTTGCCATGTTAATATATATGGACACATATGTGTTAATGATCTTTTGAGCCTTGTTTAAGGCATGGAATGATGATGATAACCTTACTATGAATAATGTGATGGTCTTAACGACCTTTGGGCATGTTTGAAGCCATGATTGAGGTGAAATCCTCTTCATGTTCCAATAACGGTTAAAACCCTGGAACTTGTGATAAGATATTGGTATCTTATAAAAGTATGATGATAAGTGTAGTCCACTAAATTTGCAATTAATGAATGATAGCATGTGGTAATGTGATTAAGATTTATATCTCAAATGTTTTATATCTTTTGAATTTGTTATATATATACTATTTTTTAGAAAATAATTAGGGTTTTAATGTCCATTTGTATGATTTAGCATTAATTCACCCAATTGGCATAACTAATTAAGTGAAACTCTAATCATGTAGTTCCCTTTGCCATAGATCTATCTGAGTGTCAGAAATTGCTAGATAGTGAAATGAGTATTCCTAAGGGATACTCGGACTGCAGACTGATGAGTATGCAGGGTGCTTGTCATCCTAAATTCAAGTGTTAGGGAGGATGACAATGGTCATACCTAGCTCTTAGTTTGAGAATGGCTGCAGTCATGTCTCGGTGATTATATATATATGATGATGAGATTGGAGGACAACTTTGGTTGTACCTCAGATGGTAGGTGTAAAGAAGTTAAATCACCTCCTTACTAAAAATTTGAACAATAGAACCTCCAATCCAAACACACTCAAAAGGTGTGATGGAGTGGGTGTACAATTTTCAAATCTTCATATAATGGTAATCAAAAGACCAATGTATAGCAGCGGAAGAAAATATTTGACTATTCAATTATAAAACAAAGGGTTACAAACTTAAACTTACATCACAAGGATCCATGTAGAGGAAATCTAAACCACCTCAAAATTGTCTCCAAGATACATCATCTCAAGCTAAGTTTAGGTCAACACGTCTTGCCATCCATGTCCTCCACCTAGGGTTGGAAGCATACCCCAGCAAAAGAGAAACAAAAGGAAACATCAGCAAAGGCTGGTATGTGCATACTAAAAAGCAAATTGAGCAATATAAGGATATAAAGGACATCAAATAAAAAGGCTTCCCATGCAAAAGATAAGTATCACCCAAACGGGTATCAAGAGAAAAGATCATAACAAAAAGGGATACTTGCCATAAAACAACATATAAAAGGATTGTGCCATAAATAAATCCACTACCATGGTGGTAAACAAAGCACAAGTAGGGCACACACCCCACAATCAATATCCTGCATGTATTTGTGAGATAAACATAACACTAGAACAATATAAACACAATTGGCAGCCAAGCACACACTTGAACCTGATGGAGAACGGAATACTGCCAATCTCCCAAATATATAATAAGTTGAGTATGGATTACTGCCATACTCGATTACAGAGGAATGGTATACTGCCACCCTCCAAATAAACAATAGGGGATTACTGCCCCAAAACCAATGTAATTACACTACTCTAGTGCTACTGAATCACATTGCATGTATAATGTAGAGGCAAGTAGAAAAGTATAGTCAGAATTATCAAGGTTGCCATCACACAATGGACAACACAAACATATAAACAAATCCACTTCAAAGTGGGCATATATCACCAAGTAAACTTCCACATAACAGTGGACATATAATATCAAAAGTCCAACATGCACCAAGGCATATGAAACAGAGTCAAGAGAATATCCATGATCGTAAGATCAATAACAAATAGATAGTTCACAAGAACCAAAAGATAAGAGCAATGTGTATAGGCTATTGTCCATAAGACCAAGAGAATGATAAAGATAGGCTATTGCTCAATATAGAAATAATAGGAGATGCAATCATACCTCAACAACAGATTCAAACGTCCAAAGACACTTCTAGGTCCAAGCCTAGGCTTCCAAAACACCTATTTAACACATATGTGAATTAGGGTTAGGTTTCCATTAATATACAAAACCCTAAAAACACCTTTTTATTTATGTGTGAATTAGGTTTCCAAAACGATTCCATATTTTAGATTATATTTTCCTGAGCTCAAAACATATTTTATTATATTTTTCTGACTTACATATATTTAGTTATGATTTTTACAAGTTAATTCATCATTAATTAGATACATTAAAAACACCTGTTTAAAACATTAGATTTAGGCGATAAAACCAACACCATAAGAAAGCTCTCATTTTTCTGAATCCAACGACTATTTATTTGTTATTTTCTGATCAGTAATTAATTAGTTATTAATTTTATAAAATCGACCAATCAAATAATTACAAATAAATCGATCGCAAATAAAGGGCAGAGAATGTCCACATGGACCTGGGCAAGCCAATCAGGGCCGCCCATGTCAGCGGACATCCTAATCCAAGTCAGAGGGGCCGGTCGCTACACAAAAGAAAAAGGAAATCGCGAAAAGACCAAAATGCCCCCAAATCGAAAAACTAAAGAGTGGAACCTATGGGCGGTTTAGGGAAAACGAATGCATCATATTCATCCTTGCGTGCGATGAAGGGACCGCGAACCGCAGTGAACCAGTGAAACTGGAGGAAGGGATCTCGTGAATCAAACAACCAAAACGCCAGGGAAACACACCATCACGAGCGCAAAGCAAAACCGGACTCAAGAGTCCCAAACCACTGAAACTGAGGTGCGAAGACCTTCAACTCATCTCGCCGCCAAGGTACAGGTAGCAAGAAGCGCCGAAAAGAGGGAAAAAGAAACACCACCACACCCGAGCAAATTGGCGACAACATAAGCATCTCGGAGGTTCTTGGGAGCAGACGGATACCTCTCTTAGCTTCACAGCGGTCGGAGATGCTCGGAGGAGCCCCCGAGGTGTCGGGGTAGCAGCCGGAGTAGGGGAAAGGAAAGAAGAACAGTGAAATTGGAGAGAAAACAGGGGAGAACGACGACACTGTAGGATCCGGAGAACAGATCACAAAACCCAACAATATATAGTATCATTGAGTGCGGAAAGAGATGAGGAACAGGTTGGAGAAGAAATTTCGCGGAAAGCTCAAGTGTATAGAGAGAAATTGATTCCGGAAAAATACACAGCAAACAACGCTGGTTTCCAAAACCATCGCGAGCTGGGAGACAACCCGCGGACCGCTGGATCAAGATCGGGCGGTCGAGATCATAACATGTGCGTGACAAAATAAAACAGGAAAAAACCTTATTCAAAACGAATTAGAATAAACTCTTACTTTCCCAAACAAATTGGGGGTCCAAATATTATCCAAATTAAACCAAATTTTGCACAGAGGCCAATAAAGGCATGTAGATTTCGATTATGCACTTAGTTTTGCCTTTTGGAAACTTTTAATGTGTTAAATAAATCATATCATATTTTCTCTTTCCTCTTTAATTAATGGTATTAGGATTATCTACATTTTATGAAACTTGACACACAAGTCATAATTAATGTGTTGGATACGAATTTGCCATCAATTTTACATATTGGAGTTGTTTGAATATTTATTTAATATTTTGAAGGTTCTTCATACTTTCTCTCTCCTGATTTCACCTTTTAAGCAAACTTTCTCCAAATTGGATGAAAACTCACCCAAAGGATATATTTATTATGTAGATCACAAATATAACATTATTTTCCTCTTTTGGAGTCAATTATTATATTTATTTATTATTTACACCTTTTAGGCAATTTCTCTCTCTTAATATTACCATATTATTTCAAGGTTGTCCAAATTAAATGAAAATTGACATGTAAGCTTATTTTGATGTGTACATTACGAATTTGAAGTCTATTCTTTATTTTGAGGCTTTATTACATGGATTATGCCATTAGGCCCATTAGAGGCCCATTAACCATATTATGCATCCAATTAAGTTATTTATCATTTTATTATTACCAAATTAATTATTTGATGTATTATATTACATTATTCACGCATTAGATTATTAGGATCACTCTAACCTCAAACTTGTTTGGCTAAGTCCAAAAGGTTAAACTTCTAGGGTAGGGTTCGAGTTTTGGTATGTTACAGTAGGGTATGCATACCCACCTCCTTTCACTAGTGTCATGACCTGTACCAAGGATGGACTAGGTTGTTATAAGCTTGACCTTATGTGTCATTGTGGCAGACCCGTACTGATCGGGGGCAGAGAAGATCTAAGGAGTTTGACTCTTCCTAGATCTTGTATCACACTGATTTTGACTTAGTAGTGGTCAGTTGGGACTTGAGTGGTATTTCTCAAATCCCTTAGGGAAATGTAATAAAAGAAGTGATATAAGACATGTAGTATACTGACTATGGTTAAATAGGTCTCACATTGTTTGATTAGTCTTTAACTTGTCTTTATACTATTCAGTGCTTACAAGATGATATCATATGACATTTGAGTAATTATACTTCTTGTTAAGTTAATTTGCTTAATGTCTTAGTATGCTTAACCTATTCAATCTGCTTAAATTGCTTATTCATTACTGTATCTGCGCAGTTCATTTACTATCTATCAATATGTTATAATCAATATATGTTGGGACTGGGTCTACATTAACTTGCTTTTTGAACTATGTAGAATCGTGAATATCGAACCATGTTGTAACCAATTTCGAACCTCACAAAGATGCACTATTAGATAATAAGGTATACCATGTTATAATGCATTAAATTATGAATCCAATAGAAAAAAATTACCTCATTCGGATCATCGTAGCCCAACTTACATATGTCTATTACTACTTGAATCTTGGATTTAACTCAAATTTCTTGGTCTTGTTGGTTTAGATGGGTCAACATGTCATGATCCCATCAAACAGGGTGCAACTCAGGTGCCACCCAAGCCCGAATACCCTAGTACTTCCTTCTTTCTTATTCATTAGATCGCAGATCTAAGTTCCTATGGTCCTCGGCCATCTCCCTCCTTGGTTTGTTCACACTATAGCAGTGATTTTTTTACCAGCCAATAGGCACCATATCTAGGCTCAATTGTCTAGCTAAAACTCTCTCATTCTTCACTGTTGTCTTTACCCCTCTCATTTCACTTGCTTTCATGCCCAAACTCTCCCCTTCTTCTGATCATCTCTTACTTTCTAACCCTCTCAACCCCCGAGATGTTAGCTTGGGGTGTCACCAACCGGGAGCTCCTCAACCTCCAACCATGGTGGCGTGGACTCCATGGGCTCGAAGCTAGGTGGGGAGGATCCTTGGTGTGGTTTATTTGGCCCTTCTTTCCCATCCACCACGAGCTCTGACGGATAGGAGTTGCGGTGCCACTGCTCCCAAGAAGGTAGGATGCAAGCTTGGAAGGGAAGAAGTAGCCACACAATCCACAGTGGTCCACCATGGATGTTGGATCGAAAATATAAAATGATATCTAGTCGGATGCTCACAAGGCTCATGGACAATTAAGGGAGGTGGTTGACCTTACTTTTGCGGTTGGAAAGGATGATTGAGTGGCTAGGCATGTTGGTGCAAGGGGTGTGGGCCGTTGAATCACCCATATAAGCCCCCCATTCATCAAATGATAATCATGTAAACCATTATCTATTCTTCTTTATGGAGACTATAGTTCTTCTTTAAAAAATCATAACTCCCACATCTTAAAAGGCCAAATTATATGAAACTATGTATCAAATTCATCATCTCAATGAGCTCTATGCAATGAACATACTTTTACACCCTAAATCTTCTTCTAGTTCTCCTGATTTGCTAAAATATAAATATTGACCTTGTTTGACCATTATATATACTTGAGTATGCTAAATATTGTAACTTTGATGCATATGCATGCTCTATGCATCAAACAAGTAACTCTCATGCTCTTGTGACCCTAATGAATGTCCTAATCATCCCATTGCTCATGAATGACCCTAATCATGACTTTTTTGGATCTTAATAATGTACTTTGTTCTTAATGCTAATCTTGCTTCGTGATGACACCAAATGCTAAGTCAACCTTGAATTCCGTAACTAATACCTTTCCATGATATAAGTGTCATCAACAAATTTTCTTTAAAGTATTGTTTCTGTTACAACCCCAATTTTTGGGTTCATTGGGTGAGAAATGTAATTTCTCATAATAAAGATATTTGAACAAATAATGATGTAATTTATTTTGAATAAATGAATTTCGTTTACAATATCCTTGATGGTTGTTTTACGGGCTTTACTGGCTATTGGGCCCAATAAAGGAAAAGATAAAAGAAATTCCATTAATAAATGAGTAAATAAGAAAAAGGAGAAAAGAAAAATTGTGGAAACCTCTAAAAGGCAAATCCAAAGAGGGATTTCATGCCTCTTGGGTTCCTTGGGTCCCAAGAAGTCCAAAGTTGCAAAGATAGTGCAAAAAGAAAAGAAAAGATCAATTAAGTATTTCTTTATTAAGAAAGAAATGGAAAACAATGATAACATGTGGAAAATAAGTGGAAAGAGGTGTAATTGAGTTATCCTTAGTGGAATTTCGTATCCCAAGGATTCATAATAATAAAAGGAATAACAATGAGGAAAATAAAAGAGAAATAAAGAGAAATTCTCAAAAAGAGCTATTTTAATAAGAAATAAACAAGATAATGGGAAATAATGAAGAATAATGCATTTAGAAGCATCTAGAAGGATAATGAGTATCCAATAAAAAGGATTTCGAAATGTTGGAGTTTCTTGGGATCCAAGGAGTCCCAATGAAGAAATAGGAAAGAGAAAATACCATTAATGTCAAATAGGAAGATAATATGATACATAATTAATGGATTATGTGGTATTGTAAAGAAGGAAGTATTTTCTACTTAATGGAAATATATTTTCGTGGCCAATAAACTAAAATCCAAGAATAAAGATAATAATGAGAAGGATTTTCAAATTCTAAATACCCCAAATAATAGATAATATGAAAAGGATAAAGAAGAGAGAGAAGGAATACTTCTTCGGGAAGGAATTTGATTCCTTTTGGAAAGGGGCTCTTTGAGTCGTGTATAAGACAACCTATGGCTTCGTTTCCCACCCCTATATAAAGGGGTAAAGCCTTGGTCCAGATCTAGAGAGATCCCATGCAATACAACCTCTTCTCCTTCTTCTTTCCATGCTAACCCTAACCCAGAGAGCATAGGGCAGTTTCGGGGGCTTTAGCGGTTGTGGCGCGATCTTGGTGAAAGCACGAAGTAGCCATGAAGATCCAGGGTGGTTAGCTACTCTTCCCTTGCTCCCATCTTCTCTCTAAATGCCTAGCGGGCCTGCATGTGTTTCCGCAGTGGACGTGGCTTCCGGCCTGACTCCGGCCACCTTGGCCGCAGCTAGGGGCCGTCACAGGTGCGGCGGAGGCAGCAGAGGCCGGGGGTCATCACCGGTACCCTAGGGGTGCAGGTTAGGGGACGTAGACGTGGCTCCACAAGTTGTTGTAACCAACTGCCAGGCTAGGGCGCGTGGGGTTGAAGACGAGGGGCACCGTTGGACAGTTTTGTCCCTCCGAGCATTACAAAGACAAGGAGTCATGTGAGGACATTTGTGTCATTTCGAAATGATTTCAAACTCCACCGAGCAACATCGCATGGCAAGGCCTACGTGGCAGCCTCCCATTGGCCCAAAGTAAGTGAGTTTTGTAAAATTCATAACTAAATAACCGTAGCTCGGATAGATGCACATTATATATGAATTTTGATCAGGAGAACTCAAAGAATGCAATAAAAATATATTTGAAGCCTAATTCTGATTGAAATTCGAAAAGTAATGGAAGTTATTAACTTTAATGTAATGATGATTAAGAAACCCTATTTTTGATATGATTAATGTGATTAGTAGGGTTTAATTAATGATTAAAGTTGATATTAACTTGTTAATCATAAACAGATACATTAAGGTTGAAAAAGATTAATTTTGCACAATTTAGGGTTCCATATGCTTCAATGAACCTTAAAACCCTAATATTGGTAAATGCAACTTTTAATGGCTTTAATTATTCAAAATCGTGAATAAATGATTCTAAGCTATTTCGAGCATTAAAGTTCCTAATTGTGGTTAAATACCCTTAATGTGGAAATTAGGGTTTCCTAGTGGATAAAAGGTAGAATTAATGATAAGTAATGTTCATGTGTGAATTAGCGCATAATGAACTATGAATTGATGATAATGACTTTGTCATGGATTGAAAGGATAAAAATGGTAGCTTTAATATAAAATAGGCTTAATGGACTTAATTGATGGTTAATTGTGCATTAATCTGGAATTAAGTTTATGAGTTTGTAAAACATAACCTTAATAACTTTCGTGAAGGATAGATGAGAAAATTAGGGTTTAAAAAGAGTAAAGGGAAGTAAAACCCAAATTGCAAAGTAAACCCTAAAAAGGAATAGAAACCATAAGTAGCAAGATGGTTTGGATAGATTTTGATAAAAAGGAATTGAATGTAATTTCAGGACTGAATTGTGTGCTTGCTTGATTCTGGATTACTTTCTTGGATTATTCCTGCACCTAAGTCTGCCTCACAGGTATGTGGTTAATTATGGTTAATCACATTAGTTTCCCGAGGGTTTTCTGAATGTTTCCTCACATTGAATGCAATCTAAATAGTTGGATGTTCATACTTGCAAAATTATAAAGTCACTATGGTTATCACAATTATAAAGAAGTGTGTATTCTCGCACCTACATGCCACCTTGATGGATGATGCCAAAGGTCAGGCCCAGAAGGGTAGACCCATGGGCACCATGAGTGGTGACCCCAGACACCAAGCTCGGGAATTAGAAGGTGGCCTATCATATTGCATTACTAGAGGGCACCATGAGTGGTGACCCCAGGAACCAAGCTCGAGATTGAGAAGGTGGCCTTAAGTCATTGGCAAAAGAAACCCTAAGGTGGGTATGCTAGGGTTAGGGAAAAAGAGGTGGAGAATGTCATACTAGAAAGTGTAAATTGAGTTGTTAATTATCTTGATTGTGATAATTAGATTGTTATCCATAAATGTAATTTTTTTGGTTGTCCCCACATACCGACATATTCCGATATGCTGACCGACATTTTGTTTGTCAGCGTTTTAGGTACAAGATTGAAAAGGACAAACAATAAAGTGGCAAATGTGAAATTAATTAAGAGTTAAAGTACAAAGGAGGATTAGTTAGAGTAGACTCCTAATGCAGATAGATGTAGATATCCTAGTTTTGAAAAAGGTATGCAAAGTTTTATTTTGTACCAGTTTTCAGTTTAGTTGGTAAAATTCATTAATTATTATTGATTATTTGTCGAACCTTTGATCCAGGTTATTGGTTAACGGCTCTGACCTTTCGGTCTCCCTTAATTTGGGGTTACCGGGAGGTGGGGTCATTATAGTTTCTCTATATGACACTTAATGCATGTTTGTGTCCCAATATGTGTTTGATTTGTTATACCTTAGCCCATGTGAGGCCTTAACCTATCTAATGCATCAAACTATAGTAGGTCTTTAAAATCAATAACATTATGATGTGTTGTGATCTAAATGAATAAGGACACCCTATTTTGTGTTATAATGATGTATAAGACTCAAACCCACTAATATTGATCTATGATATCCATTGAGGTCATGATTGTGTAACTTGTGTCCTTATAGTAATTTGGATCCTCTCCTCTTTTCCTTCCCTCTAAAGTAATGGAATAATCTATCACATATGGTGTTGAATGTGGATTTCCTAGCTACATGTTGAATCTTGATGACATATATGAACCATGTTGATGTTTTAATGTGTGTTGTTACCTCAGGATTTATCATGCCTAGACCCTAGGGGACATCCACCTATACTTGAATATGCTTCTCATATCCTTATTCTGTTGACTTAAACCATCTTTTACGATTGGTTCTCATTCTTGATGATCTTGGAACTTGGATGCTCTATTAGGTGAATCATGTTGATGTTTTAATGTGTGTTGATACTTTGGGAACTATCATACCTAGACCCTAGGGGACATCCACCTATACTTGAATATGCTTATCATATCCTTATTATGTTGAATTACACCATGTTTTATGATTGGTTCTCATTCTTGATAATCTTGGAACTTGGATGCTCTATTATGAGTCTTTGATACTAGAATGTGCATAAGTGACACAAATCTTGGAATAATCATATAAAATAGATGCAAAGTCAAAATGACTTGAAACTTGAGCTACACCTCCTTAATAAACTGTATTTCATTAAAATATCATCAAAAATGTAATTAACCAACTTGAAATCTAACTTGGCCAAAACCCTAAAATGTATCTAACTAGGGTTAATGATGGGAATCTAATGCATGCATGTAATCTTGTGCTAAACCAGGTTGTTTCTTGTAGTCTAGATGTTCAAGTATAGATTATGAAATCTCCAAATCAAGCATTGGATTTAATAATTATAAGAATATATGAATTTCTATTTTGATTTGTGATACATATGTTTCTTGTTTACTTGATTGAATATTGTGATGTATATTCTAGAATTGTACTTGATGTTTGTTGTATTGTCATTGTTTTATAACTTGCACACATAAATCAGAACTCCAATATATAACATTGAAACAAGGTTTTCTCAATGACATTGGTCATTGACATCCTTCACGTAGAAATAGGGTTAGCTCTTCGCAATGTCCTTGAGGTCCCTCGCATAGAAAAGGGTTGGATAATCTTGAGCACCCATATGGATTCTTCCTATGGGAAGTTTTCAAAGGCCTTATGAATATATAATATTGATGAAAACATGATATGATGGTATAATTGGAGTAAAATGACATAAAATAGTCTCTCGTTTATTCTTGTTTCTTACGTATACAACTCTTTTCAAATTATGCAAAGATTATATATGGTTTTGTGAAGTCCCGCACCATGAATAATGGGATAACTCCAAACTAAATGTGGAAACAAAACTAAACAAGCGGATCACCAAAAAACATTAAAAATTAAAACCAATTTCAACAAGGACCAACATCAAGAAACTTATTACATCAGGGTCCAAAAACTTGGCATTTGAATTATATATCATAAAGCATCATTATTTACAACATGTCCATAAAAGACTACCTGTCACATGTGATATATGATCATTTACTTAAACATGTACAACAACTAAAACATATATCACAAGGGCACATAAACCAAAAACTCATATCAATAACACCAACGAGGAATATACGTAACTCCACCCAAGACATGAGTGTACATGGACGACTCTAGGAATCTAACTACAAAGGAACCACAAGGGCAATAAACCAAAAACTCATATCAATAACACCAATGAGGAACATACGTAACTCCACCTAATACTTGAGTGTATAGGGATGACTCTAGGACTCTTAACTACAAATGAATCACAAGCAGCATTCCCAACCTTAGAAGTTGTTGTCCTCCTTGTTGTTGCTCTACCTCCACTGCACAATCTATATCTCCTCGTTCACGTCTACCTAACGGATGGGGAAACCCATGGGGTGAGATTCCAAATCTCAACGGGAGATATAACTCTCCACCAACACTATTATTAACGCAGGTAAGATAAATAAAGAAAAAAATAAAGCCACAAATATTATAGGTAGAATCAACTAATGATATTAGGAAGGAATTTATTGTCATCTAACATTTCAAAAGGAATATGATGAGCATGTATGTTCACAACCAACTACATGTAAAAAAGCAAGGCAAGGATACAACCAATGTTCTTGTATTTGATCCTAAGAAAGTATATTGCACGGCTGGTTATGTATTTTATTATGCTCTGAGGATTTGAGTTGTACCATTCAAATACAACCGAACACTACTAAGTCAAAATAGGTTCCATACAAGGTCTATGGATGAGTCAGAATCCAAGACCTCACCAAACCTTCTAGTCAGTACATGAGTTCACAATAGAGACATACTAATCAACTACATCGTATGACATATGGTAAAATAGTGAAAGTCCTATCCCACCTTGGTATGGGTTATGACACTAGTGAAACTGAGCCACGACCCGTAGCTACACTCCTGCTAAGGTATGACCCGCAACCAATCCTATGAAACTGCATAAGCAACATATCACTGAGATACAACCCGCATCCGCACTCCTGTCAAGGTATGGCCCATAGCCAATCCTGTGAATGCATATACTCAACAATATATAACTCCAAGCTTTCTCTAAAGGAAAGCATGTTTCACCATCCACCAAGTACTGGCACTAAGATGGATCTATGGCACAGGGAAGAACTACATGTTCAGGTTTCATTTGATTAGTCAAGTCTTATTAAATGCCTTTCAACATCAATCAAGTTATGATGTACAAAACCAGATCGAGTTCTACAAAAGTAAGGGCAGAACACAATTCCAGAAGATATAAAACGTGTAGGGTGTGATCTTATCACACTATCACCAGAAGATGAATGTATTATTTCCATTCAACCCATCATCAACTAGGCCACATATCATGGGATACCAATCCCTCAACTCATCATTGGGAAAATCCATCTCATATTATGCAACAAGTCACTATCAGGGCATAAAACCCAATTCACATTATTCCTATATCACATGTGCCTCAACATACCTCACAAGGGAAATATTCAACCTTATAAATTTATAATCACCATGAGCTACACTAGCTATTATTATTAAGATCATAACACTGACATGGTTAGAAGTTGATAAGCAAGAGAGAGATAACTACATAACACCATAATACTTTCATGATAGAGAAACAAGCAAGATCATTGTTCATTATTAGGGTTAGGGTTTCCTCTTAGCTGATTAGAGTTTACAAGACTAGGTTCAACCATCAACCCTATAACCATCAGTCTCCATCATTTTGGAGAGTAAAAGGATTAGGAAACATCATTAGAGTTCATTAGATAACATTCTAAACAACATTATATATGGCTTATGTATCATTCATATATGAATATCATGAAGTGTTCACATGTGCTCCTCATCCACCTACCATCACCCTATGTTGACCACCTAGCCACATAGGTTGAGACCACCCATCATGGTACATGTTAGGACTGCGACACTCATGTGTCTTTAACATCCACCAATATGTCATGAACTCCACCCAGTATGTCATCTTGTGCCCGCGACATTGAGGGTTAGGGTTCCATAAAATATGTTGAGCATAGATGTCTCGACCTTGACCCATGTTGCGACCTGAGGCCATCATGGTCATGACCATACACTATTGGGTGAGTCTCAACTCAAGCAAGGTAGGAACAAGACACCAAAACCATGGGTGACTAGATCACTTACCCAAAAGCCTTGACCTAACACTGCTAGGTCAAGCTCAACCACAAGGAAGCATCTTGACTGAAAACTATCATGATCGTGACCACCAAGAGGGAAGTTCCATGAACACACCAAGATGCACCATCTAGGTATCAAAATAGAATTGAAACCAAGGGAAGAACCAAGGTCACATGAAGAAAAACTCAAGCAACCGATCACCAACCCTAAAGCATAGGCCAAAAAACCACCAAGAAAGAACCTCTTCAAAACAATGGAAAACCATGATCAAGGTAAGAAAGACCAAACCTAACATCTATCCAACTTCTACGTATATGAACACCACGCATGGGAGAAAGATAAAGGGATACAATTAGAGAAGAACCTCAATAACTCATCATCTACTAAGTTAGGTACACATAGATTAGGGTTTCAGATTTCTCCCAAACCAAGCAAGGTATCTCCACAAAACAAGCCCTAGATATTACCACTAAGTACAAGTATGATGAGTAAGAAGTCTAAAAATATAAGACAGTAATAAAATGCATAAAGAAGTGCAATAATAGTGTAGGTTTAGTGTTATATAACCCTTCTTAACATGATCATCACCAAGAGCTCCAAACTCCAAGATCAAGAGCTCCAAGCACACTATGTAAGGGTTGAAGAAGCTTCACCAAAAGTTCCACACTCGGCCACAAGAGCAACTCAAGAAGGAGAAGATACCAAGGTCAAAGTTAGCCCAAGGAAAGAACCAAAGATGCTCTTGGTTGAACCAAAAGAGAAATGTAGAAAGAGAGGAGAAATCATCTTCACACTTGGGTCTACCTTGTCAAAACATGGTATATGACCCTTGTGATGAGGAGTTTCTCTCCCAAAATGACCACTATTGAAGAATCATTGTCTAAGACCATGAAATGAAAGGTAGATGAAGGTAGGAGATCAAAAGAATCATAAAATTAGAAGACAAGCACTTACCATGGATAGAAAATGAGCTCGGATCACTACGACCACCACCACAGGAAAGAGGAGATTGATCCCCCATGCTCCAAGGACGAATCTCCTTGCTCCACCAAGCTACAAGGACAATCAAAAAAGGAGGAAGAATATAGATGGATGAAAAGGGTTGCAAGCAAGAAGAGATAAGGGTTTATACAGATGCACGATGGAGAGAGAGAGAGAGTAAGGGGTGAGGTTTCAACATACTAAGGGACCCAAGGGACACTTGTCCACTCAAAAGACCAACATGCAACCACTTAAGAATGACATGCAAGACATTGTGATACACTCTAGGTAGTGTCTCGACCACCATGTCAACCCTCATGGTCGCAGTCATGACCCATTCATTGGGCACCATCTATGGTTGCAACACAACCAACCAACATCACCTCCTAGTTGTGACAAAGCACCTCCAAAACCTTAGGTCGAAACAACCTATGCTATGGAAACCAACTCAATCCAAGACTACCCTATACCTCCTAGGTCATGACCCAAACACCTTGAGGACATGTCTTGACCTTGAAATGCTCCAAATCCAACCTTGGTCACGACCCAAGGTCAAGAAAACACAACAAGCACACATGGGCCAAGACACTCAACACTTACATAAACCCAAATAACCACCTAGGGTGATACTCCTCAACCAAGGCTCAAAAAAGGAACACACCTATTTCTCTCTTCTCTAGATGATGTAAATAAGAGAGGGAACACTCTAGAGGTGAGAAATTGCACATCAACCCCCTAATCTAGGTGAATTGCAATTTGCACCAAACTAGCACAGAAAGCACAAACAACATCCAAACAAGCTCAAAATTGAAACTTAAGCTCTCCACAAGCCCTAATTACATCTCAAAATATAAGATAAAGGTTCTAAACACATGATTAAGCAAGAGAAAATAGGGTTACCCCAAAACTCATGTCGGGGGCCTTACCAGCCATAAACACCTAACAAGGATTTTGCCCCCAAAATCTTAAGAGAAAAGAGAGGGGTACTTCCTCTTCATCTCTTTGTCAAGCTCCCACATGGCTTCCTCGACACACGGTGATGCCACAAATCCTTCACAAGCACTAAGTCTTTCTTATTCAATTTCTTCACTCTTCTGTTGAGGATCAAACTGGGCCTTCATCATAAGACATGTCCTTATCAAGCTCTACCTCTACTGGATGCACCACTAACTCCACGTCAGGATGACACTTCCTCAACATACTCACATGAAACACTGGATACAATCTGTGCAACTCAGTTGGTGACTTCAACCTATAAGTCACCTTTCCAACATGTGCCACCACCTTTCCAACACGTGCCACCATAGTGTAAGGTCCTATATACTTGGAATACAACTTACCCTTCTTCCCAAACCTTAGAATACCTTCTCAGGGAAAGACCTTGAGGTACACTCTATCTCCCACATTGAAATCCAAAGGTCTATGGAAGTTATCTACATATGACTTCTTTCTATCCTTTGCTACCTTCAACAACTTCTGAATCACTTTGATCTTTTCTATCATCTGTTGCACAAGATCAGGACCAAGAAGTTGATACTCGCATGCCTCATACCAATACAATGGAAAACTACAATGCCTCATATGGTGTCATGTAGATTCTACTATGGTAACTATTATTGTAGGTGAGCTCTATGAAACTGAGGTGCACATCCCAAATGACCAAAAATTGGAGAACACAAGCTCTCCGCAAATCCTCCAAGGTTTATATTGTCCTTTTAGATTGACCATTTGTCTATGGGTGGAAGACAGTGCTAAACCTCAAATGTGTACCAAATGCTACATGTAGTCACTCCCAAAAGTGACTTGTGAACTGGGGACCTCGGTCAAACATGATAGCTGGAACACCATGCAAACGCACTGTCTCATCAACATAGATTTGGGCAAGCTTCTAAGTTGTATATATCATCTTCATAGGAAGGAAATGCGCTGACTAGGTCAACCTTTCAACGATCACCCAAATGGAATCATGACCTTTGTCTATGTTAGGCATACCAATCACACATTCCATAGTCACAAGATCCCATTTCCATTGTGGTATAGGCAATGGTTGCAACGTCCCTGCAGGCTTTTGATGCTCGACTTTAACTTGTTGACATATAGTGCATCTCGCAACAAACTCTAGTACATCCCTCTTTAAACCAGGCCACCAATGCATGTCCTTCTGGTTATGATACATCTTGGTGCTACCTGGGTGCATAGCATACATGGATGAGTGAGCCTCTTCTAGTACCATCTTCCTTAGATCATCATCATCAAGAACCACTACTCTACCACGGTAACAAACCGCCCCATCATCTTACTCATAGAATCCATCATGCATCTTATTTCCAAACTTTGTTCTAATATGCTATATCATGGTATCAACCTGATGTGCCTCTTTGATCTTCTATATCAGTGTGGGCTTCACCTATAATTGTGCCAGCAAACTTGCTAGCATTGACACCTCCAATTGTACATTAATCTAAAGCAAGGAGACCAACCTGTATCGCTTGTTGCACACCAAAGAACTCAACTGGGCTCTATCCGAAGCAGAAGATGAAGACTTCCTACTCAATGCATCTGTCACAACATTAGCCTTCGTTGGATGGTAATCATTCATGCAATTGCAGTCCTTGATTAACGCCATCCATTGATGATGTCCCATATTCAACTCTTGATGTGAGAAGATGTACTTTAGGTTCTTGTGACCCATGAATATCTAACACCTCTATCCATAAAGGTAGTGCCTCCATATCATCAAATCATGGACCACAATATCTAACTCCAGGTTGAGGGTCAGGTAATTCTCCTCGTGTTTCTTAAGCTATCAAGAAGTAAAAGAAACCATTTTCTTGTCCTACATCAGCACAAAACCCAAACCATTCCTAGACGTGCTGCAAATGACTATATATCCTTTTCCCTACTTAGGAAAGACCAACATCAGTGCACTTGTCAACTTCTCCTTCAACATCTAAAAAGAACACTGACTTCAGTTGTCCTAGAAGAACGGCATATCCTTCCTTATCAACTTGATTGGGGGAAAAGTGATATCACTGAAGTTCTTGATGAATCTCCTGTAATAGCCTACCAAACCCACAAAATTGTGCAATTATGTCAGTGTCCCCGGTTGCTCCCACTCTATCACAAATTCAACCTTCTTGGGATCCACACAAACTCCCTCAATAGATATGACATGCCCCAGAAAATCTACTTCCTTCAAATAGAACTTGCACTTGCTAAACTTGGTGTATAGTTTATGTTGCCTCAACACAATCAACATCTGATGGATATGTTGCTCATGTTGCTAACTATCACTATTGTATATCAGAATGTCATCTATGAATACCACCACAAATTGATCAAGAAATAGTTGGAACACTCTATTCATCTTGTCCATGAACACTGTTGGTGCATTGGTCAGCCCAAACAGCATAACCACGAACTCATAGTGACCAAACCTCATTCTAAAAGCTGACTTAGGTATGTCATCCTCCTTGATCCTCAAGTGGTGATGTTTAGACCTCAGGATATCTTTGAGAACACATTCTCGCCACACAACTGATCAAACATGTCATCTATCCTTGGCAAGTGATAATCGTTCTTATCATCACCTTGTTCAACTGCATGTAGTCTATACACAACCTCATGGAGCCATCTTTTTTCCTCACAAATAGCACTGGAGAACCCCACAACAACGTACTCATCTTCATTGAAACCTTTATTAAGAAACTCTTTCAATTGTCTCTTCATCTCTTCCATCTCTGTTAGAGCCATCCTATATGGTGTTTGAGCTATCGACTATGTGTCTAGGAATATATTGATCTCAAAGTCAATCTCTTAGGTTGGGGAACACCGGGAAACTCCTTAGCAAACACATCCTTAAACTCCTTGACAATAGACACCTCTTGAATACTAGGAATCCTTGCCTCAGTATCCAACACATGCAAAAAGAATGCCTCACAACCTTATCTCAACAGCTTCCCTGCTACTATTGCTGACACCAGACATGTTGGAAGAATCTTCCTATCCCCTTGGAAGATCCACATCTCATTACAATAGACATACGTTTCCTACTTGAAACTGAAATCCAAGACCACTCTATACTTCTCCAAGGTGTCCATTCCAAGCATTACATCAAATCTATGCATATCAAGTGCTATGAGATCCACTTGTATGTTGTTCCCTAAAAAAGAAAGGACACATGAAGGACACACCTCCTTCAACACTACAGAACCTACTAATGGGGTTTCTAATAACAAACTATCTCTCCTACAACTCACATGCAAAAGACAACTATCAAGCACCTCACGAGTGACAAAAGAGTGTGTTGCACCCCGGACAACCAAAACATATATGAAGCAAGAATAAGACAAATCAGAACGAAATAAATCCATCTGACCTTTTACTACTCATGGGTTGACCACTGCCTTCAGCTGAGTCATGGTGTAGAATTTGGTTGTTGCTTGTTATCACCCCCATCCTTTGCTTCCTTGAGAAAATGATCCCATGTACAAGGCTTGCCTACATCCTCATCCACCTACATCATTGTATGGATGCCTCTGTGATCCCTACTGGCTCTACCTCAGTTGTTGGGTCACCTCGTCATCTCTCATCAAGCACTCCAACCTCAGGTGTCCTACCTGGACACACTTGTGGCATGCTCTGGTCTCAAACTATGGCCTAGACAAACCCATCACAGACACTGACACAGTGCTATGAGCTCCAACTGGTGGAAGGTTATGCCCTCTACCTTTACTCAGTGACCGCTGCATCTGAGAATTGAACCTATGTGATGTTGGTAGTGTAGAAAACCTTAGCGTCTTAAAACCACCTGATGACTGCCCCAAGAACTATGTAGACCTCTTTCTGGCACTCGTCTCCAGCTTCTCTATCACAGACATCTCGATCCTCTAAATAGATTCCATGAATGTGGCAAACTTTTCCTGATTCTCCAAAGTAGCCACTGGGGTAGACAACTCAACATTCAACCATTTCTCAAAACATTGTATCATCTCATCATCTGTGGTAGCCATGTGCAGACAGAACTGAAGAAGTTCCATAAACTTGTCGACATAGTCATTGATCGACATGGATCCCTACCGAATTCAATCAAACTGGCTGATCTTCTCATCCAGATAGGTTCATGGGAAGTATTGACTCACAAACTCGCATCGAAACTCCTCCCATCCAACAACCACTCTAGGCCTCTTCTCCTCTTCTATGGCCCACAAATGGATAGCACTCCCCTTCAAAAAATGCACCGCATGCTTCAACTTATCTGCGTCTGGGATGCTAAGGATCTTGAATGCTTTCTTGAGCTCAGTAAGCCAAATATTGGCATCCACTGGATCAGCCATCCTGGCATACACCATTGCCCCAACACAGAGAAGCTGCTCAAAAGTCTTCCCAGTATCTAAAGATTCCGCATTGGAAAATGGTGCCCTAGGCTAAGGTGTGGGCATCTTGTCTGCAATATGCATCATAGTATCCTTGAACTGCCTAAAAAGAGACTGAAAGGATGGGTTTTCAAGCATGACTAGCTCCAAAAAGGGACCCCCAGGCGCTTGATCTTCTTACACCAGATTCCTTACACCACCACCTAGTGCAGCAACACTCAACAGTGTGTTTTTCATGTTCTCCAGACATCTTTAAACTTTTCTTCTTCTTCTGCATAAGCAGAAGTCACTATAAGATAGACTGGAGGACACAATAAAAGACACAAACCCTAGTCCTAGGGCCCTATAGACTCAGTGAACCTAAATCGCTAATACCAACTAAACTGTGATGCCCCGCACCACAAACAATGGGAAACTCCAAACTAAATGTAGAAACAAAAGTTAACAAGCAGATCACTGAAAAAAAACTAAAAATTAAAACCAATTGCTACAAGAATTAACATCAAGAAGCTTATTACATCAGGGCCCAAAAACTTTGCATCTGAATTATATATCATAAAGAATTTTTATTTACAACATGTCAATAAAATACTACCTATCACATGTGATATCTATTCATTTACATAAACATGTACAAGAACCAAAATATATACCACAAGGGTGCATAAACTAAAAACTCATATCGATAACACTATCGAGGAACATATGTAACTCCACCCAAGACCTGAGTGTCTAGGGACGACTCAAGGACTCTAACTACAAAAGAACCACAAGCATCATTCCCAACCTTAGCAGTTATTGTCCTCCTTGTTGCTTCTCTGCCTCATCGTATAATCTCTATATCCTCATACACATCCACCAAAAAGATGTGGAAATCCACTAGGTGAGATTCCAAATCTCAGTGGAGGATATAACTCTCCACCAACACAATTATTAATAGAGGTAAGATAAATAAAGACAAAAGTAAAGATACAACTATTATAAGCAGAATCAACTAATGATATCAGAAAGAAAGTTATTGTCATCTAATATTTTAAAAGGAATATGAAGAACATGCATATTCACTACCACCTATATTTAAAAATGCAAGGTAAGGCTACAACCAATGTTCTCATATTTGATCCTAAGCAAGTGTACTACACAACTAGTTATGTATTTTATTATGTCTTGAGGATTTGAATCGTACCACTCTAATCGAACTGACCATTACTAAGTCAAAATCAATGCCATACAAGGTCTATGGAAGAGCTAGAATCCACTACCTCACTAAACCTCATGATCGGTACATGAGAACACAGTCACATACCAGTCAACTACAACCTATGACATATAATCAAAAGTGAAAGTCCTAGCCCACCTCAATACAGGTCACGACACTAGTGATACTAAGCTATGGCCCATAGTCACACTCCTACTAGGGTATGGCCCACATCCAATTCTGTGAAACCACATAAGAAACATATGACTAAGCTACGACCCCTAGTCATACTCCTGTCAGAGTATGGCCCGCAGCCAATGTTGTGAATGCATATACCCAACAATACATCATTCCAATCTTTCTCTAAGGGAAAGCCTGTTTCACCATCTAGCAAGTACTGACACTGAGATGGATCTATGGAACAGGGCATAACTACATGTTTAGGTTCCACTTGATTAGTTAAGTCTATTTAATGCCTTTCAACATCAATCAAGTTATAATGTACAAAACTAGAATGAGTTCTACAAAAGTAAGAGCACAACACAATTCCAGAAGATATAAAACATATAGGGTATGATCTTGTCAAACTATCACCACAAGATGCATGCATTATTGTCATTCACCCCATCGTCAACAAGACCACATATCTTGGGATACCAATCCCTCAACTCATCATTGGGAAAAGCCATCTCATATTATTCAACAAGTCACTTTGAAGTCGTAGAACCCATTCACATTATTCCTGTATCAGAAGTGCCTCAACATGACTCATAAGGGCATATTCAACATGTGTCATATCATAATCACCATCGCCTACACTAGCTATGATTATCAAGCTCATAACACTTGCATGGTTAGAAGTTGATAATAAAGAGAGTGATAACTACATAACATCATAATCCTTTCATGATTGAGAAACAAGAAAGACCATTGTTCATTATTAGGGTTAGGGTTCCTCTTACATGATTGGAGTTTACAAGACTAAGTTCAACCATCAACCCTAGAACCATCACCCTTCATCATTTTGGAGAGTATAAGGATTTGGAAACATCATTAGAGTTCATTAGATAACATTCTAAACAACATAATATATGGCTTATGTAGCATTCATATATGAATATCATTAAGTGTTCACATGTGCTCCTCATCCACCTACCATCACACTATGTTGACCACCTAACCACATAGGTTTTGAATACCCATCACAGTCCATGTCATGACCATGACACTCATTTGTCTCGACCATCCACCAACATGTCGCAACTTCCACCCTTTAAGTCATGTCGCACCCATGATACCTAGGGTTAGGGTTCCATAAAACATCTGGACTAGAGGTGTCTCAACCTCAACCTCCACCCATGTCATGACATGAGACCATCGTGGTGGTGACCCTACACTCTAGGGTGAGTCTCAACACAAGCAATGCAGGAACAAGACACCAACACTTGAGGTGACTAGACCACTTACCCAAAAGCCTTGACCAAACACTACTAGGTGTAACATACTGAATTCTGGACATTTTGCCTTTTGTTCCTCTTTCCCATATTTTCCTCTCATTTCTATCCTCTTTGGTCGTTCTGTTTAATTTGTGGATAATATAATGGCCTAATAACCATTTGTTCACCTTTTCTCTTAATATTTGGGTTTTATGCACAAATACCTCAGTGGAAGCTTAGTAATGGGTCTAATATGCAAAATGTCCACTCAAGTGATAAAAATAATAAATAAATTCGTCCTATAACTTTCAAGTGCTTTTTAGAATATGAAAAAGAAAGGAAATCCTGAAATATACATAAAGGAGATGATAAATGTAATAATTGAAGATAATATGGGATATAATGGATAAAAGGAGATAATGAGGAATATATTGTCGCAAAACTCATAAGTGGAAACCAATTAAGATAATTTGGATATCAATCTCGTTTTCTTGATTTAAAAGAAACTTTAGGGCCAAGTATCACCTAATTTCGAAGATAAAAGCATTTATTAAAAGAAAATAGGAGATTAGCCAATAAGGTGAAATAAAATGTCTAATGTTCTCAAATTGGAAAACTAACTCCACATTCGTAATCTAAGCATGGAAATAAGCTTTTGGGAAAATTTGCATCTAATTTGTCCAATGTTTAATATTTATTTTATTCTGGAGAGAGAAAATGACTTAAAGACCAAAAGTATTAATTATATGTTGAAAAAAACTAATTAATGCCAAAATTGTGTTCTACACATTTGTTATTGCTTATAGGCCAAGTTTTACATTTTTATAATGTTTCTAGATGACTCTAATAAATTAAAAGGATAAACAAAATATAAATGAATTAAATAAAATAATAAAAGTCTTCAAAAAAATAAAATAATGCCAAATTCGTGTTCTACATGTTAAAATATATATGTGGATGGATTTGACTCAATTTGGAAAATATTTGATGAGAAGATAAATTTAGGAGAGAGAAAGTATGTAAAACCCTAAAATCATTAATAAAAATAATAAACAACACCAACAAATGAAAATAATGGAAAATTTGTATCCAACATACTTAATAAGTCTTATGGGTGAAGTTATATTATTTTTGGAGAATCTAATAGTCATTAATGAGAGAGGAAAGAGAAAATAGTAATTGGCTTAATTAACTAATCTAACTTTTGTAAAAGGCAAATCTAATTTTATATTCGGATTCCTCACACTTTAATTACCAAACCCATGAATTGGTATAACTATACCCTCTTAATTAATTAAATGAAAATGGAACTCTAATATATATATGTCTATTGCATGGAAAAAAAGGAAACCCCCTTGACTCTTATTTAGATGCCCTTTATTTGTTTGACCATTGAATAACAATTGCTTTCCCAATTGAATTGGTATTTAAAATCCTAATTACCATAGCATTTAATAGTGGTATTTGGTTAAACAAATTAATGATTTCCTAAACCAAACATAATGCAACACTACGTTACTTCCTCTCCCTCCAACGCGACCTCACGTTTTCCCCCATCCAAAATGGGCAACACCCAACGCAACAGTCATCACCCCCTTCCTCTCTGTATCCTATTTATCTTCTGCCATTCCTTCCTTTTCTCCTCAAACACATGAAGCCCTAGCCGCCCAACCTACCCTTACCTTGCGTCCAACCGTGGCGAGCAATGCCAGACAGAGTTGAGGATCGTTGCGCAGCCTTGCCTCCTCCTCTTCTTCTTCCTCTCCATGAACGATGCCTGAAACTTGACGCCAAGCAACCCTCGACGTTGCGTCGGCATCGTTAACACTTTCTCATCAGACCCTTGACCCCCAGCAACTCCCGACGTTGTGTCGGCATCATTAACACCTTCTCATCTAACCCTCGACCCCAACAGCCCCCGACGTTGCGTTGGCATCACTAACACCTACCCAACCAATGCCTCGATGCTATGTTAGCGTCACTAACAATTTCCCTTCTCACGCCCTGACATTGTGACGCCCTGACACTATGACGCCCTGACGCCCACAACACCACTTCCAGAGCAACCATGATGCCATTACACACTAATAGCAGGGCATCGTAGCCACCAAGTGCAATGTCATCGACCTTGTCAGCGAAGTCGTCGTTCGCAACCACTAGATCTGCAACATCATGACGTCTGCAAACACCTCCATTCAACCTGACGATGGTGACTCATTGCATGTTGCTTCTTCCTGGGTTACATGATCGTAGAGAATGTGATAATGTGTTTGGGTCCCCATCTTGTTGTGAATAAACCAGGCATGCAACCCCCATGGTAACCCTAGACATGTAAGTATTCATTTCACTTTCAATAGTTTTGTTTTAGAAAATAGATTATAAAGATGGGATAAGTATGGACTAAGGATAATGTAGTTATTTAAAACCATAACATGAACTTGTCAATTATCTTACCTATAAACTTTGTTGTATACAAATGTAAATATTAGATTGCATGAAATCAAACCTGTAATTATACGTTAAAGTGGAGACTTGATATTAAATAGAAGATATTATATAAGACCCAGGTAGATTGATATCCAAAATGATTAATGAATCACCCTAATTGCTTATTGTATATTTACCAAACACTAAGAATCATTAGTGGGTGTATCCTTGTTTTAATTTACCCTTTACATTAGAAATCATATATAGGTGCATTACATGATAATTAGAAATACATATGGATCTAGGGAACACTCTCATCTAAATTAATCCAAGGGAACTTGAAATTTGTATAATAATTCATCTAACAATATTGTCTTCATAGGAATTAAATAGTAAAAAAAATGTGTAAAGGAATATACTTTTATAAACGTATATCTAGAAGACATGTTAGTTGGATGAAAGCATGTGTATATTAGTGAAACTAATAAATATTCATATGGAATATACTTACACCAATAAACATGGTAAGCATGATGTTAGGAATAATATGGACTCACATCATTTAACCTATATTGGAAGCATATATATTATTATCCACATATATATGAGTTACATAAACTTATGTGACTAAATATTGGTAACTAGAACTAAGATAGATATGTAAAGCATCACATATTATCTCAAAAAAGATTAAAATCATAAACCCTAACATGACATTACATTGTCGGGAATTGGGTAATAATAATATAAAAATATAATAGGAATGAATGTGTTCACTTTGACTTGGCTAATATACATAATGTGTTTCTAGGATGAAAAGATGACTTCGTGGACCAAAGTATACTATTCAAGTTAACCGTTATGTGTGAAAAGAGGTATGTGCATCTACACCTTAGTTGGGAAATTTATTATACCTTTACCCGTGTTCCCTAATGAGGCTTAATTTGACCTAATCCATTATTCTTGAAACTTAACTTGTTTGTGCCTCAAAACCAGTTGTAGTATTATCTTGTTTGGTTTTTATACCCCACTTCCATGTTATATGAATCCTTTGATTAATCTTGCCATAACTCTTTTTCTAGCATGTAGTTATATGATCTATTTAATTGTAAAGTAGAGGTACTTATGTACAACCACCCAAAGAGGGAATGTATATAATCACCCTAGGGGAATGTTTTTATTTCTCCCCATAATATTATAGGTGACTAGGAATGTCTTATTCTCCCCTCACCTAAGGATAGAGGTCTGGTAGGTGCCTCAACCCTACTTAGTTAGGTAGACATATTAATTTACATGCAAATACTTTATTTATATTTGTTATTGGAAAGTTTCTTTGTTTAAAGCCTCATACTCTTGATGTCTTGTCTTTTGATGAATCCCTAGCCTGATTTAATTGTTATATTTATCTTGTCACCTTTAGTATAGTTTAGTGACACATACTTTTATTTTCCTTCCCTCTTGTTGGGTGCTTTCCCAACCACCCAGATGTGGAGCAAGGTGATGGATAAGGCATGGAGATCTTAGTGTTGACATGGACTAACTGATGGATATGTTGCTTGAAGACAAAAGTGGGGTAGTCTATACTTCCCTCTATCTAGATCCTAGTTGTGAATGATGATGTTACCCTAAAAGTGAGATTTTGATGTATTTTGTACAATCATTTGTGAAATTGAATATAGTCAGAAATTTTTTTATTCCGCTGCTTTCCAAATGTGTTTTGTTTACCATATTTTAGTAAGGAGGTGCTCTCACACTCTTTAAAACATGGTATCATAGCCCATGGTAGTCATAATCTGGCTATTTTAGTTTTGTCTCCCTCGTTAGAACCCTAGATTTGCATTGTTTCCCTTAAGTTACATGTTTGCCCTAGATTTGATCTGTGTTGATGATAGGTTGTTTTAGGACCCTATAGTTTCACCTTAGAGTCTTGATGAATAAAACTCTAATATGCTCATAATTAAAATATGCACAACTTGATGATGTTTAGGTTTTCCTTTAGGCAACTATTAGGGCATGAAGTTGAAGCAAAGGTGTCTACAAAGGATTAGGGTTTCGGGGGCTGCCAATATTTTCCTCCACACAACTACCTTGGTTTACGAGGACTCCCATGCCCATGTGATATAGGCCTGGCCTGAGCTAATATGAATTTCCCAAAATAGTTTTCTTTTAGGCAATAGTGACCTTAGACTTCTATGTTGTATATCTTTGCGAACCCTAAGTTTTAGTGAATGATGACTTGTTTGAGGATGGATACCAAGATAGTTTCCTTATGTCCCTTAGGACCACATGCTTGGATAAGTTTATTCCTAAAACCTAGACCTTAGAGTTTGGGTGTTTGGAAAGATATCAGAGTGCACATTGGAAGCATGATGGATCATGAGTATGGTTTAGTTAGACTCATCCTTTAACTCTAATGTAGTTTGGCTTGTTGTGTCGAACCCTTTAAGGGGTGGAGTACGGTTAGTTGATGATGTTTGAGTGGTTTGATTTTGTGGACAAAATCCTCTTTAGGGGGATGGAACCATGTGATATCTTGAAATCTATCTAGTCTAACTTTAGAAACCCTAATCCCATGAATAGGAGGTTTTTATGCTTGGATCTTTGGTCGTGAGCAAATATAGTTATAACCTAACATGTTTGTTTATATATTAATGAACAAGTAATGATCATCTAATGAATAATTCATATGTTCAAACCCTAATGAATACATAATGCACATAATATGAATCAATGCTAATTATCAATATGTAATATGTTGACCATGTCATGAACCTATAAACCCTAATGATATGATGACAAAGATAATTGTAATGTAATTTGGACTTAATGCATACCACGATTGAATAAGTAAAATATAATGGTCAGGTTGACCTAAACCCTGAGTTGTAATAATCTAACCTTAATATACATACCCTTATACCTTTCATGATACATTAATGACATTAAGTGCTATAATCAATTAACATACTTTGATACACATAAATGATATATATATATAATCATCTAATCACATATTAATCAAGTCATCAATATAAAATGCAAGTTACCTTGTTATGTAATACACATGTGATTAGCCACTTAATGTGAATCAATTTGTTGATAAGTAATATGTCTCACCATGATCATTAAGATGCATGTTATGGCTTCAATGTGAATATGAAGTGATGGGATTCACATAAATGTACAAAATCAATAACATAAATGAATGAATATGAGAAATGATTAATGATGACATTAATGTGAGAAATAAATATAATGTTACAATGTGACAATGTTTAATATGAGTATATGCAACTAATGTGACATTAATTGGAATAATTGTATGCTTAACCACAAATTGAATAGAATGTCTTATTTCATGTAAAATAATTTTTTATAATTAATAAAGTGGTAATATGAGGATAATGAAGTATAAATCCGAATTATTAAGGACAATGATCAAATATAATAATGAATGTTGAGATAATTGAGTAACCCTAATTGTGCTAACATTCTTAGTAAGAAAAATGAGATACATATATATTGTTTCATGGATGATAATGAAATATAACCCTTTTGGCAATAAAGTGAATTGACATGACATAATTAAAATAATGATGATAATGCAATATCATAATGAATGTTATCCTAATGAGCCATAAATGTAAATAATGTTAAGTCTCCTAAAAAGAATATCATAATAATGGACCTAGGTGATCCATGAGAACCTGCCCTATGATTAGTTAATGTATGTGAAGTTTCTGAACCCTTAGGTGTAGTTTAACTATAAGTATTGGTGGAAGTTTTATGGTTGGAGGAACAATATAATATTTTGTGATGTGAGGTTGCACACTCACCCTTCCCTAATTGCTAGTGATTTTGGGGACGGAATCCTCTTTAAGCGGTGGTGTTGTAACATACTGAATTCTAGACATTTTACCTTTTGGTCCTCTTTCCCATCTTTTCCTCTTATTTCTATCCTATTTGGTTGTTCTATTTAATTTGTGTATAATATAATGGCCTAATGAACATTTGTTCACCTTTTCTCTCAATATTTGGGTTTTATGCACAAATACTTCAGTGGAAGATTCGTAATGGGTCTAATATGCAAAATGTCTACTCAAGTGATAAAAAGAATAAATAAATTCGTCCTAAAACTTTCTAGTGCTTTTTAGAATATGAAAAAGAAAGGAAATCCCGAATTATAAATAAAGGAGATGATAAATGTAATAATTGAAGATAATATGGGATATAATGGATAAAAGGAGATAATGAGGATTATATTGTCTCAAAAATCATAAGTGGAAACCAATGAAGATAATTTGGATATCAATCTTGTTTTCTTGATTTAAAATAAACTTAAGGGCCAAGTATCACCTAATTTGGAAGATAAAAACATTTATTAAAAGAAAATAGGAGACAAGCCAATAAGGTAAAATAAAATGTCTAATGTTATCAAATTGTAAAACTAACTCGACATTCGTAATCTAAGCATGGAAATAATCTTTTGGGAAAATTTGCAACTAATTTTGCCAATGTTTAATATTTTATTTTATTCAGGAGACAGAAAATGACTTAAAGACCAAAAATATGAAATATATGTTGAAAAAAATTAATTAATGCCAAAATCATGTTCTACACATTTGTTATTGCTTATAGGCCAAGTTTTACATTTTAGAAAGTTTCTAGATACCTCTAATAAATTAAAAGGATAAACAAAATTTAAATGAATTAAATAAAATAATAAATGTCTTCAAAAAAATAAAATAATGCCAAATTCGTGTTCTACATGTTAAAATATATTTGTGGATGGATTTTGACTCAATTTGGAAAATATTTGATGAGAAGATAAATTTAGGAGAGAGAAAGTATGTAAAACCTTAAAATCATTAATTAAAATAATAAACAACACCAACAAATGAAAATAATGGCAAATTTGTATCCAACAAACTTAATAAGACTTATGGGTAAAGTTATATTATTTTTGGAGAATCTAATAGTCATTAATGAGAGAGGAAAGAGAAAATAGTAATTTGCTTAATTAACTAATCTAACTTTCCCAAAAGGCAAATCTAATTTTAGATTTGAATTCCTCACACTTTAATTACCAAACCCATGAATTGGTATAACTCTACCATCTTAATTAATTAAATGAACATGGAACTCTAATATATATGTAAATGCCTATTGCATGGAAAAAAAGGAAATCCCCTTGACTCTTATTTAGTATGCCCTTTTGTTTGTTTGACCATTGAATAGCAATTTCTTTCCCAAATGAATTGGCATTTAAAACTCTAATTATCATAGGCTTTAATAGTGGTATTTGATTAAACAAATTAATGATTTCCTAAACCAAACGTAACGCAACGTTGTGTTACTTCCTCTCCCTCCAACGAGACCTCATGCTTTCCCCCTTCCAAAACGGGGAACACCCAACGCAACAGTCATCACCCCCTTTCCTCTTTGTATCCTATATATCTTCCCCCCTTCCTTCCTTTTCTCCTCAAACACATGAAGCCCTAGCTGCCCAACCTACCCTCACCTTGTGTCCAACCGTGGCGTGCAATGCCAGACAGAGTTGAGGATCGTTGGGAAGCGCCACCTCTTTCTCTTCTTCTTCCTCTCCCTGAAAGGCGCCTGAAACTTGACGCCCACCAACCCCTAACGCTGTGTCGGCGTCGTTAACATGTTCTAATCTGATCCTCGATGCCCAGCTGCCCCCGACGCTGCATTGGCGTCACTAACACCTACCCAACTGACGCCTCGACGCTGCATTAGTGTCACTAACACCTTCCGTGCTGACACCTGACATTGTGACTCCCTGACGATGTGACACTCCAACGCCCACAACACCACTTCCAGAGGAACCCTGATGCCATCACACACTGATAGCAGGGCATCGTAGCCACCAAGTGCAATGTCATCGATCTTGACAGTGACACCGTCCTTCGCAACCACTAGATCTACAACATCATGACGTCTACAAACACCTCCATTCAACCTGACGATGGTGATTCATTACACGTTGCTTCTTCCTGGGTCACATGATCATAGAGAACATGATGATGTGTTTGGGTCCCCATCTTATTGTGAATAAACCAGACATGCAACCCCCATGGTAACCCAAGACATGTAAGTCTTCATTTCACTTTCAATAGTTTTGTTTTAGAAAATAGATTGTAAAGATGAGATAAGTATGGAGTAAGGATAATCTAGTTATTTAAACCATAACATGAACTAGTGAATTATCTTAACTATCAACTTTGTTGTATACAAATGTAAATATTATATTGCATGAAATCAAACCTGTAATGATACGTTAAATTGGAGACTTGATATTAAATAGAAGATATTGTATAAGACCCAGTTAGATTGATATGCAAAATGATTAATGAATCCCCCTATTTGCTTATTGTATATTTACCAAAAATTAAGAATCATTAGTGTGTGTGTATCCTTATTTTAATGTATCTTTTACATTATAAATCATATATATATGTGCATTACATGATAATTAGAAATACATATTGATCTAGGGAACACTCTCATCTAAATTAATCCAAGGGAACTTGAAATCTGTATAAGAATTCATCTAACGATCACTACAGGAAAAGTTAACAATAACGGAAGAAAAAGTTGGTCGTAAATGTGAATAAGTTTGTCGTTAAAACTATTAACGATGAGAAAAAAAAGTTGTCGCATCTTGTTGTTATTGGTCTTGCCGTTAATAAAGATAATGATGAATAATTTCAGTTTGTCACTATTACAAATCACGACGACTTATATAGTTTGTCGTTAATAGTTGTAACGACTATATAAAATGTCTGACATTGATACTAGTTGCGACCACCCAATCTTGTCGCTGATACTAGTAACAACGACTAGTAGGCTTGATCACAAAGGTCAACAACGGCATTCTTTTTCTGTCATAAATAGCTAAAATGACCAAAAAAATACCAAATTACTAAATTTGTCTATCATGTTTGCAACACACTTGGATCCTAACCTGGGAAACATGAACATGTACACGAGCATGGATTTAGACACAGACTAAGAAGCACCACAATTTCCAACAATGCATGACATGACACGACAATGGGAACAAATAACTTATTATTATACAAGTATGTATATTTATATATGAATATTTTGTCATACAATAAGCTTTATGTATAAACACACAAATGGATCCTAATCAATCATCCATGATGTAAATATCCATGAAATCCAACCAACAATCAACATATAATAATATATCCACAAGTCGAAGTATGATTTAACTCACAACATATATCAAAATCCTTAATTATATAATTATTGTAGTAAGAATATATGGAATGATAAAATCAAGGGAAGTAAAATTTTGGAGACATTAATTTTTGTTATTTGTGTAAGTCATACTTGTCAAGGCGTGAAGGCGACATGGCAATGTAACTGAACGCCTTGTGACTAGGCGCGACTATAGACATCGCTTAGGCGACCTTTAGAAATAATAGTTTATGTATGTATACATGTGTCATGGTATTCCCCCACTCATATACACACATTGTATAGTTATATATGTAGTTATCTACATATTTATGGTCAATCTCCTCATATATATATATTTTTATGAAAAAATAACCGAATACATTTCTAATATATTACCATTGACAATAATGTCAACGACACGAAAAGAGTTATTGTAAAGAATGTAAGAGAGTGATCAACAAATAAATATATATTATTGTCATACATAACTACAATTATTGAGCAATGTAATGACTATCTTTCATAGCATAGCTACTTAATACAATCTAAAATGAAGGTGCAAACTAAGAAAAATCAAATCCGTACTAAGAGTATTAGATCCAGTCACAAAAAAGAGTAGTAGATCCAGTTAAACCCAAAAAAGAGTATTAGGTCCAATTAAAAGTGATATTTGGCACATAACATAGGAAAAAATGTTGATTTTGAACATTAGGATAGCCATATTAAACATTAAAATACATAAATATACAACCAAACTCAAAAAACTAAGTCAGGTTGGCATTATAGAAAAAGTTATCTCGCCTAGGTGCACACCTTGACAAGTATGGTGTAAGTAATGGTGAACATGTACCATTAGGAGGTAGAATGAGAGGGTGTAAGGAAATATGTTGGTGGTGATGGAGAAGATGAAAATTAAGATACCTTGGAGATTGAGAGGGGAGAAAGAGAAGAGGCATACATTTAAGTGTTACTTAAGATGCACAGACATGACATAAGGAGGGGAGATAGAGATGTAGAGAAGCAAGAAAAGAGTAGGCATAAGGATGACAATACTTCACTAATTTTGTTGGGAGAAGCAAATAAGGATGAAAACATTTTTTTATACTAATTGGACATGTCAGAGGCATGTTCTCCATGTGTCAGAAACGTGTCACACATCAGACACGGCAACCTCCGGGAGTGTTTGTGCTTCCTAGACTCTACAAATTTAAATTTTTACTATTGATGTAAAAGTGTGAAAGAATGCATGTTTGTGTGATAGCTTATCATAAGATTTAATCTACAAATCTCTACTACATGTATGAATGATAAAGGCTAAAACAAATTTAAGTTTTAGAATCTAGTTCAATGCACCATATTTACAAATGATAAGGCTCAACATCTTCTAATTTTGTAAGCTTTGTTCAAAACATCTAAAGATGTGACTTCTAATACAATGTATACAAGTCATAAGTACAACCAAGTGTGCTCAACTTAGATTATTTGCATGTATATATATTATGAATAGATGAAAAATGCTTACGTTCAAATATTGAATATGTATAAAAGAAGAGTACTTACTTTTTCAATGCCCATGCATGATTTTTCTTACACAAAAGAAATGAGGTCCTCATAGAAGTGAAGAACGTATAGAAGAAGAAAACCTTATATAGTCCAGTCCCGCAACTATGTGCAACATATCATGTGAATATCAATTGTCATCAATTAATGATAAATGAGAACCTACAATAGAAAGTCCAATGTATTAGAAAAACAACACATGAAATGCACATATCTCTGGATGTGCATTGGACACATAAAGCCGAATGTGCAACAGACACATATGTTTGGATGTGCAACAGACACATTTTCCGCATGTGCTACGGGGCATATTTTCCATATGCTCACTTGAAAAACAAAACAACATATACATTGTGCGTTGAAAAACAAAACAACATGCGTTTAGAAGTTTAGAGGATAGGGAGGGGTTTCCAAGAAGTGTTTCATTACAAGACTCCACTCAGTCTTTTTCCATTTAAAATCATCAAAAAAACCTGAAAATGCAAAGAAGAATATGAACATATAGTGAAAGTAACTATGAATCTATATATATTAAAGAAAATAATATATAGCTCTTTCCATAATGAGTGTGCACATATAATCTGAATAGAAATCATCATCACATATATAAAACTATGGACCTATAAAAATAATCTATAGCGCTTTCATCGTTGCTCGTGTTTTAAAGAATTGTTCAATGCACTTAGTTAATTATAAAGACAATGAGACAATCATAGTGAAGAAAAGAGTACTTACCTTTTGATTGCACATATTTGGTTTATCTTGAATCAAAGATAATGAAACAATTGTAGTGAAGAATAAGTGGAAGAAGAAAACCATTTATAGCTAAATCCCATAACAGAGTGTAATATATAATCTGAATACCAATCACCATCACCATTAATGAAACCTAAAAAAGAGATTTTAAGTATTAGAACCACAATTCATGGAATGCACATATCTCTGGATGTGCGTCGGACACATAAAGCTGAATGTGCAACATACACATATCTCCGTATGTGCAACAGACACATTTTCTGCATGTGCTACGGGGCATATTTTTCATATGCTCACTCGAAAACTAAAACAACATATATCATGCATTGAAAAACAAAACGGGCGAGCGTTTAGAAGGTTAGGGGATGGAGAGGGGGTTTCATGTAGTGTTTCAATACAAGCATTCACTGAATCCTTTCCAAGTAAAATCAACAGAAACTTGAAAATAAATAGAAATATTAAACATTGGGACATATATCCAAAGTGACTATGATTATATATAAGAAAAAAATTGAGTTATTTTATGATTTATAACTTACGTGTCTGTAAGAGTACTACTTGGCTTTGGACTAAGAAAATTCTGAAAAAGAGAGAGAATAAAATGCTGAATTTGAGGCTGGATTTGCAATTCTGACATTGAAAATGGCTAGAGAAAACAATATAATCTGATTTTTTTTGGACAAATATGCGGGAAAAATATAATATAGTTGTTGGTGGAAACAAACCTGAAAAAATCATAAGAAACTTGATAAATCTTTCATCTTCTTATTCACTTGGAACAATTAGCATAACCCAAGCTGTAAAAGAAAACAAGTATGGTCTGTAAGATGCCTTTTGATAAACTCTTTAAACAACACTATCTTATTAATGGAGCAATGTAAAATGTCTTGTTCAAGTAATGAAACAATTACCTCATATTAGATTTAGATACATATTAAATTTAGATACATGATTGGAAAAAAGATACAGATGGATGTGATATGAAACAACACTATGGATGATTGGAAAAAAAGATGGAACCTATCACAATTACCTCATATGGATGTGATATGAAAAAGATGTTGAATATATGGATATGTCATTTTTGAACATCTTGTATACATTAAAATGCAACATACTCAATTAAAATCAGAATAAACCCAATTACCTATTGAAGATTTGTATTTTGATACCTCCCATTTTTCCTATGTTTTGGTAGTTCACCAAAAATAATCAAGTATAATAACAAAATTTCTAGAGGAATAATGATGTTGGATGGGTAACATTAAAATGTTTGTACTCGACTTTCAGGTGAGAGTAACTACAAAAAAAGATTTTAATTTTTCTTCCATCCAAACAAAACCATTGGACTCATTCTCTAGTTGACTTGTCATTGGATCACTTGCACAATCACCTACAATTGTGAATTAGAAAATTTATATCAATGCCACCCAAAATTCATTAAATTGGAAAGTTATATTGAGATATTTAGTTGGTTCACCTCAAATATATATATGTATACCAATGCTTCTCAAATTATAGCATAAACTACATAACAATTTCTAATATTCATCTCATAAATGAAATTAACCTCGTACCTAATTTAAACTAGTCTTTAGATATAGATGGAGAACCAACTAAACCATCAACATCCTCTTCAAATTGCACAAGTTGCTGAAATTTTGGATTTTTGACTATCATCTCTAGTAGATTTTCCACTTTGCTCAAACGACTTTGTGTGACACTCTTTTCAACTTCACTTTCTTTCAAGGCTTTCTCTTGCACATTAAAAGCTTCCTCTTTATCTTTCAATGCTTGCTCCTTTGATTTTAGCTCATCCAATAGAGCATTCTTGGTTTTGTATGGTCCTCTTACATCTCTAGGCTTCACTCCTCCACCATAACCTCATATGTATTTTCTTGTTTGTGCTTCTCCATATACTTTTTATGCAACCTCTACATGATGAAGGGATGGCTCAGCTTGTTGGATGCTAACAATTTTTTCCTATAAGAGAAAGTATTAATGTAGTGTAAATATACAAATAGTGACATGACCATGCATGTTAGTATACTTACATGAACTTGGGATACCTCCATGTTTGCTAATCTATCACCTTTCTTGTGGCTCTCAAAAGATATTGTTCCAAAGTCAGGTGCATTCCCATCTTCCCCCCCTATAACATTACCAAAATAAGTTGTGTAAATAAGAAGAATGAAGGTTGTAGTGAAGATATATTTAAACAACCTTTTGCCATGAAATTTCTCTAAGAGGCATGTTGCCCATGCGATGAAGTAGCTTATTGTTCAATCCTTCTCTATTCTTAGAGTTTGTCTTACTCAATGCCTACATTTTTATTAATAAAACAAATATGATTAAGAAATCACAATCATAAGTTCAAGTAACTTGTACCAGTGTGAAAATGATTACTCATGAGATTACCATAAACTTTTCACTATGAAAAACTTCCTTTACGAGCCATTCCCAATCACCATCAACTTATTTTACCATAGGCTTCTTCAATAATTGGTGCTTCACGTCTATCCCTTTCATGGTATGATGCATTGCTGCCCTCCATTTCACCCATAACTCTTTCATATGTTTTATTGTATGGCTTTTAAAATCATCCATGTTTTTGTTAGAAAATTTATCCTATACAACAAAATATGCATTAAGGATGTTATTATCTTGTGAACATTTAAGAATTTAGATAAATATAAAATGAATTGATCCCAGTCAGCACAGCTGCTGCCCACATGTGATCCTTTTGACTTTCAATGAGATCATTCCATGAATGAACCTTCAATGGGCAAATGTTGTGATCACGAATAATTCTTCCCAAGTGTCAACTCCATACCTTATGGTTTTTCCCAACTGGCCGACCTTGATAAAATGTGATATCTATGTTGTTGCCTTCTTTAAGTCTAGCGACCTTTTTACATTTGTTACTTCCTTGACGCCTCACTATCTTTTCAAAGGCATTACCTATCATCAAGTAGAAAAAGAAACAAGATACTAATTAATAACAAAATATATTGGGAAATAAGTTGTGTATACACTAGGAGAACATGTAACTTAATTGGTGCATGTTAATATTTCAAACTAATGCAAATCAGCAACAACTAGAAGAGGTCTTACATGTTGATATCTCACCAATAGAATGTGTGGAATTCGATTCAGTAGCCATGCCATGTTGATTGGGAGATTCTTCAAGAGGTACATGACCTGATTCAATTGGTGGAGGATCACGTTGAACTGACGGAGCAACATTTCTAATTGGGGGAGAACTTTCAATTGGTGGAGGAGTACTCTTCATTGGTGGAGATGGAACATTTTTGGAGGTAGAATCATTCAATGTTGGTGGAAGACAAGAACTTTTATTGGAAGAGAAAGACTTTTTCCCACTATTTAAATACAATAAATTACTATCACAATACCCATCCATACCATGGATATTATCTCCTTTGAGATTTGGTAAAGTACTTTTAAGTACCAATCAATGAACACATCTTTTTCCAATTACACTTAGCTGTTGTGGCAAGAGATAATTCTTAGACCTAGACTTATTAGGATCCTTCTCATTTTTTTATCCTCTTGTAGACATTGTCATGTACCACCAAGGACAATAATTAGAAGATCAACTATCAATAATTGTAGTTGATCAAACCAATAAAAATGACAATTATTACACATGTTTACATAACAATACTTGATTGCATAAAGTAAAAGACCAAATGGCATAGTCAATAACTTTATAGAAAATTAGGCTGAAAATGTCATGACAAGATATAAAACATATAATTATTTCTAGTGGCATCACTACAACAAATTAAATGAAAAATAAATCTTCTAAACATCATCACAAATATCAATAGGAACTTATGCTGCTCATCCGCATCAACTAGCTCAAATTTATCATGTGGCTCAACCTTTATCACCACATGCCATCCCTTATTATTGTGATCATCGACATAACACACTTGAGGTGCTTGAGTGGCTAATACATATGGCTCAGTAGTTTTCCAAATGTGTTTGCAATCAGTACTTGTAAAATCATACTCATCAATCTTTAATCCTTTCACTTTGTCACCAACATCAAACCAATCACACCGAAATAATGTTACTCAATTATCACCCAAGTATTGCATTTCTATAATCTCGGTCAATTTTCCAAAATAATCCATAACTTCACCACTATCATCACCACCTCCCACAACCACTCCACTACATTGTGACCTTAATTTTTACTCATGAGACCTAGTATGAAATCGATATCCATTCACCACATAACCATAAAAACATGTCACAGATTTAGATGGACCCCTTGGTAATGAAAGCAACTCTTCTATTTTTTTTGCTTTTATCATTCTCAAATTGATTTGCAACCTATATAAATTATAATGGTGAAATGAGAAACATTTATAAAAAATTGTGTATATATATTTCCATATTGAGAGAATAGACAACTTACCTTTGTCTTAAACCACTCAATGAAATTGTCATTTAATTCCTTATAAGATATTGGTTCTGCATTTACCCCCTGAATTTGATAGTATTCCTTACGTTAAATCATTTAAATATTAGATCAATTATATATAGGCTTACTAGAAGTTATAAATAAATGACATATATAATAATTTGTAGGAAATCACTTACTGAATGAAAGGTTCAACTTCTTCACAATTATTAAGAATGTATATATGAGCTTTCTCCAATTCAAGTGCATCAAGGTCTCTTATTTTTCCACAACCTAATCCTCTTCCCTTGTATGCAAAAGTAGATAAAACTGAATTTTCCTTGACATTTTCTTCATAATTTCGATCTGGGCGATTGAACTTTGTCTCCACTTTATGCAAATATCTTGAACACAGATTCATACATTCTTCTTCTATGTATCCTTCTACTATGGAACCCTCTGGGAGGGTCCTGTTGCGGATATATGATTGTAAGGTATACAAATTTCTCTCTATGGGATACATCCAGTTCCCATGAACAGGTCCACATAGCATACCCTCATGTGCCAAATGAATAGGAAGATGCAACATCACATCAAAAAATGATGGTGGAAATATTTGCTCTAACTTACAAAGAGTAACTGGAATTTGAGCTTCAATTTGCTTCAACTCACTCATATTTAAGCACTTAGATCCCAATACCTTAAAAAATTGAGACAACTCAAGAATTGGCTCATAAAAAACCTTAGGAAGAACACCACGTAGTGCAAGTGGAAGTATGTGATGCAATAGAACATGATGTTCATGACTTTTTAATTCGGAAAGTTTAGTCTCTTTCATGTTAACACATTGTGAAATGTTTGAGGAATATCCATCTGGGACCTTTAAATCTTTCAAAAATCTACAAAACTTCTTCTTTCCATCTCGAGATAGTACAAATGATGCATCTGGTAAAACTATTTTCCCCTCCCTTGTTACGGGATGTAATTCTTGTCTAATTTTCATAGCTTGCAAATCAAGATGAGATTTGCAATTGTCCTTTATCTTATTCTGAACATTTAGAATAGTTGTAAGAATACTATCACATATGTTTTTCTCTATATGCATCACATCTAAAGTATGTCGTATCAAAAGATTTTTCCAGTATGGAAGTTTGAAGAAAATGCCTTTCTTATTCCAATTGTCCCCCCTACTCTTGTGAGATGTCTTTTTAGAATCTTTACTTAAAGGATTTCCCTCAAGATTGCTGACTTGGTTAAGTATATCATCACCAGTTAGTGGTGGCATTGGTTTGCCATTCTCAATAGTGCCATCAAATTTAGATTTATTTTTTCTCCACTGGTGATTCATAGGCAAATACCATCTATGACCCATGAAACATTGTTTTCCACCATTAGCTAAACGAGTGGAATGGGTACCCTTATGGAAACATGGTCAAGCAAGTTTTCCCTTAGTGCTCTATCCAGATAAAATCCCATATGCAGGAAAATCATTGATCGTCCACATAAGAGCTGCATGAAGATTAAAATTTTGGCACATAGTTGCATCAAATGTTTGTATTCCATTATTCCAAAACTCTAGCAATTCATCTATTCGAGGTTGCAAATAAACATCAATAGCATCATCGGGACCACTAGGACCAAGAATGAGCATAGACAAAATCAAATTGCGTTGCTTCATGATCATCCATCGGGGCCACTAGGACCAAGAATGAGCATAGACAGAATCAAATTGTGTTGCTTCATGATCATCCAAGGAGGCAAATTATAAGGAATAAGAATAACTGGCCAAATTCTATATGATGGTCTAGAATTGTTGAATGGTTGAAAACCATCACTAGCTAGTCCCAATCTAACATTTCTGCTCTCAGCAGCAAAATTTTCATTTAATTCATTGAATCTCTTCCATGCCAATGAATCAGTCGAATGTCGCATATCACCATTATCACTATTACCATGATGCCACCTCATAAGTGCATATGTTTTTGTAGACATAAACAACATTTGAAGCCGAGGAATGAGTGGAAAGCAACGCAAAATTTTTTTTGGTATTTTTTGCCATTCAATTTTACTTTCTCCACCCCCACTACACTTGTTTTGTTTCCATCTAGAAGTATTGCAAATTTTACAACTATCAAGATCGTGGTCTTCCTTCGAAAACAACATACAATTATTTATGCATGCATCAATCTTGTCATATGAGCAACCAAGATCTTTGATTGTCTTCTTTGCTTCATAATAAGAAGTGGGAAAAGTTGAGTCTTTTGGAAATAATTCATCTTTCAACAATTCAAGTAGCATTGTAAAAGACCGATTACTCCATCTCCCAAGACTCTTGATGTGAAGCAACTTGGCTAAAGTAGACAACTACGAACCCTTTGAGCCCGCATAAAGAGGTTGTTTGAGGTAATTTAGCAACCTAATAAACTTTTGAGCCTCACAATTAGGTTCCTCTTCAAAATTATCATGGTCAAAAGATCATATATCCTCAACATTTCCCTCAATATTAATATGGCTTGGATGCATATCTTCAAGAAGCTCTAACATTTCATCATCATTCTCACTTTCTTGTTCATTCTCACTACTTTCAACATCTAAATCAGATTCAATTTCATGCCCCATCTCACCATGATGATACCAAAAGGTATAACTCCTCATGAAACCATACACCATTAGGTGTGTTTTGACCAAATCACGATCCATAGACACAACATTAACACAACAAACACATGGGCATCTAATTTCATTTAGGCCAATTCTTTGATATGCATAACTTAGAAACTCTTGAACACCAAATCCATATGTTGGATCATTGAGTCAGTCATCAACAAGTCTAATCCATTGCTTATTTGGTGTCATTTTCTACAAAAAATACAAGAGTTTTATTAAATACAATATAGAAATTTAAAGTTATTGTAGTCCATTGTCTATTGTTTAAAAACCATGCACTTCTTCAAGTAAAATATTTGTTGTTGTTTGCATCAGTTATTTCTGATGTAAGTCAAGGCTTAATTCATCTACATTTTAGTTAGGTTATAAACAATGCAGGAACGGTGTGGGTATGACCATTCCGAAACCATATATGTTTAGTTTAGCGGGTATTGGTACGAGTCTAGACCCAAATAACTTAAAACCAGACCCGCATTATACTTGGACCCACATATCATGTAGGTACACTACGTGGGTCTATGGATATACAATTCGGTTGAATGATTAATTTACTTTTACATATTTTAACCATTAATAAAAGCTAATTAGAGCGGTTATTGCAGTTCAGTAAATAAAAAAAATTGATTAACAAAATAAAGTAGTCAAATGGCAACATTGAATTGGAGAAACAAGGAATCGAAAGCAGGAAATTGACTAGACGGTTAAAGGTAGAGAGATAATACTAGGTGGAAACAAAACCTCAAAAAGGTGAGAATTAGTAGTCAAAGAAATAAACCAACAGTGCTCATACCTCCCTTATCACTCATGCAATCTCATGAACACTTTCAGGGAGGAATGTTATGTACAAGTGAAACTCATAACAAGAAAATTAAATAGAGATATTTATATACAGAGAAAATGAAACAGAGGTGGTTATGGCTTCCTTATTGGTATCAAATTTGTATGTTATGGACACTAGAAGAAACTGGACACCATAACAATACAACACACAATAATAAAACAACATATTGCTACACGCAGCTCATAGTAGAATTAAAACTAAAGAGTAAATCTACATTTATCCAATTAAGATTCCAGCAGGAGCAATCACCACAAGAAAACACGCTATCATAAATAGCCAAACACACTATCTTAGCAGTAAAATCAAACTCAAACGTGAACATTAACACTTTGCAGTAAAATCAAGCATGAAGAGGACATGGATTGCCATCCATTTTAGGGATCAGTAGAGAGGGGAATAAGTAAGGGAGAATGGAAAAGAAGAAGAATTGGGCTATAGGGATAGAACGGATATAGGAGACTGCCGTCCATTTTAGGGGAGGAACAAATTGAGTAGCCATACTGGAAATTGGCGTCAAAGGATAAAGGGGCGAGAAGACAAATTAGAAAGTCAGGAGGAGGATCAGAAGTAGTTGTGGGTTAGGAAAGGTACATGTTTCTCTCCGTAGGCCGGCCTCAGGAAGGGGGGGATGAGGATGACTAGTGGTCATATCTCGCACACCACACTACAGCAACCGTCATCACTGACGAAGCGCCTAGTTGCGTTGAGGGAGAACCCATCAACCGTCGGGGTAGTTGTGGTAGGAGTACGAGGTGGTGTCACTGGCGTTGCTGCCGTCAGGAGGATGAAGAGGTGTCGCTGGAGTTGCTTCCGTCGTGAGATGGAGGTAGGTAGGAGGTAGGAGGTGTCGGAGGTGGTTGCGTTGCTACAGTCATACTTCGGGGAGGTTGTGGGAGCCGCAGCCCTAGCCTCGTGCAAGAGTGAGAGACATGGCCGGGTAGTAGCTCCACTCATGAGAGTGAGTAGGGGTCAGGGGAGTGAGAGGATGAAGCGGGTTGTCTGGGAAAAAGTAAAACTGGTAATATTTTACATAGTTATTTGGTTGAATAACGTCATCCACGACATGTAAAAAATAAACCATCTCATCGGTTGCGTTTTAACAACTCTTAAATAAAGTATGTAGAATGCATATGTGAGTTTATTTTTATATTAAAAGTTGATGTGTAAGAGAGACCCGGGTTCGATTCTGACCGTCAACCCTCGGGGTGCAACAAGGCCTCATGTTATTGAGCGCACCATGATGTCCCCATGTACACGGTTGGTTCTGTGGTTTACCCTTGGCTGGGTGATGTCCAAAGTGACCAATCCTGGGAGGGGTTGCTCGTTATCAGAAAAAAAATAGAGAGGGAAGAGTTTTAACCATGGAAAATTAGTTTATTTACGACAGATAAAAAAGTTGTCGTTGTTTCCTATACCAACAAAGGCAGAAAATTTGTTTATTTACGACAAACAAAAAAGGTTGTCGTTGTTGCCTACACCAATAACGGCAGAAAATGTTGTTTGTCGTCATTTTTGTATTTATTATGACAACATAATAAAGGGGTCGTAAACTTTGACGTTAATACACCAGTTTTCTATAGTGGGTATTGTCTTCTTAGGAATTAAATAGTAAAAAAAAATAATGTGTAAAGAAATATACTTTTATAAACATATATCTAGATGACATGTTAGTTGGATCAAAGCATGTGTATATTAGTGAAACTAATAAATATTCATATGGAATATACTTACACCAATAAACATGGTAAGCATGATTTTAGGAATAATATGGACTCACATCATTAAACCTATATTGGAAGCATATATATTATTATCCGCATATATATGAGTTACATAAACTTATGTGACTAAATATTGGTAACTAGAACTAAGATAGATATGTAAGGCATCAAATATTATCTCAACAAAGATTAAAATCATAAACCCTAACATGACATTACATGGTCGGGATCTGGGTAATAATAATATAAAATTATAATAGGAACGAATATGTTCACTTTGACTTGGCTAATAGACATAATGTGTTTCTAGTATGAAAAGTTGACTTTGTGGACCAAAGTAGACTATTTAAGTTAACCGTTATGTCTGAAAAGAGGTATGTGCATCTACACCTTTAGTTGGGAAATTTATTATACCTTTACCCATGTTCCCTAATGAGGCTTAATTTGACCTAATCCATTATTCTTGAAAGTTAATTTCTTTATGCCTCAAAATCAGTAGTAGTATTATCTTGTTTGGTTTTTATACCCCACTTCCATGTTATATGAATCCTTTGATTAATCTTGCCATAACTCTTTTTCTAGCATATAGTTATATGATATATTTAATTTTAAAGTAGAGGTACTTATGTACAACCACCCACAGAGGGCATGTATATTATCGCCCTAGGGGAATGTTTTTATTTCTCCCCATAATATTATAGGTGACTGGGAATGTCTTATTCTCCCCTCACCTAAGGTTAGAGGTCTGGTAGGTGGCTCAACCCTAGTTAGTTAGGTAGAAATATTAATTTACATGCAAATCCTTTATTTATATTTGTTATTGGGAAGTTTCTTTGTTTAAAGCCTCATACTCTTGATGTCTCATTTTTTGATGAATCCCTAGCCTGATTTACTTGTTATATTTATCTTGTCACCTTTAGTATAGTTTAATGACACATACTTTTATTTTCCTTCCCTCTTTCTAGGTGCTTTCCCAATCACCCAGATGTGGAGCAAGGTGATGGATAAGGAATGAACTTCTTAGCGTTGACATGGACTAGCTGATGGATATGTTGCTTGGAGATAAAAGTGGAGTAGTCTAGACTTCCCTCTATCTAGATCCTAGTTGTGTATGATGATGTAACCCTAAAAGGACGATTTTGATGTATTTTGGACAATCTTTTATGAAATTGAATATAGTCAGAAATTTTTTTATTATGCTGCTTTCCAAATGTGTTTTGTTTACCATTTTTAGTGAGGAGGTACTCTCACACTCTTTACACTAGGTCAAACTCAACCATAAGGAAACATCTTGACCGCAAACTATCAAGGTCGTGACCAGCAAGAGGGAAGTGTCATGACCACACCAAGATGCACCATATAGGTCTCAAAACAAAACTGAAACTAAGGGAAGAACTAAGGCTACCATGAAGGAAAATTCAAGCAACCGATCACCCACCCTAAAGAATCGGTCAAGAAACCACCAAGAAAGAGCCTCTTCCAAAGAAGGGAAAACCATGCTCACGGTAACCAAGAGAAAAACTAACAACTATCCAACTTATAGGTATATGAACACCATGCATGGGAGCAAGATCAAGGGTAAAACTTAGAGAAGAACCTCCATAACTCATCATATACTAAATTGGGTACACATAAATTAGGGTTTCAGATTTTTCCTAAACCAAGCAAGGTATCTCCACCAAACAAGCTCTAGAAATTACCACTAAGTACTAGCATGATGAGGAAGTAGTATAAAGAGAGAAGATAGTAAGAAAATGAATAAAGAGGTGCAATAAGAGATTAGGTTTAGTGTTATATAACCTGCCTTAAGATGATCACCACTAAGAGCTACAAACTCCAAGATCAAGAGCTCAAACCACACAATCCAAGGGTAGAAGAAGCCTCACCACAGGATCCACACTCAGCCACAAGAGAACCTCAAGAAGGAGAAGACATCAAGGTCAAAGCTAGCCCAAGGAAAGAAGTAAATAAGCTCTTAGTCGAACCAAAAGAGAAAGGGAGAAAGAAAGAAGAAATCCTATTCACACTTGGGTGTACCCTGTCAAAACATGGTCTATGGACCTTGTGATGAGGAGTTTCTCTCCCAAAAGACCACCATGGAAGAACCATGGTCTAGGGCCAAGAAAAGAGAGGAAGATGATGGTAGGCAATCAAAAGAAACATCAACTTAGAAGACAAACACTTATCAAGGATGGGAGATGAGCTTGGATCACCACCACCACCATATGCAAGAGAAGATTGATTCCCTATGATCCAAGGACGAACCTCCTTGGTCCACCAAGCTCCAAGAACAAGAAAAGAGGATGAAGAAGATAGACGACCAAAAAGGGTTGCAAGCAAGAAGAGATAAGGGTTTATATATATGGACGATGAGAGAGAGAGAGAGTAAGGGGTGAGGTGTCATCATACTAAGGGACCCAAGGGACACTCGTCAACTTAAAAGACCAACATGCAACCACTTAAGCATGATATGCAAGACATGGTGATACAATATAGGTAGTGTCTCGACCACCATGTCAACCCTCATGGTCATGGTCGCAACCCATTCCTAGGGCACCATCAATGGTTGCGACATCACCAACCAACATCACCTCCTGGTTGCGACAAAGCACCTCCGCAACCCTAGGACGAGACAACCTATGCCAGGGTAACCATCTCAACCCAAGACCACCCTAGACCTCCTATTTCATGACCCAAATACCTGGAGGAGGTGTCTCCATCATGACACCATCTAAAGACAACCTTGATCTTGACCCAAGGTCGAGACAACACAACAAGCACACATGGGCCAAGACACTCAACACTCACATAAACCCAGATCACCACCTAGGGTGATACTCCTCAACCAAGGCTAAAAAAAGGATCCAACATAATTATCTCTCCTCTAGATGATGTAAATAATAGAGGTAACACTCTAGAGGTGACAAATTGCACATCAACCCCTTACTCTGGGTAAATTGCAATATGCACCAAAACTAGCACAGGAAGCACAAACATCATCCAAACAAGCATAAACTTGAAACTTAAGCTCTCCACAAGCCCTAATTACATATCAACAGATTAGAGAAAGGTTCTAAGAATATGACTAAGCCAAAGAAAATAGGGTTACCCCAAAACTCATGTTAGGGGTCTTTTAGTTTCTTTCTACCCTATATGCAACACCTCGTGTGTTGACCTGCATCGTTTCACGTATTTTTTGGGTTCATAGATGGCTAGAAGTTGATGGTCTTGATGATCTATGTCTAGTGTACTTGTTGTAAGAGATCCCTAGTGTACACCAAAATACTTGTACAATTTGACTCTTGAATATGTAATCAAAATCTTATAATAAAACAACATTTGTTAATATATATTGTCGAATCTTGAGATCATGATTGGTGTCTTTATCTTGTTATTTGTTCATGTATTATAAGATTTATTCTTCCTCATTTGTGCTTTTTTAATACCATACTAGGGACAAGCACCTGAGTCCTATTGCCATTGACTTTGTAGTAATTTGGAAATAGGATTTGGGAAATAAACACTTTTGTGCCAGTTCTCATCCCTTGCATCTTGTCCAACCATTATCACCAGATCTGTAATTATTTCCCTTTTTCTTGGTTTAATAGTTGAGGACTATGGTTGAGTCCTTTTTACTCCCTGTTGTTCTGGATCTTCAGTGGTGTTCCCCTTTGGATATTTAGGCTCCATGTGTTGACACAACAATTTTTTTCACTTAGAAAAAATTCATTCTTAAATGTTAATTATATGTCTAATGTGGAGTTTATTCCATTTTCAAACTTTACCACTTTTCACCTGTTTCCCACATTTTCCACATTTTCCAACATTTTTCCAATTTTCCCATATTTTTCACCTATTTAAACCAATTGTTTCACCCTTTCACCGATCATTGAAGTTTGCCCCAAAGAAAATGTTTTCTCTTGAATTAGGTGCAATTTTTCCTTTCATTGAACTTTTATAAGTCTTTTTCCAATAATTTCCTGATTATATTCTCCATAAATATAATATTCAATATCAATCCCTATTGGAAACTCAATTTTTTTAATCTCTTTCGAAAATCATTGTTATTATCCAACAAATAGAAAACATGGAATAAATAAATCCAAAAAAAATCTATGGCATTGAATTCATTTACATGGGAAAAGACAAATTGAAATAAGATAGTGGATGGTGCTCCTTTTTTTTCTCTTCTATGCATTTTCTTTATCCTCTTTTGATTCAATTCCATGAGGAAAAAGTATTAAAGAAGGGAGAGGATTTCCTCCTCTTTTTCTTTTTCCCATACTTCCTCTATCATCATTTAATCTAATTAGTTTACTCACTTTTTCTCTTCTCCTTATTTCCTCTAAACTCTTTTATTTGTTTCTAATTGGAAAAAGTATAAGGAAAGGAGAGGGAAACAAGTTGTTCTGCAAGTATACTTACCTCCTCTTTCTTGTTTCCTTTCTATATTTTTGTTTAAAAGCCACAAATTTATTCCATGTACAGTGTCCATCTCAACATTTTATCTGGAACCCTCTTAAAAAATCCAAAACAACAAGTCAGACATAATTTTCTTTCCTTTCCCATGATCACATGACAGAACCACACAATCTGCTAGGTGTGCCATGTGGTGGAGTCCAATGATCCACCAAGCTTGTTCCTCAACTTTTGACGCCACCTTTCCAGAACATTCTTTCAGAGCTCCAACCCTAATCCTTAGGTATAATACTACCCCTACATCCACAATACTTTAGGGCCCTTTCTCTCTCTTTAAGCTTGAGATACGACTATCTCCCTCTTATAATTTGTGCTCGTTATTGGAGGATCCTACTTCTGACACTAACTATTATGATAACGATGGTAGGCTTCTGAACACTTACAATTACTTTCTCTGTTATATTCATATAGAAAACTGATGCTTTCTCTGATTTGTTATATTCATAGCTATTGACATCTACACATCCTTTTCAAAGATCTAGATCTTGGTATATCAAATCTCCCCCACCTCTCTTTCTCTCTTCCTAGACATGGGTCCCAACTACCAATGGTGGATCTCTGTTGTGGGAGGTCCTAAGGTGATTGGGACCAAAATACACCTAAAACCATGGACCTTTAGGGCTATAATGGAAAGTCACAACCCTCTCCTACCCCAAAAGTCCACAAACATAAAAAATGTTGTCATGTTTTTCACAATTTTCTTAATAACAATCTTAATCACCGCCATTTTTAATCATATGAATAATAAGGATGCTATATTATTCAACATGAGAGATGAGGGTGATAACACCTCCCCACTTGTAAAAGTATCATCGAGTCCTATCTTTAAACTATGCATACCTTTCTTATTCGTCCTTAGCGTAGTTAGAATCAGGCTTTTTGTGTGTTTTCCCACTGATTTAAATATTTCCCTTTTGTCTTATTTTACTTATAGAACTAGGTAGCGACTCTTAGAATTATTGATTAATTACTTTGTTGAGTTTCCCTTTGTTTCAAAACCATAGGATTGTATGATTTTTTGGGCCAATACAACAGTTTGGCGACTCCATGGGGATAGCTGATGATCCAAGTTTCTTTTTCCTTTTTAGTCATCTAATATTTTAGCTTTTGATTGAAGTTACTATTTTTCTATCTATTTTTATTTGTTCTTTCCTTTTTCACTGAAACCTACTTTTTTCCAAACAAAATATTATAGCAAATTAAAATAATCATCCACAAAAAAATTTCCAAATTTTTTGATAAAAGAATTCAATTTTTTTTAAAATTTTGTCAATAATGAAAAATGTTACCACAAAAAATGTAGAAAATATATACAGAAATTATTGAACACATTATTCCACCAAATATAAAACAATTTTTTGTTTCTTTATTGCCACCTTTTCTTTTTTAGATATTAATGAAGCCATTGGAATTCTCAGTTTCGTCAGCAAAAATATTCACTTTCATTTTCCAGTTGCTTTGATTTTGCGGTACGGTTTTTTGTTTTTATTAAAAACATAAATAATGATAAGAGAAAAAATGATTAGAGAGGTCTTCATGATGAGAAATATCTTTTATTTCTTAATAATTGCAGGATTGTTTCTTTATATTCTTAGTGTTATCTTTCGCGTTGTATTGTTGTGGACTTCCTTTAGAAGATATTAGAATCTTACAGTTGTAGGATGCACATCAACAAAATCAAGTGTCATAAAATGGGTGCCAACACTCACATTGAATCCCTAAAAGTGGAGTGTGGGTTCTAGTAAAGTTATTGATGCAATGTTATGCTAGACGTTCAAAGGTCTTTAAAGTACCCCCTATCACTCGTGACTGATTACAGATGTGCCATATTCACGAGGTGTACTTGGAGCAATATCCTTGTTGAAACTGGGTAACCTCAACGATGGGATCCATCACACCTTAGATAAGATAAGGACCAACACCTCCTACATGACTCATGTTTGAGTGAGGATATAATATTACATCTAAACTCATGAGCTAAAATTGGGACCCTATCTTCTATATATGCTTATTGTGGTTCCTTGTTTTTTAATTTTCAAGAATGGTCTGTTTGTCATCATGCATGGTCTGTTTGTCATTTTCTAAACATCCTCATGTTTAAAATAATCTTACCAAAAAAAATCTTACCAATAATAATCTTAAATCAACAATCTTTTGACCACACAGGGTCTCAAACAATCTCAAACTAACAATCTCCAATGATCTCACAGGATCCCAAACGCTTTCAAATGATCTCCATCTTGACAATCTTTCATCCATAATAAATTCAACATCAAAAGTCTTTGAATGATCTCCAACAATCTCAAATGATCTCTCTCACCCAATGATCTTCATTCAAAAATCTTTATTGAAAAATCTTTCCAAAAAAAGAACATTTTTTCTTGAAAAAGAAGAATTTCCTTTTTCTAAAAAATTCATAAATCTTTTTTTGAAAAGTCCTATTTTGAAAAAATTATATTTTTCAAAGATGAGAAAATATCTTATCGAAATTAAATTCTTTTCAAATAAAAAATCTAAAAAAATTATTTTGAAAAAAAAAGAAGTCTTGTAAAAATTTGTACAAATAAATATCCTTTAGAGAAAATCTTTCCCAAAAGAAAGAAAATATTTTTTAAAAATAAAAAAATCTTTTCTAAAGGAATATTATTTTCAAAAAGAAAAGCTTTGGAAAAAATCAACAAAGTTGAAAACTTCTTCCCAAACACAACAAAGTTGAAAACTACCTTTAAAAATTAACAAAGTTGAAAACTGTCTCAAAGCTCGAGAAAGTTAACCCATATTTCAAAACTGAATAATACTCTCAAAACCTGACAAAGCTGAATAATCTTTCAAAAAAGTTGGAAATTATTCTCAAAACTCAAACAAAAGAAAGGAAAATCATTTTACACTTGGACAACCTGTTCAAAAGCCTTCCAACTATATCCATGTCGAAAGGTTTCATGATTGTGATCTCTCCTCATGAGACACCACTCATGCTTGAAACCTTTTATATATGCTAAAAGGCTAACTAAATGCTACTCAAGTAGATAGGTTTTGTTTAATGCAACCTTCCCTTTCATGTAGCTCGAACCTTTTAAACCTTGTTCTAGATAATTTATAGTTTTTCGGGGAACCCCCATCATAGGGTTTCCCGTCCTTTCTCAAAAAAAATGCTACTCAAGTACTCTAAATGTTCTCTGATCTTCATCTTTGATCCCACATGAGCTAAAGATCCATCTTTTTAGGGAGCTTCTCTAGAATACCTTGACCTTCTAAGGGATAAATTCCAAAACCTTCAGCTTTGTGTCAAAATGGTTCCCGATTTTACCTACAAGCTATATACTCTCATGATCAAATCACATCCAGAATTATATCTCGCTCAAACCTTGAACTACACATTCTCGTATCTATCCAATAGCTACATACTTGAAGGTCCTCTACTCAGCTCAATCCTTGCAAGACAAAGCTTCTCCATTACTCCATAAGGCTACTCAATCCTCAATCTTGGATATAACTGCCAAATATGTCTAAGATGTCAACTCATGCCTCAAAGCATACCTATTATATTTGATCCAAAGTATTTTCCAACTCGACTAAGATGCCACCTAGTAGAATGTGGTCCACCCACCTTTTCCTATCCAACACCATGGTCTTGGACCATTACCTAAAATCGGACCATCACCCTATATTCATGCTCATATCTGGACGGTCCCAGACCATGACCTAAAATTGGGGTAGCACTGCACCTTCACTTCCATATCTATATGGTCCCAGACCGTGACCTAATACATGACCAACACACCCTTTTACCTTATGTGTATTTCTCTCATAACATCGGCCCTAAGGAGAGAGGAATCTTACACACCTATATCCAACCACGATCTATGGCCATAAGGGGATCACCTTGTTCCTGAGTACCTTTTCTTTATGAGTATTTTTCTCATGAGATCTCCACTAAGGAGATAGGAATCTTACACACCCATATTCATCCATTGTCTCTAGCCCTAGAAGGGTCGCCTTGTCCCTAGATACCCATTTACCTTGAAAATATTTCCCTCATATGATCTGCCCTGAAGAGAGAGGATCCTCACACATCCATATATAGCCATTGTATCTGGAACCAAGTAGGTTACCTTATGCATGGGTTCCCTTTCCTTGTGAGTATTTCTCTTATAAACTTTCTCGAAGGAGAGAGAAACCTCACACATTGGTCCCTAGTGACAGTGTTCTGCCCAACGTGTGTCACCTTGTCCCTGGAAATCATCCTAACTTCACCACTCTCCAACTAGAAACCATGACCCACATGGTTTATTACACTACTACTAGGCATATCTGAAGACAAGACTAGAAAAATCCTTGCATATCACTCAATCTAGGGGCACATCACCCTCCTCATATCATTAGATCTAACAATCTACATTGATACATGAACAATTCCTTTTTGCACAAAGGGCAAACGACCATATCTCGACATGATCTTTGTTCACCATGCAAGGGGCTTTCTACCTTTCGGGCATCCTTTGGAGTTTATTATTCATTATTTTGATCATTTTTCATTTAATTCCAAGGGCATTGATTCTTAGAACCTTAGGATGGGAGTTTTCGACTCCATCAGTTCAAGTTATCATACTTAATAATCAATTCACCACAAGCACATGTCCAAGTTTGGCTGCCCTTTGGGCTTCACATTAATGCTTGTCCAGTTAACTCTTTGATGTTGTGGAGATTGATGCTCAAAGCCTTAGGATGGGAACTCGATTTGCGGATAGTAGTAGTTCCTATAAAATGTTCCCCATTTGTGGTCCCCATGCTAGATCATTATTGAAGATGGCAAAACATGGACAATGTTGCAAGGGATCCAAATGCCCTTATCCTCCAATCCACCTGTCTTTTTTGGGCCACATGAGTAGGGTTTTTGTCATATTCAAACATTAACTTTCATTTAGTGGGTGACCTATATCTTCTTTTTTATAATGGGGGTAGCAATATTCTCTTATGAAAGTGTATCTCCTTTTATCATGCATTGGAAATCAGGATGTGAAATCTTCTACAGATGACCTATGAAGGCATTGTTTTATGTTATCTTTACCTGTAAATCTTCCAGTTTCTGTATGAAATATGTGATACTATGATCAACAATATGTCAGATCTCTAAGAAAACTACGTCTGTCAATGTTGCCACTAATCCTAGATGAGGTGGGTACCCATTTGGCCCATGTTCTAGATGATAGTTCCAAGGTGGCGGTTGGGGGTACATTGTGGGATTGACTACATAAGTCCCCTTCTTCTGTGATGGAATTGTAATCTTGTGACCTTTTTTAGATTTTAGTCTTCTGCATTGATAAACAATGACTTCTAATTGGTCATTGGATTTTTCTAATTGGTCATTCGCTTTGTTGTTCAAAGGAGTGAATGTGTGTGTCATAGATGTCTGCTTCTGCAAATGCTCATATGTGACATTCTTGTGTCAGTGTATCTTTGACGGCTTAGTACAATATATTATAGTCGTTCACCCTATACGTCGTATGGTGAAGGTACTCGTGCGCGACCGGCAAAGGGGAAAATTTGTGTTTGTTGTTTTGGCTGACCCATGTTACCTCTGGCTATCGGCTTCCTACCAAACTCGAGTGCCTTTGTGACATGTGGTTCATGAGTCCATCGTGCCTGATGGATCTTGTGTTGTCCTGAGTCTTCAGTTCATCATTGAAGTCTTCAACTAATGTCTTTATTACCTCACTAGTGTTGTACTATTCGTTAGTGCTTACCATCTCAAGAAGCATTTTCTGAAACTCTCAGTAAGCATTCTGCTGCCGAGACATTTGTGATGTCGTCCTCTATCTTGAAGGTAAAACATTGGTTGTTAGGATGAGTAAACAAAAGGAAATGTGCCCCTTGTGTAGTAAGGAGTTGAATTGCGAAAGAACACGTGGTTGTAAACAAACTGCCCCTTGTTTTGGGCAAGAGGCTTCAATAGATGGCATTCATGTTTTGAAAAATTACTCCTTACGATGGAAGATGGTGTTGGAAAACATGACCGAAACTGACGAAAGCCGCCTCGAATCTGTCATCTATTTTTTTGGCTCCGTCGTTTCGTATGGCTGCTTCACTGTCACAGTACTATTTTCACGGCTCACACTTGCGAAAAAACTCTTAAGATGACATGCGACACATGTATGTATGTGACTAGCTAATACCTATATTTTAAAAGTGACCAGCCAAACGGCTCCTCAGTTCCGTTATAAACACTCCCGCGTCCCACTTTCTGTCAACCTGTATTCCCAACTGTCCAGCTGCCATGAAGCTATTGCCCGAATTTTTTAGGAGCACTCTGTTCGCATTTTACGCCGTCGTGGTATTGGCGGCCTTCTCCTACATCTTTTCATCCTTCTTCGTCTCTCGTCGCCGCTACTCACCGTCTCTTCCACCAGGCCCTAGGGGAGCACCGATACTAGGCTACCTTCCATTCCTTGAAGCCGACCTCCTTCACGTTCAATTCGCCAAACTGGCTGAAGTTCACGGCTCTGTCTTCAGCCTACAGCTAGGAAGTATGCTAGGCGTCGTAGTTTCATCTGCTTCCGCTGCCCGGCAAATCCTCCGCGACCAGGACGCCATTTTCGCCAACCGCGACCCTCCAGCTGCCGCTCACATCAATTCCTACGACGTGTCGGACATCGTCTGGTCCCCTTACGGCCCCTTGTGGAGGACGCTGAGGAAAGTCGTACAAGAAATCCTCTCTGGACATACCCTCGGTGGCATGTTCCACAAGCTTCGTCGCCGCGAGGTTCGGGCCATGGTGCGGCGAGTGGCGGAGCGTGCCAGAGCAGGAAAAGAAGTCGAGGTTGCGAAGGAGGTTTTCCTCACCGTGATGGGTGTGGTGTCGAGCATGCTGTGGGGTGCCGGAGAGGGGTCGGAGATAGTGGACGTGGAGTTCAAGGGATTGGTTGGAGAGATGATGGAATTGGTGGGCACACCGAACGTGTCAGATTACGTCCCTTGGCTGAGGAGATTTGACCTGCAAGGGATAGAGAAGAAGATGTGGGTGTTGCGGGAAAGGTTTGACGGTTTATATGAACGGGTCATCGCAGCTAAAGAGAGAAGCCATGGTAGTTGCGCTGGTTCTGGCGAAGCAGAGTGCTTCTTAGATGTGATGTTGCCGATGGAGGGTACGGGCGGCGGCGATGGGAAGATTTACTTCACGAGAAGCCACACGAAGGCTGTAATGATGGTATGTATGTAAGCAGATATTTGTGCCTTGCAACTTTATCTTGAAATTAATCATACTAACATTTCCAAAAAAAAAAAAACTCAAATAGCACACTTTCACACAAATATTTACCACACTCTTTTTAACTTATTTCCCAAACTAACACACTTTCAGCTAAAGACGCCATTTTAATTGGTGTTTTACTGGTGTTGGGGCTAAACACGGCACATTAGTTGGCATTTTTCTGATTTTGGTATTAAACATGCCACATCAGATGATGTTTTTCTAATGTTGAGATTAAACACGCCGATAAACATGGCGTTTTACCTTACACACCACAAATAGTGGCGTCTTTGACTGAGTGAAAATTTAAAGCGTCAAACAAAATGAGTTTTAAATGTTATTGTTATAAATTAAAAACGGCTATTATTTTGGCGTGAGTTTTAAAAATTGATATTGTGTTTTACTCCATACATTTTTACACTAATTCAGAACTACCAATTAATGACAATGGGTAAATCATTTTAAATTGACAATTTCTTACAATTGATTAGAATATTTTTTTGTATATTTTTACGTTCTTAGATGTATTATTGAAAAAAAGTTAGATGTATATCATTTAATGTGTACCCTATATTAAAAATATCATAGATCTTAGATAAATATAGTATAACCATTTATACATCTATTATATAAATGATAATATTATAGATCTTAATAAATAATCATTTTTAATTATGATTTCTTACAATTGATTAAAATTATTTTTGTATATTTTTATGTTTTTAGATGTATTATTGGAAAAAGAATTTAGAAGCATACCATTAATGTGTACCCTATATTATAAATATTATAGATCTTACATAAATATAGTACGACCATTTATTCAGCTAATATATATATAATACATGCAGTACACGCCGAATCAATTGACGTGTATTTGAAACTCACCAAATAGTTGGTGTTTTTGGTTTCGCAGTTGCATTCCAAATCCCATTTCTTTTGCCGCTTTAAATATCCACTTAGGTAAAGGCGTCACTATATGTGGCGTGTAAGGTAAACACCAATTTTTTCGGCATGATTAATTACAACTCCAGAAAAGCGCCAATGAATGTGGCGTGTTTAATCCTAATACTAGAAAAACGCCAACTAATGTGGCGTGTTTAGCTCCAACACCAGAAAAACGCCAACTAATATGTCTATCTTTCGCTGAAAATGTGCTAGTTCGGGAAATAAATTAGCTGTTAGTTTGGTAAATACTTTTGTGAAAGTGCCCTATTTGGGTTTTTGTTTTTTTAAAAAATACCACCTATTTCCAGGATATGATTGCCGCATCTACTGACAGCACAACTAATACGGTGGAGTTTGCCATGGCGGAGATGATGAAGAGGCCAGAAACCATTCGCAAGGCCCAGGCTGAGCTAGACGAGCTGGTGGGCGGTGACGGCGTTGTACAAGAATCCCAGGCTATGAATCTCCCTTACCTCGCGGCCATCGTCAAGGAAGTTCTCCGTCTACATCCTCCAGCGCCCCTCTTGGTCCCTCACTGCCCTTCCGCCGACTGCGTCGTGGGTGGGTATACCGTGCCAGCAGGAAGCCGTGTGTTCGTCAACGCATGGGCCATCCACCGCGATTCGACGGCGTGGGAGGATCCTTTCATGTTCAAGCCGGAACGCTTCATCGGCGACCATGCCGCCGGGTTTGACTTCAGCGGCAAGGGTCACACCTACATCCCTTTTGGGTCTGGGCGACGGACCTGTATTGGGAAAGCCATGGGCGAAAGGGTAGTGGTTTATGTGCTTGCGGCGCTCCTCCACGCTTTCGATTGGCAGCTGCCAGATGAAGAGAAAGAGGTCAACATCGAGGAGAAGTTTGGATTGTCAGTGACGATGAAAAGGCCACTCGTTCTCTTGCCCAAGATTCGTTTATCCGAGACACAACTGTATCAATGATGATATATCATTCCGTCGAAACAATTCAGATTTCACAAACAATGCACTTCAGTGTATTTCATGAACGCCTCTAATATATGACTCCGGTTACATATATGGTAGAGGACAAATAGAATTTAATTTGGAATCTATATCTATTTCTATACTATTATAAAAAAAGGAAAGAAATTTTCTCAACTAATAATGCCATTAAAATGCTGGCCTCTACTTAAATCACTCTCTTCTCTCTTTTTTTTTATGCTTTGTTTTATCTTTTATTTTTTTTTAAATCCAACTTCGGTTTCATTCTCAACAAAAGAGTACAGGTTCTGAACACACTTTTTCTCTCTCCTCATCTACAACCGCTCCCCTCTGCCCCACTATTGAGTTCGGCATTGCTGTTCCTTGTTTCAGGAGGAGTAGGCTACTCCGTTATTAATCAACTTGCACGTGTCCCTGCTCATGAATTTGTGAGGTGAAGTAGAGGGGGCAGTTAACTCTCCCATCATCTTGCCAATACGTGAGACATGAGAATTGAACGTGGCAAATGGATATGTGTTTTTGGCTAACACATTATGACTGAGCCAGTTACTGCAGGATCATTCCATGGAAGACAGTTCTTCCACAGTCTTCGCCTCACATTTGATGAGTGCATCAGAGAAAAGGAAATCAAACTGGTCACAACCATCTTCTTGGGCGCTGGTAACACACAACTTTGCCATATCTTGTATATTTGGCAGCCTTGTGGCGGTTAGCAGCAGCGTAACCTTCTGCAAGTGCGCTGGAAACAACTCTACATCGTCATTGTGAGGCACCAATAGCAGGAGCTACAGATTCATTGTCATATCCTTTGGAATTGGACGTACATGTGATTACATTTTCTGCCTCCAGTTCTTCTTCTCTTTCATTTGCTTCACTTATATTGTTCATCATCTTGGCACCACTACTTAAGCCAACTCCAGAAGCACAAGCTCGAATGAGATATGATAGCCGCCAAACATGCACACCTAGATTTTCACTAGCTCCATTACCTGTCTCAACGTAACAGTTGTGTTGAAAGGAGCGTCCGCATTGGGCTCCGCCAACTACACACATATCATGTATTATTTTGGAAAAATTCTTGATATAACTGGCCACCCACCCGCTGGCATATCCGGTTATCGGAAACAATGAATTGCTGCACATTTGGAGATGTATTAAATTAAAGTATAAATTCTGCATGATTGTTCATGCAAAAGCCATGTAAAAATATCATTGTGATGTCTCACTGCCCCACAAAATCTGAAAGACACTCTTATTTGAAATTTCAATTCTCGTACAACTTTTCAATTTTCAATTTTTTTATTAAATTATGTTGTCTTCCTGTTTTTTCGATTTGTGCTCTTTCACAAATACATGAGTACTATACTTTTATCCTTTATATGGCTAGGTACACTACTTACGGATTAAATTTACTAGGTACTATACTTATGCTTGAGTAATGAGTTGAAATTAACAAGTGGGTACCGTATTTATGGATGCATTTTGTAGTTGATTCTTGATCTGGCGTGCAATATACATTTGAGATCATTAACAAGTGGATACTCAACTTATGTCTGTATTTTATATAAAAAAATGTCTAGATGAAAAATGTTGCTATGGGATTTTGTAGGTATTGTGCTTATGCTTCTAGATCAGTTATACAATTATGTTTGATTTTGTAATTTGTTAGGTACCATACTTATGCGTCAGTAATTGAGTTGCAATTAACAAGTGAGTATATAGTACTTATGGTTACACTTTATCGCAGATTCTTGATCTTATTTGTATTGTACTTTTGAGATCATTAACAAGTGAGTACTCAACTTATGACTACATTTTATAAAAATAAAATTGTCCAGATGACCAGTGTTTCTAGAGATTTTGTAGATATTGTGCTTATGCTTCTACACTAGTTATACAATTATGCTTGATTTTGTAATTTGGTAGGTATTGTACTTATGTTTGAGAAACTAGGTTGGAATTAATAAGTGGGTACAATAGTTATGGATGCATTTTATAGTTGATTCTTGACCAGATGTGTAATGTACTTTTGAGATCATTAACAAGTAGACATTCAACTTATGTTTGTATTTTGTAAAAAAAATTTTATCCAGATGGCCAATGTTACTATGGGATTCTGTAGGTACTGTGCTTATGCTTCTAGACCAGTTATACAATTATGCTTGCTTTTGTATTTTGCTAGGTACTACATTTATGCTTGCATTTTATAAAAAGATTTTGTCCAGATGACCAATATTGCTACGAGATTCTGTAGGTATTGTGCTTATGCTTCTAGACTAGTTATATAATTATGCTTGATTTTGTAATTTGCTAGGTACTGTACATATGCTTCAGTAAATGAGTAGAAATTAACAAGTGAGTATCATACTTATGAATGCATTTTATAGTTGATTTTTGATCTGATGTGTACTATACTTTTGATATCATTAACAAGTGGGCACTCAACTTATGTATGTATTTTACAAAAAAAATCTTTCTGGATGACAAATGTTGCTATTAGATTTCGTAGGTACTGTGCTTATACTTCCAGATCACTTATACAATTATGCTTCATATTGTAATTTGCTAGGTACTGTACTTATGCGTCAGTAACTAAGTTGAAATTAACAAGTAGTTGGTACAATACTTATAGATTCACTTTATAGCTGATTCTTATACTGTAATTCCGCAAAAATGTAGGGGTGTCGAATATGACCAGGAGAGACCCAAGTAATAAAAAATTTCATTTTTACAAAGATTTGGATGGCAGAGAGCAGTGGGAAGAAGCTTGAGCGTCACAAACATCTTTTTGGCTTCCGAGGTACGTAGAAGATTGGTATTAATTAAAAATAACTGAGTGTAGACTTTTTACAGGTTACCAAGGAACCGTGTGGGCTGCCGGGTCTATAATTGACATCCATGTAAGTCAATATCTACCTATTATACCGATTCTAATAGAAAGGGACCATAATCCTTTTTTCTGTCTTGACAATAAAAAATGAAGCAGGGACAACATGCCCGTACTTCTCACAGTTTTGATTTGGTTAGCGTGCGAGTAAACACCTGCATATAAAGGTCAGAATTTGAAACAATGATGACAAGGTGATAGTGGTCCAACACATGTATAGTTTGCCGATTCTATCAAACTTCATCTACTTAATTTCTGAGAAGTTATTTTAGATCTATGATTGCCGATTCTATCAAACTTCATCTGATTAATTTCTGAAAAGTTATTTTAGATCTATGCAAGAGTGATGAAAAATATTAGGAGACATCACAACTGCTCTGTGACTGAATCTTGATAGCATTTGGCATTGTTGTGTGGCTTATCCGTTTGCCTCTAACTTAATTCATCTACATCTTTTCAATTACAAGATTGAATAATTAGGAACTGTTACGACCCCACCTCCCAATAACCCCCAATTAAGGGAGACCGAGAGGTCGAAGCCGCACACATAATTTCCGGATCAAGGTTCAGCAATTAATTGATAACAATTAATAAATTTTACTAGACTAAACTGAAAAGCTGTAATAAATAAAACTTTTGCATACCTTTGAAAATTTTGGAACTCTAAAACTTCTATCCAGAACTCAGGCTAACTAACTAATCCTCCTTGGACTTTAATTAGTGTATTTCACAATGTGTCGGATTAGTGTTTGTCCTTTTTGTTTTGTACCTAAAACGTCGACAAACAAAACGTCGGTCAGCCAAAGCTGATATGTGGGGGAAATCACTATTAATGCAATTATCTATAATAATGTATAACATTCAATTATCATTTAACAAACGATGTTACATTTTAAATATAACAACGTGATCCATGTGTCCCATATTCCCTTTATACCCCTCATGACTTCACCAATCAAGTGAATCAATTTTTAGGGCGGAGTCACATGGCACTACCCGTAGGTAGCCCACTCCTTAACTCATGGTATGCTAAGAGTCTCATGGCACTACACGTGGGTAGCCCAGTCTCTAACTCATGATACCCTAGACCTTTCTCTAGGTTATCCTTAACTTTTACATATCCATAGGGGTGGACTCGGATCTAGCTTGTTATACATATATAACCATAGTGATATTCATAGTCACTTTATAGTTGCATGAATTGAAACATTCAATAGTTATTTCAATCATTGAGGAAAACGTTGATAAAATCCTCAGAAAACTAATCGGTATAGTCATAAGCGTAGCCACATATCTCTTATTGCAATTTCAGATATAGAATCAAAGTTGAAGAGAGAGAATATCCATGTAAGCAAGCAAAGGCACAGAAATCCTGAAATAAAAGTACAAGTTTACTTTTATTAATATTTATCCAATATCATCATGTCCCTTAGGGTTTCTATCCAATTTTAGGGTTTTCTTAAAAAATTAGGGCTTTGCTTTCATTTTCAATTATTACGAACCCTAATTCATCCAATCCACTTAAAACCTTTAAATTATCTCCTTTTAACATTCCTAATAATTTTAGGATCATTATTTAGCAATTTATCAAAATAACAAAGTTTCCTTCTTCTTTTACCCTAAATTAGGGTTTTCATGTGCATTATCTTGCACTCATAGTCATAAACCCTAATTTAGCCATATTTACAATTAAATCGGATGAAAACTTCATATTATTAATTAACAGGTTAATAACCCTCCATTCAACCCATTAGGTTACAAAGAATCATCTTTTATATGCAATTAGGGTTTCTGAGTAACTTGAAATACATTTTACTAGCAAATTAAAGTACTTTTGCAAAACGAACTGGAATCAGGTGTTACAAAATATTTTTATCAGGTTCCTTGCATTTTTCTACCTAACTTTCATATATAAAGTTCTTTAATACGAGTTTCCTAGCTATTTTTATATTTTAGCAAGGAAAAGCCATTTTCTGTAATTTCGGTCAGAGATAGAATTTTTACCCAATTTCTGGAGCCGTTTGATCAGTGCGCTGGTGGTCCATGCCTTGATCAGACGTTCCTCGTCGATCGGCTCCACTAATAGAGCGACGCGTGCAGCTGTGGGTTTTCATCCGTCGGATGGCACTCGAGTCCACAATGGACCCTGATCCAGCGGCTGGCGTTGGAGTGCTCCACTCAGTGAGTTAAAAGAGCGCACGCTTCCTGAGATCGTCAGATATCATCTCATCCCCCATCTTCCATGATCCGATGACACCTGATCGTCGTCTCCTTCGCCTTCCTCAAAAGAACATGCGGCGGCGTCGCGTTAGTAACTTGTCGGAGCAAGTGCAATCGAGCGGATGAGGGGTCTATGAGGCTCTTGGAGACGCCGTTTGAGATCGTGAAGGAGCAAGGGACCAATGGGGACCCTATTTATAGGGTGTGGTGGTCTTTCTAGGGTTTCCCCAACCCTACTGCCGTCTTGGTTCACAGCCCAATTGGGCGTTTTGTAAGGACACGATGAAAGGTCACCAAACCAGGGTTTGGAAAGTTCATTCCCCTATCCCGAACTCGATGGAACCCTTCTTATGAGTGCACACACACTTGATCGCGAGAAAACGATGGGGAAAGTTCCCCCCCTGTAACTGTGCTACAGTCCGTGTCCCTATGTGATTCTGGACGATGAGCCCGATTGGTTGGATTAAGATCCAACGGCTCCTATCTTCCACGCCCAAACCAAAAAGGAAAAAGGGTTCCCAATTATACAAGGAAAATTCTATTTTGACGATAACTTGAGAATTTAATAACTCCCAATCCTTAACTCCGTTTTATCTCAAATTTTGAGGAAAACTCGTTTGTACCTTTATCTTTCCTTGTGCAAAAATTGGAGTCATTATACAAAGGAAACGAGCCTTTTACTTCAGTTTCAAGTTATCCCTTATTTAATTGTATTTTCCACATATTCTTTATTTCTTTTTCCATTATCTAATTATCTTGAGTTCCTTGAACCCCAAGGGTCCTTTATAACACGAAATCCTATTATGGGAAATTATCTTTTAGCCTTTTGATCACTTTTAATCATTTTATTATATATTCCATTATTCCCTTGTATTCTTTTATTAAATGGAATTCCCTTTTTCATTTTTTTTATTTTTCTTTCAAATGGGCTTAATGGCCAATAAGGCCCATCAAGAAAGCATGCAAGGCCATTATATACAAAATTCATTCAAAACAAACCATGAAATCAAACATTGGTCTTATTTATTTATTTAGAAGAGATTTACAAATCTCATTACATGTATTGGAAAATGAGGTTATAACATCCTCCCCTCCTTATAGGAATTTTGCCCTCAAAATTCAACAATCAAACAAACAAATTTGGATATGCCTTTTCCATGTCTGTCTTCAGCTCCCATGTTCCCTCATCCTCTCCATGGTGCTTCCAAAGAACCTTTACCATCTCTATATTCTTATTTCTGAGCTCTTTTACCTTGGTATCTAGAATCCGCAAAGGCAACTCAGGATAAGACAACTTTTCTTGAAGCTCAATTGGTTCAATGCTCAGCACATGGCTTGGATCTTGCACATATCGCTTCAGATTGGACACGTGAAACACATCATGCATCATGTTGTATTGAGGGGGTAACGCCAAACGATATGCGGCTTCACCAATCCGTTCTAACACTTCAAACGGACCCACATATTGGGGACTCAACTTTCCTCTAGTTTTAGCTATAGCTTGGAGCGGTCGGATTTTCAGGAAGACATGTTCTCCCACAGTGAAATGCACATCATTCCGCTTCGCATCAGCATACGACTTCTGTCTATCTTGGGCTCTCTTTAGCCTTTACCTGATTAAAGCGACTTTATCAGCATACACTTGGAGTTCATCTGACCTCAATAAGGTCCTTTCACCAACATCATCCCAGTGAAGTGGTGACCGACACGGTCTTCCATATAGAGCTTCATATAGAGGCATCCCGATACTGGCTTGGTAACTATTGTTGTAGGTAAACTCAGCTAAAGGCAGGTACTGCTCCCATGATCCACCCTAATCAAGCACACAAGCTCGCAGTAGATCCTCTAAGGTCTGAATTGTCCTTTCTGACTGACCATCTGTCTGGGGGTGGTAGGCGGTATTAAACTTCAACCTTGTACCTAGTTCCCCTTGAACCTGCTTCCAAAACTTGGAAGTAAACTTTGGGTCTCTATCGGAGATGATGGAACCGGGTACGCCATGCAAACGTACTATCTCTCTAATATACAACTCAACTAAATCTGACACTTTGGCAGTGGTTTTCAGGGCAAGGAAGTGTGCTGACTTGGTAAGGCGATCTACCACAACCCATATCGCATCATGACCTCTCTTGGTCCGGGGTAGGCCCACCACGAAATCCATGGTGATCTGCTCCCATTTCCATTCTAGAATCTCTATAGACTATAAAAGTCCACCGGGTCATTGGTGTTCAGCCTTCACCATTTGGCACGTAAGACAACTAGCTACATAAGCTGCAATGTCTCTTTTCATCCCTGGCCACCAGAAAAACCTCTGCATGTCCTTAAACATCTTCGTAGTCCCTGGGTGTACCGTGTACTTAGAACCATGAGCCTCTTGTAGGATACGTTCCTTCAACGGTGAATCCTCAGGAACCCATATGCGATTCTCAAATCGGATTCCTCAGTCTATTCCCAAAGAAAGACGGGTTTGTGGCTTCTGCATCGAGCCTTTCATCTTGTCAAGTCCTCCACTGGCCAACTGTGCTGCGACAATCTCACTCAATAACTCAGACTGTATCTGGATATTGGCCAAACGAACCCGATCATCTAACTGTTGAGGCGACCATCCCACCAATTCTTCTAAGCTCTTCCACTGACTAGACAAAACAGCTGCACACCTGAGCTGTTTTCGACTTAGAGCATCAGCTACGACGTTTGCTTTTCCTGGATGATAGGCAATGGTGAAGTCGTAATCTTTCATGTACTCCATCCATCGTCGTTGTCATAGGTTCAAGTCTTTTTACGTCAGAAGATACTTCAGGCTCTTATGGTCAGTGAAGATCTCAAAAGTGGCATCATATAGATAATGTCACCAAATCTTTAATGCATGAATGATAGCAGCTAACTCCAGGTCATGTGTTGGGTAATTCACCTCGTTTGTCTTGAGCTGTCGGGAGGCATATGCAACCACATGCCGATTCTGTTCCAACACACAACCTAGTCCCATCTTGGATGCATCGGTGAAAATCATATAACCCTCATTGCCTGATGGTAGAGTCAAAACTGGTGCAGTGGTCAACTTCTCTTTCAACTCCTAGAAACGAGCCTCACAAACATCGGACCACACAAACTTTACATCTTTCTGAGTCAACATAGTCAGAGGCAAGGCGGTCTTTGAGAAATCTGCGATGAAACACCGATAATATCCTGCCAACCCCAAGAAGCTTCGTATCTCGGAGGGGTTCTTTGGTGTTGGCCAGTCTCGAACCGTCGACACTTTAGCTGGATCTACGACGATCGTTCCTCCTGAGATGATGTGTCCAAGGAACATGACTCGGTCTATCCAAAACTCGCATTTAGAGAATTTTCCATAGAACTTCTGCTTTCTCAAGATATCAAGGACTTTACTTAGGTGGTCTCGGTGTTGCTCTAGGTCATCTGAATAAACCAGTATGTCATCTATGAACACTATGACAAATGAGTCAAGGAAGGGTTGAAACACACTGTTCATAAGGTTCATGAACACACTGGGTGCATTGGACAACCCAAAAGGCATAACCACGAACCCATAGTGGCCATACCGGGTCCTGAAAGCGGTTTTCAGGATATCCTCACTCTTGACTCTCAACTAGTGGTAACCCGATCTCAAGTCGATCTTGGAAAAGACTCGAGCCGACTTCAACAGATCAAACAAGTTATCTATCCGGGGTAAAGGGTATTTGTTCTTAATGGTAGCCTAGTTGATCATCTGGTAGTCTATACACATATATAGTGAACCATCCTTTTTCTTTACAAAAAGAACTGGTGCTCCCCATGGTGATGTGCTAGAGTGGATAAAACCCCTATCCAACAATTCCTGCAATTGCTTCTTTAGCTCAAGCAACTCAGCAGGGGCCATCCTATAGGGTGCTCGAGAAATAGGGTTTGTACCGGGAGCTAGCTCTATTGAAAAATCTACCTCTCTCTCGGGAGGTATCCCGGGTAGATCATCAGGGAAAACATCTGCATAGCTTCAGACTACCTCTATCTCCTCTAAGGGTTGTACCTTGGGTTCTGGCTCGGTGACTACTTCTAAGAAAGCTTGGCATCCTTTACTCATCATCTGTTCTGCCTTCAAAGCTGACACATACAGGCTGGTGGTGGCATCCTTCCTTCCCCTAATGACAAAAGGTGGGAGACCTGGTCTCTTAATGATCACTTTCTTCTCCCTACAGTCAATGTTGGCCCTATAGGTATAAAGCCAATCCATGCCAATGATTACATCAAAATCATTCATGTCAAGGAGGATAAAATATGTAGGAAACTCATGATCTCGATATTTCACAGGTATCACTGGAGTTTTCAAAAGGGAAGCAAAGATCCAACCACTCAGGTTTGTAACATCTAAGACATATCCTAGATCATTGATATCCAAACAAAGCATAGTTGCAAGATTTCTCGAAATGAAAGTATTAGTAGATCCAAAGTCAAATAAAGCTTTCACATTATGTCCCATAACTTCAAGCATGCCTACATTGTTTTTCATCATGCATTAGCCCATTACATGCTTAACTTTAAAACATAAAACAAAACTCTAAGGGTTATTACCCTCGATCAACCTATTAGCATTAACTTGAGCCTCCTCATTGTCAATGGCAAACACTCGAGCTTGCCTTCTTTCTCCAGCAGGTGGGGCTACAACTATGGGTGGGGCTGCTACTGGCAGAGCTGCTACCGGTGGAGCTGCCACCTGTCCAGGCCCCCTGGGATCTTGCATGGGACATACGGATTGCAGATGTCCTTCTTGGTGGCATCGGAAGCATGGCTTCTTCTTGTAGCGGCATTCACCGGCGTGCCCCTTTCCACAGGTGCGGCAAGGAGGTCGGTTGTTCTCTTGACGAGGTTTCCCTTTTCCTCCATGCTTTCCTTTAACTTGATGACATCCTGGGCCCTTCTTGTGGTTGTTTCTCGGGCCTTGGGCTCCTTCAGTGAAACCCAAGTACCCCTTGGATGGAAACGGGGCAGGCATCACGGTCCTCTCCATGTCTAAAGCAGTGTTGTAGGCTTCGGCAAAAGTTTTGGGTTTACTTGCCATCACATGGGGCTTGATGGCGGGGTGGAGACGTTCTATGAAGTGGTCCACCCTCCTCTCTTCATCCATCATGTGTCCGAAACGTTCCAGGAGGCGAAACCTACGGCCAAAATCCGCCACTGAAGAGTTTCCTTGAGTCATGCTAGTGAACTCTCTTTCTTTCTCTTTCTTTGCCGCGATGGGGATGAATCTGGAGGTGAAGATGGTCTTGAAATCAGCCCATGCCATTGGCTCTTCAGTCAGATCTCGGCCTGTGATGTGAGTTTCCTACCATTTCTTAGCTGCTCCTTCCAGAAGGTGAGCAGCAAAGAGGACCTTCTTGCTTGGCTGTACTTCAAGCATGCGGAAACCATTCTCTATTGCAAGTATCCAGGCTTCTTCTTTATCAACCACCTCAGTCTTATCTTCTCCCCAGATTTTTTCTATGTTCATCTTAACAAAGTCTAGGATGGTGACTCCCACACGTGGACGAACAGGGTATGGCTCACCATTCTCAGCTCTAGCTATGTCTTGAAGGGCCAAAGCATTAATAGCCTCTGTCAACTTCCTCTGTTGCTCCATCCACATGGTATCAGGGGTATGGATCATCATGGTCGGTTCAGCTGGGTCCTAATCCATCTTGGCTTCTTCCTCATACGCATGTTGCTCCTCATATCCTTGATCTTCTTCTTGGTTCATGTTACCAAATGGTATCGGGTTAGGGTTAGGGACCCCATGAGTGACTTCTTCATGCATCTTCCTCTTCTTAGAGGACCCACCATCATGGTTCCTATTTCTCTTTTCAGAAGACTCCTTTACTTTACAGGGGGTCCAAACACTCCGAGCTGGATTCCCAGAGCCCTCAGGAATAGCAACAGTCTTTGTTCGTGCCATCTCCATAAGCATAGCAAACAAACCTTTAGTTTATCATTAAACTCATTATACTTATGTTAGTGACGTCTCATTACGTATCTTTTATTAATTTGATGGAGAATTCCTTAATCCTTAACTTATTTGCCCATACCACATGAGGGTGGGGAAGAGAGAGAAATCCCTAACTCTTAAGTCCTTAATAGAAATTATGATGAGAAGGGATGAATAAGATGAGTAAATCCTAAAGGTATCTTATTTCGATTCAAATCCTAGGACATCGGCCAGGCAGTCACACATTCCGGGAGTCCTCGTATTCCGACTAGCGGTGCGGAGGAAAATTTTGCCAACCCCCGGAAGTGATCCTTTTCTAGACACCTCAGTCTTTCAGAAAATCCTCTAATAACTCCCTTGGGTTCTACGGAGTTTGTAAAATTTAATAATTATTAACAATTAAGTGGAGAACCTTGGCTCTGATACCAAATGTTACGACCTCACCTCCCGACAACCCCCAATTAAGGGAGACCGAGAGGTCGAAGCCGCACACATAATTTTCGGATCAAGGTTCAGCAATTAATTGATAACAATTAATAAATTTTACTAGACTAAACTGAAAAGCTGTAATAAATAAAACTTTTGCATACCTTTGAAAATTTTGGAACTCTAAAACTTCTATCCAGAACTCAGGCTAACTAACTAATCCTCCTTGGACTTTAATTAGTGTATTTCACAATGTGTCGGATTACTGTTTGTCCTTTTTGTTTTGTACCTAAAATGCCGACAAACAAAACGTCGGTCAACCAAAGCTGGTATGTGGGGAAAATCACTATTCATGCAATTATCTATAACAATGTATAGCATTCAATTATCATTTAACACACAATGTTACATTTTAAATATAACAACACGATCCATGTGTCCCATATTCCATTTATACCCCTCATGACTTCACCAATCAAGTGAATCAATTTCTAGGGCGGAGTCACATTGCACTACCCGTAGGTATCCCACTCCTTAACTCATGGTATGCTAAGAGTCTCATGGCACTACACGTGGGTAGCCCAGTTTCTAACTCATGATACCCTAGACGTTTCTCTAGGTTATCCTTAACTTTTGCATATCCATAGGGGTGGACTCGGATCTAGCTTGTTATACATATATAACCATAGTGATATTCACAGTCACTTTATAGTTGCATGAATTGAAACATTCAACAGTTATTTCAATCATTGAGGAAAACGTCAATAAAATCCTCAGAAAACTAATCGGTATAGTCATAAGAGTAGCCACATACCTCTTATTGCAGTTTCAGATATAGAATCAAAATTGAAGAGAGAGAATATCCAAGTAAGCAAGCAAAGGCACAGAAACCATGAAATAAAAGTACAAGTTTACTTTTATTAATATTTATCCAATATCATCATGTCCCTTAGGGTTTTTATCCAATTTTAGGGTTTTCTTAAAAAAATAGGGTTTTGCTTTCATTTTCAATTATTACGAACCCGAATTCATCCAATCAACTTAAAACATTTAAATTATCTCCTTTTAACATTCCTAACAATTTTAGGATCATTACTTAGCAATTTATCAAAATAACAAAGTTTCCTTCTTCTTTTACCCTAAATTAGGGTTTTCATGTGCATTATCTTGCACTCATAGTCATAAACCCTAATTTAGCCATATTTACAATTAAATCGGATGAAAACTTCATATTATTAATTAACAGGTTAATAACCCTCCATTCAACCCATTAGGTTACAAAGAATCATCTTTTATATGCAATTAGGGTTTCTGAGTAACTTGAAATACATTTTACTAGCAAATTAAAGTACTTTTGCAAAACGAACTAGAATCAGGTGTTACAATTATTTTTATCAGGTTCCTTGCATTTTTCTACCCAACTTTCATATATAAAGTTCTTTAATATGAGTTTCCTAGCTATTTCTATAATTTTAGCAAGGAAAAGCCATTTTCTGTAATTTCGGTCAGAGATAGAATTTTTACCCAATTTCTGGAGCCGTTTGATTAGTGCGTCGGTGGTCCGTGCCTTGATCAGACGTTCCTCGTAGATCGGCTCCACTAATAGAGTGACGCATGTGACTGCGGGTTTTCGTCCGTCGGATGGCACTCGAGTCCACAATGGACCCTGATCCAGCGGCTGGCGTTGGAGTTCTCCACTCAGCGAGTTAAAAGAGCGCGCGCTTCCTGAGATCGTCATATCTCATCTCGGCCCACCGTGTTCCACGATCTGACGACACCTTCTCGTCGTCTCCTTCGCCTTCCTCAAAAGAACGTGCGGCGGCGCCGCGTCAGTAACTTGTCGGAGCAAGTGCAATCGAGCGGATGAGGGGTCTATGAGGCTCTTGGAGACACCGTTTGAGATCGTGAAGGAGCAAGGGACCAATGGGGACCCTATTTATAGGGTGTGGTTGTCTTTCTAGGGTTTCTCCAACCCTGCTGCCGTATTGGTTCACAGCCCAATTGGGCGTTTTGTAAGGACACGATGAAAGGTCACCAAACCAGGGTTTGGAAAGTTCGTTCCCCTATCCCGAACTCGATGGAACCCTTCTTATGAGTGCACACACACTTGATCGCGAGAAAACGATGGGGAAAGTTTCCCCCCTATAACTGTGCTACAGTCTGTGTCCCTATGGGACTCTGGACGATGAGCCCGATTGGTTGGATTAAGATCCAATGACTCCTATCCTCCACGCCCAAACCAAAAAGGAAAAAGGGTTCCCAATTATACAAGGAAAATTCTATTTTGATGATAACTTGAAAATTTAATAACTCCCAATCCTGAACTCCGTTTTATCTCAAATTTTGAGGAAAACTCGTTTGTACCTTTATCTTTCCTTGTGTAAAAATTGGAGTCATTATCCAAAGGAAACGAGCCTTTTACTTCAGTTTCAAGTTATCCCTTAGTTAATTGTATTTTCCACATATTCTTTATTTCTTTTGCCATTATCTAATTATCTTGAGTTCCTTGAACCCCAAGGGTCCTTTATAACACGAAATCCTATTATGGGAAATTATCTTTTAGCCTTTTGATCACTTTTAATCATTTTCTTATATATTCCATTATTCCATTGTATTCTTTTATTAAATGGAATTCCCTTTTTCATTTCTTTTTATTTTTCTTTCAAATGGGCTTAATGGCCAATAAGGCCCATCAAGAAAGCATGCAAGGCCATTATATACGAAATTCATTCAAAAAAAACCATGAAATCAAACATTGGTCTTATTTATTTATTTAGAAGAAATTTACAAATCTCATTTCATGTATTGGAAAATGAGGTTATAACATGAATTCTTCTCTAATCACGATTGCTAAGCACGTTAAAAACAACAGACAATAAATAAATGGTGTGTGGTCATAGCCTGGTCGTGAATCTCTAAGTACGGCGCGCTCCACTATCCTTTTATCCAATTCCTATTGTGATTTTCTTATTATTGACATAATAACAAGACGTGAATCCTATAATTTGCAATCTAAGGACCATAAATTCGAACTTCAAGATCGTCAATCAGTCATGTTAATATCATCAATTTCGCACCTACAAAGAATGTTTAAGATGATAGTCCTTGACGTATGTTATTTGCTGATGATATTATTTTGATTGACGAAACTAAAGATGTATTGAATGATAAAGATAAACGTTGGAGAAAGACATTAGAATCAAATATATTGATGATTAGTAGGAGAAAAACTGAGTATATGCATTGCAATTTCAGCCAATCTTGTAGTGTGAATGATGGAGCCAAGTTGGACAGAGTAGATATACCAAAATGTGATAAATTTCGTTACTTGAGTTCTATTATTCAAATAGATGGCGGTGTACAAAATGACGTTTATCACATGATTACTGTAAGATGGTTGAAATGGAGGAGTGCAACTAGAGTTGTATGTGATCGGAAGATCTCTCTCAGGTTAAAATGCAAGTTTTATAGAATAGTTATATGGCCAGCCATGCTCTATGGGAGTAAATGTTAGACGGTGAAGAAACAATGTCTCAACAAGATGAACGTGGATGAAATGCACATGCTAAGATGGACGTGTGGGAAGACAAGAAAAAATCGCTTGAGAAATGAATATATTAGGAATAAAGTGTGGGTGGCGAGCATTGAGGACAAGTTGCGCGAGGGCCGACTTAGATGGTAAACACATGTACAATGCAGACCGAAAAATACACATATACGAAGCAATGCTATTGAGTCAAGCACAATAAATAGAAAAAGAGGAAGACCTAAATTAACATGAGATGAGTTTATAAAGAGAGATTTTGAACCTCTACTCTCAACCAGAATGTGGCCCATGATAGAGCTGAATGGAAATAAAAGATCCATGCAGCCGACCCCAACATAGTTGAAACTAAGACTTAGATGATGATGATGATGATGATGATGATGAATAACTGAGAGTGTCAAAGTTATCATGAAGGGTGAGAAATCTTTGTGTTCCTCAAATTATTAAGAATTATTTCACTCAGGCAGTCAGGTTGTTTATGTACTACTTATTATGTTGAACAGTCTGTTACTTAGAATGTGCAGCTATTTATACAATAGTGAAGAAATCCGATTCGAATATATTCTGGGTATAAAATATTTCGTAGGCCTAGAGGACTTGCTGCTCTTTTTCTAGCAGGAGATGTTTTTGTGAGGAGCGCGGAAGCACCATGCTGCTCACGTTGTATGTGCTGGAACCTGGGATCTCAGTTGAGATCCGTAGCATTTACTTACAGAGGCTGCCGCATGTGTATGCGCCCAGGTAACTTTCAACCACTCTGACAAGGTTTGACCTGAACAGGTGACTCTGGAAACAGAAATTTACTGTCCTAAATTTTAGCTAACACCACAATTAGGCGAAGACCAGTTTTTAGCTGTGTTTGTTATGTCAATTATAATCGGCGTGATACTTGACACTGGTAGAACTATATTAGGTAAATATTTATATAATATCAATTACACAGTTGCATTGAAAAAATGTAATATATAAAAGTTTTTTTCATGTGCTATTCAAAATTGAGGAAAGTCATATTTACTTGTCTTTAAATTTTACTTTTATTGATTATGGGCCTATTTCGAAAGTGTCAAATTTGGGTTCCACCCAGATTTAGTTCTATCTTTCTACATCACCTTCGCATGTGTACATGGGATAAACTGAGGTGGCAATATATGGATGAAACCGGATTACCGCTCCTATTATCCCATTGTAATCCCAAATAGCTCTAGATATTCCTGTCCCTGCGCCTTGAATTAGGCTATGATTTTTATAGACATGGACTTGTTTTTTATATGCATATTCTTTGCTGCTTAGATTTATACTTAGTAGTTACCATAGGATTTTTATCATGTTACGAGAGTAACATACATCAAACGGTAGGAATGTTCGAATGAACATATTCCCAAACAGGCCTAAAGATTGTAATTAAACAACCATACATTCCTATTTACAACATGCCCTAATAATAAAGAATTATTCCCTTGACCGCATGTATCCAAGAATGGAAATGAAGAAAGATGAACATAGAAGCTTATTTCAATGTCTCATGTACCTTACTTTAGTGTAGGGACAGTTTTCGATTGCACGGACATTTAGTCATTCATTGTCTGTAGCATTTATCTCATTTCCCAACAAATTATTGTTTTGATTTTGCATGGATCTTGAATTCTATACGTGAGCTTCCATTTCGAAGCTTCCTTCTTAGATTAATCTGTTGACCAAGGAACAAAATATCAAGTGTTCGCTTCTTTTAGTCTACAACTGAATGGGCATACATGCATTGTCGTTATGTTCACTAAGAGATCGAACATTAGCATATACAAAAAGAAACAACAAAAGGTCATTTTTCTTAGCAAATTTTTTTTAGATATATTAAGGAATTTATATCTTCACATGTATATGACATTATATGAAAATTAAGTTTTGCATCCAACTTGAGAAATTATGTATGTTACAATTGCTTCCTTAATTATCCAACTTCCACACTAATTCAATAACAAATCTTAGAGTTTCAGACACTTGCATTCATCTAGATTTAATCATTAGAGGAAAATGTTGGGATATAATTACAGATATTGATGACAATAAAAGAAAATAGTTATTTTTACGCAGTAAAAGTAATCTGAATATCTAAACAGAGTAGTAGTCATCCACATTGATGAAATTTTATAGTTAAGACAACACTTTTTTCTAACTCAAATCTTTTTCTAGATTAATAAATCTTCTTTTACTAAGTAATTATTAAATACACCATTAACTTCAATTTTTGATATGTGGTTGATTTAATGTATCTTTGTTAACAAGTAAATGTGTATATTTTGTCGACACATAATGCAAGGATCATTGTTGTGTAATAACTTATGGACATATTACATATTGTTAACCCAAACAATTATTATCTTGACTTTAAAATAAATTTTCTAAAACTTTTCAAATTTCCTGTTAATCAAATTCAAGTTACCTAACATCACAATTTGATACCTCTTGTGGTTTTATAATACTTTATCTATGTGTATAAATAAGTATATCTCAGAATGTTGTAACCTGACAAAGTTTGATTTCAAAAAATTGTTTCCTAAACTATAATTTTCATCAACATGAATGACTACTATTCTATTTATTATAACGGGCATAATGAATTAGTTGACAATAAAATGTTAGTTTTTATTTATATTGATCATATCACTTTTTTAATACATACTTGTACTATATTAACCACACTACCTATGTAAAATACTAAAACATTAGCATGAAATGCTCAAAGCATGTGATGTTCACTGATTGTGAAATCATGAAGTAGCTATACAAATTATTTGAGTGGTACATAAACAACTACTTTAGTATTGGACATGCTTGGTACTTATGCCACAATGATCTTTTAAGTTCCATTTGCAAAGTTCTAAACAACAATAAAATTATCATCTAAAGTATGTAGTCTTTACAAGTTACTTTTATAAAATATATAATAACATTTGAATAATGTTACATATTTACTATCATAATATTTCAGTCTTATTTGACAAATTATATAAATTTCAACAATTATTATTTAAAAAATATCTACTTTGAAATTAACTAACATTGATGTGTCACATGCCTTAGCACGTGTGGGTTCACTAGTAGTTAGTAATAAATATGAGTGACCACACATGCACTTGCATGCATAATCAACAATATAAGTTTAATGAATTAAGAAGAATTGAATAAAAAAGTTTTGAGATATCCTCTAATCATGATCGTACATGCTATGCACATGACTTCTACATATAGTTGATAATACAAGTTCAATGAATTCAAAAAGTTAAATACAATAATTTGAAGTCATTATATTAGATGACTATTATGAAACTATTTATTACCTAAATCCAAACACTTAACAGCTAAAAAGCCAAAGATGAGAGGACTCGGATGTCCATCCTTAGAATGACACATAGTGTCACACAAGTAATATATATGAGCAAGGAAAGGAAAAAATTAAAGAGATGACATGATATAAAATATCAATAAAGGAGATTTATGTACCCAATTATATATCAAGAACACAATTACTGTTTGATTTCAGAGCTTTGAGTTTTGAGTCAGGGGATCTTCATTTGGAAACTATAAATTTGATAAAAGAATTCAGAGCTTTGAGTTTTGAGTCAGATGATCTTCATTTGGAAACTATAAATTTGATAAACAAATTATATCAATGCGAGTATATTGAGTACGATATGAAAAGACAAGTAAACAATTTAGAGTAGTATAAAAGTTGCTTGGCTAGAAATATTACATCAAGATCTAATCATGCAAGATCATCACTAGTCATATCAGGTCAATTTCATGCAATAGTGTCATACTTCCAAGTCATAGGAGCATTAAGGTATATTGAAATAGATCGAGTTATGATCTAGAGTTGTATTATGATGAAACTATTAATTTGGAGTCATTATTATAACATAGATAACTTTGGAGCATGGTACATGCAAGATTAGAGTCTAATAATCAACATATGCATCTACATCACATTAGTTGTACCATGTATGTCACATGTGCATGTGAGTGGGTTACATAGAATTTCATGTCAGAAAACATTATAAGAATTGATTCGAAGGTTGACATATAGGTTGGGACATAAAGGAGCCACTTTGGCACAATGATTAAGGATTCTAATCATGTAAGTACATAAGCATCACAATTTAGCGCATATAAGGTGTAGAAGTGAGCTTTTAAGTCATATGAGGTATTCATGAGAAAAGGACATAAGATCTTGATCAGAAGTGTTACAAAACAACATAAAGCAACTGATTTTAAAGTGAAGCAAACATATGTAGCTGAATATACCAAAGATTCATCTTAACTATGCTACATTATGTACGTACATCCAAGGGATTACCTTTAAGATCAATGTAATCATTTTAACTACCTAGATATGATCCAAATCACTAAGCAATTTCAAAGTGAAATAAAGTTATGGATTTATAGATTAGGCATGAAAGGGACTGATTAATGTCACAAGGGTATCAAAGTTGATCATGCAAATCTCATTAATCATATAAAATGGTTTAGCATGAGAATATTTGTGGATCTACTTGAGTTATAAGTGAAATTAAGCTGAAAAAGATTTTTAATGGATAAGTCTCGATTTTATGATAAAAAATCATATATCATATGACAGATTTGGCGATGGGAGTGATATTCTTTAACTTTTACAAGGATTACTTTATTAGTGATGATATAGCTAGTCGAATTAACATTAGTGGCTGGGAACATGGTCCTAATTAAGCCACAAAGCAACGACTCCTTCTCCACTAGCTCTTGGGTATGTCCCTCTATTGCCTTCCCATCCCATGGTTCTGAAGTCCACTCGCCTACTTTGACCCAATGAGAGAAGGGGGCGCGAGTAGAAAAGGGGCATTCAGGCCATCACATACTTGTTGTTGTCGATAATGGATGCTTGCTGGTTGTATCCCTAGCACGTAGACATAGTGTATTGTTGGGTCGAGATGCAGTGGCATACACCACTATAGGGGGGTGTGCAACAATATTTTAGACACTGAACAAAGCTAGAAAATTGTTGCCCGTCTTTGACCGATGTTGGTGGGGTTAAAGGTTCCCTTGGATGGCACTAAGAATGACCATGGAGAAGACACCCAAAGTGGGTTAGGCGGTAGCACTGCCACTACTTGAGAAGGAAGGAGAAGGTGGTTGTGGGAGCTAGGGTTTGCAATAGCGTAAAAGAAGTAAGGGGAAAGGAACTGGGGGATGAAAGGAGTCCAAAGGGAGGTTCTATTGGTGAAAAGGAGCACGATGGGAGGTGATTGGTGGATCCAAAAGGAGTGTGTGAGTCTTCCAGAGTGTCATTGATGATGACGCCATACGAGGGAGGAAGAGAACCCTCCAAACCATTGGATTACAGTAAAATCCAAGCAAGCAATCAACAACCTAAAACTAAGGCTAGGGGAAATGTGGCTAGTAATTGGTTGTCAAACATGATGCCAAATTGCTGGAAGTGGAGGAAAGTCGACCATGGACGCAGGCACCCACATTTTGGGCCATGATGGCTGATCCAAGACAAAATAAGAGATTAATTGATCATTTTGTTGACTCAAGGTCAAAATTGACTAAACCCTTATTTTGATTATGACTAACCTTTCCACTCATTTGTGTCTAATGCTTCTACTTTAGTGATTTTAGATTAAGTGTAGACATACTCCAAATTCCTTAACTTGTGCATCCTAACTTGGAGAAATCAAATCATATATACATAAAGATAAAGATTGAAGGACATATTGTTCCCTCCATAAATCATTGATGTAAATCACTTGTAATGATTATATGACTTGTAATTTAGCTCAAAAAAATTCAATAGCACTTAAATTGAATGTTCAAACACTTTTATAGCATTTATCAAATTCCATTATAGGTTGCCTTGTTAGCCGAGTTTGTCCTGGAGACAACTCAACTTACAAGTTGTATGAATCTTGATAAATGCCAATGAAGGCCGCATTTTCCTGGGGACAACTCGACCAAAACCCTACACTTACAAAAAAATCTTAGCCTTCAACTGAATTTCATTAAGGATTAACTCGGCCAACAACCCAAAATTACTTTTTCGCATAGTATCGTCATTTGAATTACCTTTATGAAAATTCAACTAGAAATACTTTAAAAAAAGTTTAGAAAAGTATTTCTAACAATTGGAGTGTTTTGAAATTGAAAAATATATCTGTTGCAACACCCCATATGGATAGAATTTGATCCTAAGTGTCTCTACTGGCTACTAGGCAACCTCAAGCATAAAATATGACCCCTTGGGCTGTATCCCGTGGTTATTCAAGAACTATGAACGTTCCTATGTAATAGTTGAGTCCCTCTAAGATCCTCCATCCACTCTCAAGCTTAATCACTTGCTATATTTATTAGAGTGAGTAAGAAATTCGTAAAAGAGCCAATCTACATGTATATCTTGTGAGGATCTCACTTCCTCCACCTCCCAATCTCTATATCTACCATGAAGGTGAAGATTCTCTCTCTTAGATAAGAGAGGTGAAAAATAAAGGAAGGTATCCCTTGGTGAAAGCTTCTTCTTGGTGAAGGTCAAGTCAAAGGCTAAATATCCAAGTCAAGAGTGTGTAAAATCCTTGAAGGAGGAAGACTTGTTGCAAGTGTGTAAGTCCTTGGAGAAGGTCTAGGAATCATTGCAAAAGTGGGTAAGTCCTTGGTAAGGTAAAAGACTCTTGGTCATGAATAGGTAAGCCCTTTGTAAGGTTAGTGGCTCATTGTCCTCAAAGGGGAGGCTAGGTATCCTTGTCCTGGATAAGGAAGGTCAATGTTGTAACTCTTATAATGGAATATAAGGAGTGATACATGGTTGAAAAATCCTATAGGATGACCTTCTAGGTAGTGGATGTACATCTCCTAGTTTGGAGTTTGGAACCACTATACATAACTTGTGTTACTTATGCTTGTTCAATCTCTCTATCCCTTACTATGTATGGTTTTTTTTGCACTCAAATTTTATATTTTCCTAATTATATTAGAAATATCTTGAAGGTCTAATGAATTTTGTTGAAGTAGTTTTATCTCTATTACCCCCCCCCTCGATATCCCATCATAGATCCAAAAATTGGTACTAGAGTGGGTCTACTTCAAGTAATACTTCCACAAGTAGGAGAAGATGGGAGATTATCAAGGTGGGAGATACTTAATCAATATTCCAATCTTTGATGGGAACAATTCCCTCTATTGTAAGAGAAGGTTACAATTATACATCCAAGGATCACATGTTGAGATATGGAAAATGGTTGATCATCCATACTATATGCCTCTCTTTCCCTCATCAATTTCAACTGTATTTCTTCTTGTGAGACAACCTATAAGATATGGAGAAAGCTATTTGTCACTTATGATAGGTAAAATGAAGTAAAGGAAAGTAGAGATCAACATGTTTAATGGTCTCCTTGAGAACTACAAGATGGGAAAGAAGGAAAGCATAGTTGAAATGTATGCTAGGCTCAACATCATTGTAAATGGTCTTTTCATCCTAGGTCATCCTATAAATTGAGGAAAGATAAACTCAAAGATACTTAGGTCTCTTCCTAAAAGGTGGGAAGAAAATATCACTATAATTGAAGAAATAAAGTCTCATGAAAAATTCCAATCGAAGAGCTCATATGAAATCTTCAAGCCTTTAAAATGAAACTTGACAAACAAGAAGAAGAAGAAGAGAAAGAGATCAAGATAATGAAGAAGGATGAAATTAAAGCCCAAATTTAATAATTGCTCGTCAAGCTTCTCCATCATCTCAAGTTGAATAAGATGCCATGTACTCCGAAGGTAGACTTCATAAAGGCAAGTCTTCTTCCTCCACCCAATGCTTCAATTGTGGAAAGAAGGCTCACTTCAAGGAAGATTGTCCACAAGGAAAAAGATTCATTTCCACAAGAATAAGGAAAAATGTCACAAAAGCTCTAGTAATTCCTCCATCTCAACCTCAAATGAAAATTGTACTGGAGGATCTAGATGAAGCTCTAGTGAAGATGGAGAATGCCATCTTGCTCTCATGGTAAGTTCAAATGAGGATTCAAATGAGGTAAATCTAAACTCTTTAGATAAAAGAATCCTTAATTGCCATTATTCATGCTACTCATCCATCTCTTAAGTATACTAAACATAAGAAGAAAAAGCTTGCTATGATTGTTGATAACTTTCATGAAGAAAAGGATGATATCGAACATGCTAACATTTGCTTGCAAGATGATGTTAATGATCTCAAAAAGTCTTTTCTAGAACTTGTATTGAAATTCAATAGTATTGAGATAGAAAGCGATTCTTACTTTAGTCAAGTACACTCACTTGAACTTGAAAATTCCATCTTGCTTGATATGATTAGATTTCTAGAAGCTCAACCTCTTATGGCTAGTTTTAATGAGGAGAATACATGCTTGAAATTAATGTTCTTCAAACTGAAAAAAGAGGACAACGAATTTGTTGTGCAAGGAATAGAATATAAAAATAGTATCTATATTTCTAAGATTGCTTTGTTTGAAAAGGAAAATGATGTTGGGAAATATGACATCAGATAAGGTAGCGAAAATAAAAATTTAACTTCCATATTCAGATAAGATAGTAGATCTCGCAACAACTATGTAATGGGAAATAAAGGTTATATGGTATATACCTGGTCCTTAAGCAAGTTCAAAAAAAATCCCTTTTTGTAGTGTGTGAATTCTTTAGGTTTCACCTAGATGGAAACAATAGTGGCTTCCCAATTCATCACAATAGACAACGGTTGATTGCGTCCTCTTAGCAGGTGGAAAATGCCTCTTTGCCTCTAGGGTAGTCCACGCGGACCATATGGAACTCATGTCCTTCAAGATGAATAGACAAGAAGGAGTTGTCCCTTCTAGTAAGGGTGTTAGTGCCTACTTGCACTCCCAATTGTCTCCCTCTTGATATCCCTCCCATTTATGAGTAGGACATGCTCAACCTCACTTGGTTACCTCAACCAGAGATGAAAACAATTGTTAGAGCTTATTGTTGTGTTTCTGAAAAGCTCCTAGTATCCCGCTATTTATAGGAGGGCCACAGTCAGGGTTTCTAATTCATCAAAGAGATGAAATTTCATGAATTTTAAAAAACTTATGAGCGTTGAACCGGTCAGTTCACCGGTGAATTGGTTAGTTCACCAATGAAATGGTCAGTTCACACATGAAATGATCGATTCAACACGTGAATTGGTTGTTTCACTATGTTTCATGTTCACAATTTATTGGAAATTAATATTTGATTAATGATAAAGATGACATTATCAATCCTTAATCCAATCATATTGATCAACCAAACAGTCGGTTCACAATCTAAACGGTCGATTTAGACATCTGAGTCGATCGATTCACTTGGTGAATTAGTTGTTTCAGTGTCCCGATTCCCAATCTTATTTAAACTGGATACCTAACACTTTAGTAATCAAGTTTAAACTATATTCCTAAATAAACTCCCATTCCAAGTGTATCCTATGTGTATGACCCTATAGGTCCCAAGTTACATTGGCATTGAATGTCCATAACAAATTTATGACATCATAAGAAATGATATCTTGAAACACATCATTACTACCCAAGTAATTCTGAAAGTTGGATACAACTTCAACTTACAATCTGTGATCAGTGTTATAGTGATCATATAGTTCCGTTTCTCTGATATCCAGATTAAATGAGAGGAATGGAATCATCATTCTCTCAACATTCAATCTATGTTCCTTGAACTAGATAAGATTGTTTGAGATATACGTGAACTCAATATCATATATTGATTCATATGTGTATGGCCATGCTTTTCTCAATCTCTCTTATCAAGTGGATGGGATATCAAACTCCTATAGGTGGGAAAAATCCCATTTACATCACTCACTATCATTCCTTATGTGTCATAACACATTTGAGTATCACCTTTATGTTGGTTATGCAATCCCTAATAGCAAATTGTGTGATGATTGTAATGGCATATCATGTAAAAATGATTTGAATATAATGAAAGGCAAGCTTCAGATTCATTCTATTTAATTAATTTGTGACATAATGATGTAACATTATAAATGTCTAGAGAATTATATTACTCAATGACGTATGTATTCAAGTTAGTATCCTTGTAGATGAGATCATACGAATGTCAAGAGTGCATATACATATTCTCATTATGTCCATGATCAATTGTTATTGTGGAAGGTTGATAGACAACAATGACACATAAGATTAGAGTGTGAGTTTGTTGATGACTAAATCTCATTAGTCATAATATGGTGATATCAAGCCAAGCACATAAATACATGTTAGATAAAAGTGTATCAGACAGACCCAATGTGAGACTGACACATGGAAGCCATCATCATGGAAGTCAGAGTCAAGTCTCACAGTGATGGTGGTGGTTGTGGTTCTTAGACCTAAAATCACTACACTCAACACATATCGTTGGGTACACTTTGACATCATCAAAGGCATTCCTGAAACATGGGTTGTTATAACGGTGATGGTTGGGTGGCTTTGACACTTAGGGATTGACTGTGAATGATAGATATGGGATTTGTCCCTCCTACTGGAGTATGATGTCCTAGGCCTCTTGATATGCGATACTAAGAAAAGCATGTCCATGCACATCTGAGTTAATGTGTGATATTGAGCTTACATATGTCTCAAGTAGTCTATTCTTGGTTCAAGAAACAAGATTGAATAATAATGAGGGTGACTGCTCCATGAATCTAGTTCAATCTGGACATTAGTGACAAAGGATCTACAAAAACACTGTAACACCATACACAAATTGTAGGTTGAAATTGTTCTCCAACTTTCAATTCACTTGGGTAGTAATGATGTGTGACTAGGAACCATTCTCTTCTTGTGATGTCATAAGTTGTTATGGACATTCATTGCCAACATGATATGAGACCTATAGGGTCACACACATAGGTCTCCACCTAAAAGAGGAGTTCAGATCTTGACTGACATTTGAATTAATTGCTAAAGTGTTTAGGCATTTGATTCATGCAACAAACTGGCTGACAACACTGCCAAACACCCATCTCAAGTGTTAAGACGGCCATCTAGAATTGACAAATGATTGTCTCAAGAGTTGAGATGAGCGTCTAGGTGTTAGGCCTATTATGAGTTGAATTTGGCTAATTAACAAACTGACCCAACCAAACCGGCTCGAATCGGGTCACCAGATGACCGCCTCGGTGACCGAGATGGCAGTCTCACATGGGCAAGATGGTCCAATTCGATCTAGGAAGGTTCTAGATGTTCCCTATTCATTTTTCTTGAGCAATATGTGTTGCACAAGGAAATCAACATCTAATATTGATGGGAATTCATTTTCCAAATTTGTGTACAACTAGGAAACTACAAAATGACCATCTCATAGTATGAGATGACCGTCTCCCTTGTAAGACGACCATTTCGGTTGTCGCAGGTTGCGAAGTTTCCAAAATTATTGTGAAAATTTGAGATCTTCCGGTCCCTTCCACTCCCGCATAGACTGGAAACCTGGACCCAAACCCCGCCAATAAATAGAGGGGTACTGGGGGCTTCCCAAAGAACAACACAGACAGTTGAGAAATAATGGCTCTAACAAATGTGATCCTCTGTGGTTGTGGTAACCATGAGAGCCCGAGCAATTTCTACTCGACTAGGGAGGAACAACAAGGGAAAGAGCAATTGAGATCATTGTCATGGAAGAGCAAGTCGGAGACTAGTACCTGATAGAGAGAAATGAATCCTTGCTTATCCTTCTAGAAGAACGATAGGAGTTCTAAGTGGTCCATGTGGACTACCATAGAGGCAGAAAGCCATTATTTGCAGCTTGGAGGACAATGTTAACCAGCAGTTTGGGATAAGAGGAACTGTTGAAGAAGATGATGTTCATGGATGCAGTCTGTGGTGCATACCATGAGACACAGTAGTCATACACGTCCCAGTGCAACTAGGATTCAAAGTTTCACATTTACAATGATAAGGATTGTCGTTGAACTTTCTTTAGGACCAAGCATATCCCATTAATCACCCTTCCTGCATTATAGCTATAGACATGATCTGCTGATTAAGGGGAATAAGTTAGATATTTTTTTTAGTTCTACTACCTACTCTGTAGCCTTATTTTCCTACACTTTTTGGAAACTTATTCAAGGTCATGTTTTATAATTTCAAAGTACATCAAACAACATGTGATGAGTGTAGTGATTTTAGTTCGAAGAACCACAATCACCACTAACACTATGAGAGATTATTTTGAATACCAATCATGGGTTCCATGTATCAATCTTAAGGTGGGTCTGTGTGATACAATATTCACTAACAAGTACCTATGTGTTTGGTTTGATATCACGTATCATGACTAATGAGATTCTGTCATCAACCAACACGCCCTTTAGTCTTATGTGTTATTTCTATCAATCAACATTCTATAATAACATCTGACTATGGACATATGAAGAATGTATGTACTCTTACAACATCCATATGATCTCATTATTGAGGTCCTCAATGTTGACCTAACAGTTATACATCGTCCATTTTTTGATGATAACTTTTTTTTTGGTCGGTCGAAAAGCGTGTTACTATATAATTCCAAAACTTTGCGTACATGCATTGCGCCCCATTACAACCAGGGATTAAACATCTGAAATAACAAAAGGGTTTATAGACCCCAAAAGTAGAACATGAACTAGACCCCAAAACTTCTAGATAATACAAACACATCCTAATAGATGAAGGCATTAACCAGAGAAACAACCAGTACAAACACTAGCATTAAACCCACCTTCAAATTGTGTCATCCTGGATGACTGGAAGTGACCCATCAAAAAAGGAATGGAAATATTTACAGATAATAACTTAACCATTCAATTCATATATATCTAATATGTCTATTAGAGATTTCTTTTCAGAATTATGTACATGAAAAGGATCAAATTCAATCAAGTCCCGACCTGACAAAATATAAGCCAAAGTCAATGCAAATGCACTTTTGTGGAAAATTCCCTAAAACCCTTAGGACAATTTTTGTAATCATTTGTATTGATGTAATACTTGTAATAAGCTGAGAAAAAATTAGGAGCAATGAAACCAAATATTTAATCACTCTAATGACAATTTCTAAAATTCATTATAGGGACTTTTGTCATCCAGTTTCATCCTTGATAAACTCGACCGGTACCCTTGTTGGATTTTGGGATCTTCCTGGGTCGGCCGAGTTTCCCCAGGACAAACTTGATCGACACCTCTATACATGCAAATAAAATTTAAAGCATCGACAAAGTTTCATCCATGATAAACTCAACCAATAACTCAAATCCTAATTCATTGGGCCTTTCTATACAATCAAATAGATTTCCACAAGGGAACCATATTCTCAGAGCCCAAACTATGTGTGTAATGACCACATTTGTGCTTAATTGGTAAACTAGGGTTTACCTGAATGATTACATGCTTTATTAGATTGAACATCATTTAGACTTGATTAATGATAGTAGATCAATTGTGATGTTTCAAACCTAAGAAGAAACTCTAACTATGATTTTAGTTTGAAGAATGAGGGTTTGAGAAATGTAAACACTAATCGGAAAAAATTGGGGTTTTGATAGTACATTTATTTGGAATTTGATCAGGATAGCAGTGTGGTAAATGATTTTTCATATTTTCTAAAAATTTTGTATTTAATTGAATTTTGGATATGATATGGATAACTCGATCATGCATATAGGAGAAAAGTTTCAGAATATTTAATTGTTCTTTGAATGTGGTTCTCAGTCGAACTATACTTTGACCAAAATGCTGACAGAGTGCTTTTCAACAGTGTAGTGTTTTATTTTTATTTATTTATTGGTAATACCAAATGATTTGAAATTTTAACTAGAGACCTGAAACTCAATTATAAGATGCATGAAACAGTTTTATAATTTTTGGATGTGTTTAGACCTTATCAGTAGATGAATTAAAGTAATACATTTATGACAGAAAATTCAGTTGAAATAAGAGAAAGTATAGTGAGGGGTCAATGTGCAATTGACCCAAGAAGCTCAATTGCTCTATATGGTCAACCTAACACACAAGGAACTCTCATATTTAATGATTCAATCTAGAGAAATGAAATCCTAGAGAGAGAGGGGGAGAGTTAGGGTTTGAGAGGAGAAAGTGATGGAGATGTTGACCTAGGGTTTTGCGGTCCGAGGAATGATGAAATCATGTAAGTTTAGCTTCTTAGAATATAGTTTCATGGTGAATATTCTCTCACATGTCAAGATTCCTTCCTTACTCTTATTTGATCCAAATTGGTGTCAAAACTTCCCCTTTTCTCAGTCTTTCTTCATAATCCCTCATTTTTAGGATTTCCGAGTTGAAAGGAAGAAGAATCGAGTGAATTACTAGGGATTTGATATGAGATCGAGATTTTCAGGGATGAGCTACGTTTTTAAGCTATTTTACATCTTAGGGTGAGTGGGTAAAAGAATATTCCAGTCAATTGTACTCAATTAGATGGTTTTAATTTATATTCTCAATTTCTCCCAAGATGACAATAAATGAGAAGAACTGTTCTTGAATTCAGTTTATAGAATACTTCAATTCATGTTCCAATTATGATCTGAAAAAAGTTTATATGATGACATGGAGATAGATATCCATGTATCTTGAATACTACAAAATTAAGAAGTTTATGGAGAAACTTCTAAAGATCTGAATTTTCAAGTTATTCGGGTGCTTGAACAACATTATAGCTAAAATTCAGATTTATGCTTATATGATCTTACTTATGTTCCTAGTGCATATAATTCTACATGTTTGATCTCTTTGATTTGATATGGACAAATAGAGTTTCTGATTTTCACAATACATATCATGTGAATAGCAAGTAATAAAGGATCGAAACCCAATCAAGTATGCTTTTACAAGTATATATATCTAATTTAGTAGTAAATGGCTGGTTGAAATGATTCATGTCACATTGTGGGATTTTATTTGAATATTATCTTATATTCATATATGCTTTGTTTATGAGATTTGGATTTCTAATTCAAATACTTTTCATGAAATGAATATGTTGTTATGCTATTGCAAGTGGAGAGATATGACATGCCCTAGATAGGTATGTTATCAATGCCATGCATACATGTGAGAAATGTTGAATAAGAATATTTATATTAGTAGACATGATATATGTTTGAATACATGAGAAGTGCTATATGTGCATGAGTAAGGAGAAACCCTAAGAAAGGGGTAAACAATATGTTAAGCATTCAGTTCAATATCATCAGTGATTTCAATTCAATAGTCTGAGTAGTCATTAATATACAGAGTTAAAAGAGATCAGTCTAAGACAAAGATATAATCAAGTTTATAGTACTAATAGTAGCCCTGAACACCATTGATTCCTTATGAGAGGTCTACACTGTAGGGATGAGACAGCCTAACCCTGGAAGTGTCCAGAATATGGGTTCAGATTATACTAATAGGTGGTATGGGGAACGAAGCCCTAGTGGAAGTCTCCTTAAAATATAGAATGTAGTGTCCAACATCAACTAGATATCCTGGTGGTACTAGAGTATAGTAAAGACAATAGGTGGCTTGACTCTCTGCCTGTGCGCTCAGGTTTAGAGGAGTCCAGTTTTTATGGCATAATAGGTGTGCCGAGGCCAGAGAGCCATTTTCCTGTTGCAGACCAACGACGTAGTCAGCCTTAGCATTCCCGAGTGTGTCATCTAAGTCTTGCACGGTGAGATCGTATTTTGTTATGATTCTTCATATGTAGAGTACACTACATATGATCAGGGCATAAGCTAAAATATGATAATATAAGTTTTAAAGAGTTTCTTATAAGTAAGAAAGGCTAACAAATATTAGAGTACAGTTTCACAACAGCTGTTCTTTAAATGTAATATTGAATATAGTGAGGATTATATTTCCATACTTCTTTATTTCTAATGATGTAGGCTTCAATGTTATTAGTAAGTTTTTGAATATCTAGTCTTTTAATTTGAAATTACTATCTTATTTTATTTCAATTATCCAAGAATGATAAATGTCTGATTCGGTACTTTAGACTGGATTATTGTTTTACTCATTCACTGAGCGAGTAGTCTCACCCCTCTACTTAAAATTTTTAGGGAAACCGTGGGGATTGAAGATATCATTGCATCAGAGTAGATCTGCCACAAGAGTTAAGTTTGAGTATAGCTAGGTTCAGTTGGTCCTTCTCACTCTAGGTCCTTGTAAAGAAATAAGAGAGAGTTGTAAATGATGATGTATAACATTATTCCTCTTTTAGCAATATATGTGAATCAACAAGTCTTATGTGCTTAAAAGTATGAGAAACATAATGAATGTTCATACACACTTTTTTACTGTTGAAATCAAATTAGAGAAATCAATGTTTAGATTCCCTTGTAAAGTTAGTTTATGTGGTTCAATGCGAGAAAATAAAGAGTTTGAAAAAGAAGAAAAAGTTAAGGGTGATCTTTGTATTACTTTAAATCCTCAATTTATGCCCGAATCTAATGATTAATGGTAATTGTGAGATCGGGGTGTAACAACTTGGTATTAGAGCTTAGGCTGAGTTGTCAGGGACCATTAAGTTAATAAGTTAGAGTCATAAGGGTGGTAGATAGGAGTTGTTATGATGTTAGCTCTGGGGATTTGAGTATTTGGATATCCTGGACCGGTATCTGAGTACTTGGATCAACCAGTATCAAGCTACTCTATCTAATCTTTCATGTATACCCTGGCCAGGTATATAGTGGAAGGATGGTCTAGAGAGGAACCCTAGAAATATTAGGTTTAGAAACAAGATAAGTAACATGAATTAATAGCATAAATATAAAATGAGATAGAACTTTCATTTCATATTGTTGTTTTATTGGATATGAATAGAAAATCTCTTATTTGTTTGAATTCAGATATTTAGTATTTTGAAATATATATGGGTCTTTAAGATTTGTTGTACACTATGCAGTTGTAGCATTTATTGATTAGATTCTTTGTATCAAGTAGACTAGAAATGATATTTCCTAAGTGGATAAGTTTTCTTCGACACATTTGAGATGAATAGGAGTTGAGTAATCCTGAGTAGGTCTTAGCTTCAAGACTGCATGTTCAGCCTGGTCCAGCTAGCAGGATGCATTACTGGTATCTAATGACTCCTATAAGTAACATAACAAGAGTAAATTCTGGATATATTATATCCAAATTCTAGTATGAATGTATATATTCTATGATTTTGAAGTATAAGGAAAAGACTGGGATAACTAAGAATCAGTTGGAACTGATACCTGAGATCCATCTTTGGGGCCTCATATGAGAAACCCTTAATTGGGGATAAAGGAACGTGACATAAGGTTCATATTAAGTTTAATTATTAGTATGATATGAACTCTAAATATGAAATATGGAAAAGATATGAGAAAAGTATGTAAGGGGCCAAGATCATAAGAATCAATCATGACGATAGATTATATAACCGAGTACAATGTTTTTATGTACTCCAAAGCAAAGGGAAAATAGAAGAAAAGAGCTAAGTATACAATAAGTACACAGAAGTGAAATGTCTACAGAAGAGTTAAAGTGAAGAGAACTAGATGAGCATGTAAATAATAAAACTAGGATAAGAAACTTAGTTGAAACAAAGAGAAATGTTTGAAATAATGAGCTTGATTAAGGAATGAGGGTTATGATATAATTGAGAGCATGGAATGTATACCTTTATTAATAAGTTTAATACATTCATTCTTACTGCCTTTGGATTCTAAGTCTCTATAGAACAAAAAACTAGTTTCTAAAAGAAGAACAAAAGTGTAGCTAAATAAATGAATAAGTCCTACAAAGGTAGACTATATTCAAGAAGGAAAAACTTGATTGAAAGAGAAACTATGTTTCACCCATGCATGAGTCGTTCGATTTGAAATGAAGGATATGTAATGTGTTAAACATGAGGTGATACTAGTAGAGAGATTATTGATTTAGAATTTCAACTTCACATTAGTAGAAGGATAAAAGGAAATATATGCAACATGGTATACATGATCATACACATAAAAGAAGTAACATGATCATAAGAGAAAACTAGAAGTTAAAGATGACATGTGGAATAGTAGTATGTGGTAAGGGGATTATGGAAACTAAAGAAGGGTTTGAAACATAATGGAGTAATATAGATTATAAAAGAAAGAGGTTGCAAGATTCAAGAAAGTGCTAATTCGTCAAGTATCCTTGTTGATAATTAATTAAACCTACATATGAGAAATGTATTATTGAATGTTTGAAGATAAGAATTATAAGTCTCAAAATCATCTTCTCTTTCATATCTTCCTTAATGAGAGCAATGTGGGAATGAAGTGATAAGAAAATGAATCATATATGATGCATAACCACCGTGGTAGAGACATCTAGTAAATGTAATAATGACACACAATATGATGATGAAACCCTAGCAAGGTAATTGAGAATGTAATCTATCAGAATGGCCAAGTAAGAGAAAGGAAATTCAATTGATAAGATAAGGAAGACTTTAGTAAAATTTGTGAGATCCAAAGTTTGAATTTCAAATTAAGAGAGCAAAGTCACATCACAATAACATCATGCTACTGATAAGGACCAAACCCTAGAATGTTTAGAGTTGTAGTAGTTCAAGGGTTGTTACTAGTGATTTGACCTTGAATACTACCATCTCTATAAAACAAGATCATGAGATTTGCACTATGAGAAGTAAACTAGCACTAATAGTAATCCAGGGTTTAAAGATAGCTAATCTGAAAGGTTGATAAACAATATGGAAATGATTCGAAATAAAGAGTAAGATATAAATTTGAAATGTAACAAGTGTGTTTTGAATAAAAGGAGAAATACAATATGGGTGAAGTGCGATATGAGATAAATTCTTGTAGTGATAGCAAGAATGATGAATAATCTATTTGTACCTTGTATGCTTCAATTTTAGGAATGTTTAATCTACATGATTAAAATGAGAAGGATAAGTAGCAAACAGTAAGTAGTAGTGAATGAAGAGAGAGATAAGAGAAAACAATGGCTTTTAATAATATGTGAATTTTCTTTTAGAAGTATAATTTGTTGAAGGTATATTAAGGGATGTAAATTAGTTCTACGTATGTTTTCAGTGTACATGTGCAAGCAATATGTTAATTAAAGGTGTTCGATAGTTGTAGTCATTTATACCAGTGATCCATCTTAGTATTTTACATTTGTGGTATGGTGATATGGGTTGAATAATGATGGAACAAATGAAGGGTCCCCCTGAATAAGGTAGTCTTACCTATTCACTCATATGAATAAAAGGGATGATAACCATATTGTATTGATATGTAACCCTAATGAGGTATAGATTGTTATACCTAGCTTTAATATAACTAAGTGATGGTAATTGGGTATGAATAGTACTTGAATGACTAATACAATCTTGGAGTGTGGGGTACTCTATTACTGTTGTTGAAACCCTAGTATGCTATTACCCGATGGTTACACCTTGAATTATGTGTAGGTTCATACTTGAGAATAGTATGGAATGTGATCGTAATGCTTCACCTTATGCATCCATGATACAATGGGAATGTCGTGAGTAGTATTGTACAATTGCTGTTGAATCTAGTCTTCCAACTCAAGATTGTTTTGCTATTTGAGTAGCACAATAGTAAAATTCAAAACAACATGGTGAACTCTCTTTTGTGACTTAGAGGTAATACATAACAATAGTACATATTGAGCCATATGAATTGAGATAGTTGGATCGGCTTATCAATGTTGAGGTAACACCCTAAGAGTATGAAAATATTGAAATGGTTGTTTCTCTCTCTATCCTATGATTGATTGTGGCATAGAGAATTTTTTTATTACCATTGAGAACTATTTTAACATGTTGTGATTAGAAAAGAGATAAAGGACTTAACGTTGAAAAATACAATCAAGTATAAATATCAGAATGTAATGACATGTATATTTTAGAAGATTAAAATAAACTTTTAATATACTTTATTTGTGCATTTATGTTTCGTGGACGAAACTTTTTATGGGGGTGAGAATTGTAATGACCACATTTGTGCTTAATTGGTAAACTAGGGTTTACCTGAATGATTACATGCTTGATTAGATTGAACATTATTTAGACTTGATTAATGATAGTAGATCAATTGTGATGTTTCAAACCTAAGAAGAAACTCTAACTATGATTTTAGTTTGAAGAATTAGGGTTTGAGAAATGTAAATCCTAATCGGAAAAAATTAGGGTTTTGATAGTACTTGCATATGGAATTTGATCAGGATAGCAGTGTGGTAAATGATTTTTCATATTTTCTACAAATTTTTTATTTAATTGAATTTTGGATATGAAATGGATAACTCAATCATGCATATTGGAGAAAAAGCGTAGAATAGTTAAGTGTTCTTTGAATGTGGTTCTCGGTCAAACTATACTTCGACCAAAATGCTAATAGAGTGCTTTTTAGCAGTGTAGTGTTTTATTTTTAGTTATTTATTAGTAACTCTAAATGATCTAAAATTTTAACTGGAGATCTGAAACTCAATTAAAAATAACATGTAAAATTTTCATATTTTTTGATGTGTTTAGAACTTATCAGTAGAGGAATTACAGTAATATTTTTATGACAGAAAATTCAGATGAAATAAGAGAAAGTATAGTGAGGGGTCAATGTGCAATTGACCCAAGCAGCTCAATTTCTCTATATGGTCAACCTAAAACACAAGGAGCTCCCATAATTTGTGATTCAATCTAGAGAAGTGAAATCCTAGAGAGAGAGGGAGAGTTAGGGTTTGAGAGGAGAAAGTGATGGAGATGCTGACCTAGGGTTTTACGGTCCGAGGAATGATGACATCATGTATGTTTAGCTTCTTTGGATATAGTTTCATGGTGAAATTTCTATCACATGTCAAGATTTCGTCCCTCCTCTGATTTTATCTAAAGTGGTGTCAAAAATTCCCCTTTTCTCACTCTTTCTTCATAATCCCTCATTTTTAGGGTTTCCGAGTTGAAAGGAAAAAGAATCGGGTTAATTGCTAGGGATTTGATATGAGATCACGATTTTCAGGGATGAGCTGCATTTTTAAGTTGTTTTACAGATTAGGGTGAGTGGATAAAAGAATATTTCAATCAATTGTACTCAATTAGATGGTTTTAGTTTATATTCTCAATTTCTCCCTAGATGACAATAAATGAAAAGAACTGTTCTTGAATTTAGTTTATAGAATACTTCAATTCATATTCCAACTATGATATAAAAACGAATATATGATGACATGGATATAAATATCCATGTATCTAGAATAATAAATAATTAAGAAGTTTATGGAGAATCTTCTGAAGATCTGAATTTTCAGGTTATTCGGGTGCTTGACCAACATTATAGTTGAAATTCAGATTTATGCTTATATGATCTTACTTATGATCCTAGTGCATATAATTCTACATGTTTGATCTCTTTGATTTGATATGGACAAATAGAGTTTCTAATTTTCACAATACATATCATGTGAATAGCAAGTAATCAAGGATGGAAACCTAATCAAGTATGCTTTTACAAGTATACATATCTAATTTAGTAGTAAATGGCTGATTGAAATGATTCATGTGATATTGTGGGATTTTATCTGAATATTATCTTATATGCATATATGCTTTGTTTATGAGATTCAAATTTTCTAACTCAAATACTTGTCATGAAATGCATATGTTATTATGCTATTGCAAGTGGAGAGATATGAAATGCCCTAGATAGGTATGTTATCGATGCCATGCATAAATGTGAGAAATGTTGAATGAGAATATTTATATTAGTAGACATGATATATGTTTGAATACATGAGAAGTTCTATATGTGCATGAGTAAGGAGAAACCCTAAGAAAGGGGTAAACAATATGTTAAGCATTCAGTTCAGTATCATTGGTGATTTCAATTAAATAGTCTGAGTAGTCATTAATATACAGAGTTAAAAGAGATCAGTCTAAGAGAAAGACATTTTCTAAGTTACAGTAATAATAGTAGCCCTGAACACTGTAGATTCCCTATGAGAAGTCTGCGTCATAGGGATGAAACGACCTAACCCTGGAAGTGTCTAATATACATGGGTCAGGTCTTACTAACTTGTGGTACATGGGATGAAGCCCTACTAGAAGTCTCCTTAAAATATAGAATGTAGTGTACAACATCAACCAGAGATCCTGGTGGCATTAGAGTACAGTAAAGCCAATAGGTGTCTTGACTCTCCACCTGTGTGCTCAGGTTAGAGGAGGAGTCTAGTTTTTACGACATAATAGGTGTGCCGAGGCTAGAGAGCCATTTTCCTATTGCAGACCAGTGACGTAGTCAGACTTAGCATTCCCGAGTGTTTCAGCTAAGTCTTGTACGATGAGATCGTATTTTGTTACGACTCTTCATATGTAGAGTACACTGAATATGATCAGGGCATAAGATAAAATATGATAATATAAGTTTTAAAGAGTTTCTTATAAGTAAGAAAGGCTAAGAAAGATTCAAGTATAGTTTCACAACAATTGTTCTTAAAATGTAATATTGAATATAGTGAGGATTCTATTTCCATACTTGTTTATTTCTAATGATGTAGGCTTCAATGTTATTAGTAAGTTTTTGAATATATAGTCTTTTAATTTGAAATTACTATCTTGTTTTATTTTAATTATCCAAGAATGATAAATGTCTAATTCAGTACTTTAGACTGCATTAATATTTTACTCATTCACTGAGAGAGTAGGCTCACCCCTGTACTTAAAATTGTTAGGGAAACTGTGGGGATTGAAGATATCATTGCATCATAGTAGATCTGCCACAAGTGTTAAGTTTGAGTATAGTTAGGTTTAGCTGGTCCGTGTCACTCTACGTCCTTGTAAAGAAATAAGAGAGAGTTGTAAATGATGATGTATAACATTATTCCTCTTTTAGCAATATATGCGAATCAGCAAGTCTTATGTGCTTAAAAGTATGAGAAACATAATGAATGTTCATACACACATTTTTATTGTTGAAATCAAATTAGAGAAATCAATGTTTATATTCCCTTGTAAAGTTAGTTTATGTGGTTCAATGCGAGAAAATAAAGAGTTTGAAAAAGAAGAAAAAGTTAAGGGTGATCTTTGTATTATGTTAAATCCTCAATTTATGCCCTAATCTCATGATTAATGGTAATTATGAGATCTATGTGTAACAATGTGATTTAATAAATCCTCCTCTTTCTGTTGCATGTCAATGAGTCCTTTTCCCTTCTTCAATTTGCTTTGTAGCATAGTGCTAATGGTCGAGTTATCTTTATTGAAACTCCACCAACTACATTGTATGGAATGTGTAGAAAAATTGTTTCTAGTATTTGGAGTGTTAAAAAACTCAAAAATAGATTTATTACAACATCCCAAATGACTAGAATTCATCTCTACGTGCTTCTACTTGCTAGTAGACACCCCCAACTATAAATAGGGACCCTAAGGCTTCATCTCAAGTTTTTTTCTTATGCTCCTAGCTATAGTTGAGTAGATTTGTCTACTAAGAGCCCCATGTTGTCTCTTTCTTACTACTGATTATCATCAATTTGAGTGAGATAGGCTATGTGTGAGAGAACTGCTCCATTGTACTAATTGTAAGGATCACCTTACTCCCTTTCCCAATCCCTTCCTCTCGAGAAAAGATGGTGAAAGCTTCTCCTTGGTGATGGTGAAGTTGAAGGTAGAAGATCTTAGAGGAGAGTAGGTAATTCCTTCAAGGTGGGAGACTTTTTGCAAGAGGGGAGATCCTTGGTGAAGGTGTCCAACTCATTGCCAAAGTGGGCAAGCCATTGTAGAGGTTGAAGACTCTTTCCCAAAGGATTGGTAAGACCTTGTAAGGTTTATTGGCCCTTTTGATCTTCAAAAAGGAAGGCTAGGTATGCTTTCCCTAGAAAAGGAAGGTCTTTTTGTATCTCTTATAATGGAATATAAGGATGGTGCAATGGTTGCAAAATCCTAGAGGTTGACCTCTCTGGGTAGTGGATGTTCACTCTCTTAGTTTGGAGTTTGGAACCACCATGTTTAGCTTGTTATTGATCTCATTCAATATATCTCATACTTGCGTGTTTGTTTACTTGCACTCAAATTCCATATTTGAAACCTTAACTCTTGAATTAATTTGAAGGTGTAATGAATTTGGTTTAAATATTTATAACTCTATTCACCCACCCTCTAGAGTCCATTGGTCCTACAAGTGGTATCAGAGCCACGATCTTCTTTGACTAGATCTCTCACAAGACGAGAAAATGTGCGACAACCTTCAATGTTCTCTCAACTTGGAGGGTGGATTCTCAATGATACCTCCAATCTTCGATGAGAAAAACTTCCTCTATTAGATGAGGAGAATGCAGTTCTACTTGTAAGGGATGAGATACTACAAATGGAAAGTGGTCATACTTCCTTACAAGGATTCGATAGGAGACATGGCTACTTGGGATGAAGCTACTTGAAGAAGGCACAACTAAATGTAAAGCAATAAACATCATCTATGCAGTCCTCACTCCTTCTAAGTTCAACCGAATCTCCTCTTGGGACACCATATACGAGATACAGAACAAACTATGCATTACCTATGAAGGGACCAAACAAGTTAGGATTCCAAGGTCTACATGCTAAAAGGTCTCCTTGAGAACTTCAAGATGGATAAGAAAGAGAGAGTGGTAGAGGTGTATTTTAGGTTTAACACCATTTTGAATGGACTTTCTTCTTTGGGCCATCCTATGGATCAAGTCACTATCAACTCCAAGATCCTTAAATCTCTTCCCAAGAGGTGGCAATCCAAGGTGACCTCCATGGAAGAAACTAGAAGCCTTGTTTACTTTGCTACCATAGAGCTCATTTGAAATCTCTAAGCCTATGAGCATAGACTTGACAAGAAAGAATAAGAAGAAAGTCTATAACAAGGAGTCTAAGAATATGAAGGAAAATGCCTTCAAAGCTCAAGTGGAGTCCATTGTTCTTCAACAACAACTTGCTTGGTGGTCTGGTCCTCCATGTAGTGAAGATGAAGCCCTTAGTGATCATGAAGCTAACTATTCGAAGGGGAAACACTTCAAAGGAATGCCCTCCTCATTATCTACAATAATATATTATTAGTGTCGTCAAAAGGGACACTACAAGAATGGTTGTCCTAAGGCAAAAAAGTCCTACTACAAGAGCAACTCAAAGAAGAAGGAGGAATACAAGAAGGAAAGCAAGTTCAAGAGGGAAGACAAGAAGGAAAGAAGAAGTAAAGTTGCATCCCACGCCGCAGGGGAGGAGTCTTCTGCAAGTGATTCCAACTCTAATGAAGGAGAGTGTCCCCTTGCTCTCATGACCTCAACAAGTGAAGACATCGGTGAGGTAAGTGAGGTAAGCTTGAATGAACTATGTAAAGATGATTTCATTGATATGATTAATGTTTCCTGTTCTTCTTACTCTAAATGCAAATCTAAGAAGAAAAGATGAGGGAAAAACATACTGATCTTTATGCTAAAATTGGTTTTATTGAGCAAAATGAAAAATTTCATCTTGATAGCATATATTCCCTATAAGGTCAATTACTTGAACTTGAATTGAAATACAATGGTGTTGAGGTAGAAAATGGTGTTTATCTTAAGAACATCAATAGTCTTAAAGATGAAAACCAAACTTGATTTAATTAACTTGTTTTGAATAAAATTGAAAATGATAAGATTGTTGCCAAATTTAACGATCTTACACATCTTTGTGATGGCATTAAGGATGAAAATCAAATCTATCATGATGAGCTTATTATTCTTAGAACTGAAAATGCTAGATTGCTTGCTAAGGTTAATGATATTGAATCTAGACCTATCTTGCCTAGTAAAATATCTACAGGTTCAACTGTTGTAAGAGATCCTTACTTAACTAAAGCCCTCTATTTAGAGGCTGATCTTTTGCATGCTCAAAATGAACTTGCTACCCTTTATTCTACTGTCATTACTCTTAGTGATCATAACCATATGCTTGGCGCTTTTTTTCAAAAGTTCCACAAAGGTAAAAAGTCCCTAAATGATGTCCTAGAGCGCTCTACCAAAAATGTGGGTGGAAGTGGTTTGGGATATGAGGAAGTCCCTAAGAGTAAGGGAAAACATAAGAAAAAGAGCAAAAATCCTCCAATCAACCATAGAGAGACTTCTGGATCTAAGTCACCTACAGTTTGTGTTCATAGTAAGTGTGATGATCGTTATACTACTTTTTATCCTTACAAGAAGAAGGGGACCAATCCAAACATGAAATTGGCCCAAAGATAACTCTGGATCTCAAGTTTGAATCAGGCACATACAACTTCCTTTATTGTAGGTAAAAGGAATATGGATTGTTGATAGTGGTTGCTCCAAGAACATGAATGGTTAGATGAGCCACTTAAATAACTTTACAAAAAAGAAAGGTTGATCGTTGACTTTTTGGGATAACAAGAAATGTAAAGTTATAAGTGATGGTGGTCATAACAAAATCAATACTAGGCATGTGTTTTGGTCTAAATACATCCAAAATAGCCCCTAGGTCGCTACCTAGGTCACTACCATCATCAAGGTACATCAAGGTCGAAACAAAGCAATGCTAGAAAACCCTAGTCATCACCAAGGATGCCACCACTCATTTAAGGCCCAAACAAGGTTCCCACTTCTTCATATCTCCTCTAGATGATTTCAAGGGATGGAAGACACTCTCTAGAAGTGACATATTGCACATCAACCCCCTACTTTGAGTAAATTGCAATTCTCACCAAAACTAGAATACAAAGCACAAACAACATCCAAACAATCTCAAACTTCGAACTTCAACTCTCCACAAGTCCTAATTAAATATCAAAAGATTAGAGCAAGGTTCTAAGAAACATAATTAAGCCAAACATATAGGGTTACCCCAAAACCCAGGTTAGGGGGCTTACAAAGGTTGTTGTCTTGTTGGTTTTGTTTTGCAGATATATAATGTAGTGGTAGGAAATATATAGGAAAATACAACCCAACTAAAGCAACAATATTTACTTATATTATAATATTTTAATATTTTTTGTATTTTATTTGAGGAAGAAAACATTAACTAAATAAAGTAAATTTGACATGTAGTCTAATTATTATTTGTATAATACAAAGTTAATCTATCTTTCTCATTTTGACACTATTTAATAAGTATTTTAATTTATTTGTGTGCTTCTAGTGTTATCATGATAATTTATTTTATAATGTATCTATAGAAACTTAGGATTATCGAATTGACATGAAATGTATTAAACAAACAACCAATATATGACAAATCCAAATTTAACATTATTTCTTGTTTTTAGCTTTTTTACTAGACTATTTAATATATAAATATGTTTAGTATTTGGTAAATAAATATTATCACAATGTATATTTCATTGATATATTTGGTTTATATGTTCTTTTAGAAATTATCTACTCATGAGGGAAGTATATCCTTTTTATATTTCTTTAAATACATATTGTCATGAAAATTTCCTTTAACTATGTGTAACACGATTTCCATTTAAAGAAAAGCCATCTATGTAATTAATGTAAAGATAGATTCTATTTTTTTATTTTCAATCTCCCTAACACTATTAGACATGCATATTACGAATTTGATCATAATAATAAATTACATGAGAAACATCTGCATATATTCATGATATATATAATATAAAACTTTTTTAGAATTTTTCTTAAATCAAAATAATTATGGTGAGAATACCAAATTGACAATTTTACATTTTCAAAGAATTGCAGAGGAAAGTCCTAAATTTCTTAGGGAAGTGTACAAACAAAATTCTTATAATTTTCCAATTGGTTTTAATTTATTTATTAGATGTGTTTTATGTTGCGACGTATTCTCAATGGAATGTAAACTTCATAATGAGTCAACTTCCTTTACGGTAGATTAGAGAGGATAATTCTACCTACATGCCTATGTAAAATTCATATATTGTATTAAATGGGACAATGTCATCAAATTCCATATACAATCACCATATTTGGAAATGAGAATTTTATTAGAATTCTTTTACTATGAACAAATTCACACATTTCCATTAGTTTCCATAAATCAATTTGTTGCCCAAAGGCATGATAAATTGTCCCACTTGTGTGAAATACCCATTAACATATAATTAGACATTTATGCATGTTTTAGAATTAAATTCATATATATGTATATCATAATATATATTCCTACAGGTCTTGTAATTATAACAGGATGTGTATACTGAAATATGAAATAATTGTATAAATACATTTATAAAATATAAACTAAGTTTACATATTTTGTTACTTGTTACTCCAAATCAAAATAATTTTTATATAGATTTTCAGTCAAATGTCTACTTAGACTTTGATTATAATTATTCTAAGAGATAACTACTTAAGTTTCCCAACATAAGTCAATTTTCTCATCAATAAGAAATCAACTTCTATGGACGATAGAAAGGAGAAAATTACTTTTCTCACTAGTAACCATTTTTTAAGTCATTTATTGTATTATTTAATATGTTTGAGTTCAACTTACATTATCCTTCCTTAAAAAAATTAAGGCATCTAGAATTGTTCAAATAATGTAAAAATTGGAAATCAAGCTAACTGGGACCGAAGGAACACAAAATTTCCTATATTTCACTTTTGTGATACTCTTTTATGAATTATGGCACCATTCAGATATTTGTCTCATTACCATTATAATTATAAAAATATGATATTTTATTATAAAAATTCATTAATTAAATGCTATTATCTTCACATTGTTGCCAAAAGAGCTATCTAATATTATTTCACACGAAATTCCACATTAAACATATTGAATCTATTAATTCCATATTTATTTAAATATTAGAACGTTATTAATGTTTATGGACATGAGTTACCAATTGTTACCACAAAGCATATCATTCATTTTTATTCTTTTTTAGTCATTATGTTAGTAAAGAAAATATATGTAACATATTTCATGATTTGTTTACATGTTGGCACATAATTAAGTCATTATGTAAATACGTTTCAATTTTTACCTTTGTTTGGTCAAATTTAGGGAACCGATCTCACAATCATTATATTTATGGAATATGGTAAGATTCTAAGTTATAGTTCATTACACTACCTCCACTTTTCTTGTTGGTTTTAATGGGGTTTCAACACCTAACTTTGAGCAAGAAAATGCATTGTATATGTATGACATGTCTTGGGCAGAGTAACATAGCAAGTGGCCTACTACTCACTCCTCCATACCTCCTAATGATGAGGAGATGGCTAATGAGGATGTAAAAGATGATGCTGAGGGTGATGGTGATGAGGATGTATATGATGATGAGGATGGTGATGATGGATCCAATGTTGATAGAGATGGTGGCGAGGACACACCTACTACCCCTGATGCACCTTCTAATGGAAATTAATACTACTAACTTGATATTTGATAAGACCTTTGACATAGATGAGTTTTTTATTTAGTTCCTAGGATTCTGGAGTGCTCGCACATATATCTTTTTGTATGCTTTCATGTATTGAACATTGGGAAATGTACTTGAGGATTACTATTTTCATATTATGTCATTTTTCTTTGATGTTTTGTACTTTTCATCTCAAGAGAAAATATCTAGTGTTGAAATCTGATTATCTATACCTTTAATGTTTGTTTTAGTATAACTCATGAGTTATTGGTGTGTGCTTTCATATATTGATTATGACTATAGTATAATTGTTCTCTCTCTAGCATATGTGTGTTGCATGCATATTGTGGTTGTGCGTATAGTTTGTCCCTTGTATAAGACATGTTTTAGCTCTTCTACTACTTCCCTTTTTGATATGACAAAGGGGGAGAAATAATCTTAGTACGTATTGAATCTTGATCCTTTCTAGTTAATTCTTTTATATACCTTGAGACTATAAAAGTGGACTGAAATAGAACATATGTGCTATGGTTATGCTTTATGGAGAAACTAACCATACAAGAAAAGGTAAGCATTAATTGAGGGGGAGGAATTGCCATTGTTCATTCATGTATCCCCCTGCAATCGAAAAGGTAAAAGTTTAAATTCTAATTCCTTTTTTATATGTGGAGGAATGGTTTGCCATCTTCTAAAAGGGGGAAATGTTGACCTAATAGTTATACATTGTCCATATTTTGATGATAAATTAACCATTCCATTCAAATGTATCTAACATGTCTATTTCAGATTAATTTCAGGCATTAAATACATGAAAAGGATCAACTTCCATGAAGCCCTAGCTTTACCAAATACAAGATAAAGTCATTGCAAATGCACTTTTGTGGAAAATGCCCTAAAAACCTTTGGATAATTTTTGTAATCATTTGTACTGATTATATTACTTGATTATATTACTTGTAATCAAGCTGAGAAAAATTGGGAGCACTTAAAATGATTTTTTAAGGAATCTAATGATAATTTCTAAAATTCATCATAGGGACTTTTGTCGAACAAGTTTCATCCTTGATAAACTCGACCGACACCCTTGACGGATTTTAGGAACTACCATGGTCGGTTGAGTTTCTCCAAGGCAAACTCGAACAACACATGTGCATAGGAAAATCAAATTTAAGACATCAACTATGTTTCATCCAGGATAAACTTGATTGACAACTCAAGTTTTCTTTGTCACATAGTGTTGTTTATTGAGTTACCTTTATTGAAACTCGACCGACTGTACTGTGCATAACATGAAGAAAAAATGTTTCTAGTTGTTGAAGTGTTGCAAAATTTAAAAATTGATCCGTTACAACACCCCAAATGACTACAATTCATCCCTAAGTGCTTCTACTGGCTAGTAGACACCCACAACTTTGAATAGGGTTCATCAAGCTTCGTTCCAAGTTTTATTCTTATGCTCCTTCATGGGTGAATGGATATATCCACTAAGAGCCCCTTTCTCTCTCTTTCTTTCTACTAATTATCATCATTGTGAGTGAGATAGGCTATGTGTGAGAGAGATACTCCATTGTACTCATTGTAAAGGTGAAGTTGAAGGTTGAAGATCCAAGAGGAGAGTAGGTAATTCTTTCAAGGAGGAAGACTTATTATAAGAGGGAAGATCCTTGGTGAAGGCATACAACTCATTGCAAAAGTGGTTAAGCCCTTGTCGAGATTGAAGACTGTTGCTCAAAGGACAAGTAACACCTTATAAGATTTATTGGCTCCTTTTAATCCTTAAAAAGGAATATTAGGTATCCTTGCCATAGAAAAGTAAGGACTTATTATATCTCATATAATGTAATATAAGGAAGGTGCAATGGCTACAAAATCCTAGAGGTTGAAATCTCTAGATAGTGGATGTGCATTCTCCTAGTTTGGAGTCTGGAACAACTATACATAGTTTGTTCTTAATCTTAGTCAATCTCTCTCATCCTTGGTATGTTTGTTTAGTTGCACTCAAATTCCATATTTGCAACCTTATCTCTTGAAGTAATTTGAAGGTCTAATTAATTTGGTTTAAGTGTTTATAGCTCTATTTACCCCCCTCTAGAGCCCATTGATCTGACACTCAACCCGCAACCATATGCCATTGAGTAATATCATTCTTTAGATATGTATTATGTAACATCTTTATCTTATATCTGAATGAAACAAAATAAATTGAAATATTGTCTTTATTATGAATTAAATCGTTTACAAGATATGCATTACAATCATCATATGGCTGGTGACGAGGATCTAAATGTTGTACCAATGAAAACCCTAGGGGAGCAACCCTTAGGTTTGACCAAATGTAGTGCACTAATTCCCCACTCCACAAGAAAGCAAGCCTTATTGTAGTATATTTTCGGATCAACCCAAACAAAAAAATTAAGCAGTTATATGTACATCAAAAGTATTAGGAAGAATATTTAATACCAAGAACCTGGATGATTATTTAAAAAAAATTGTTGAGAGTAGCAACACAGATTAAAGAAGTAATTAAATGATAATAAAAAGGACCACTGCATGAGGTTTTGCTTGCCAATGCCTATGTAATTATCCTAGCAATATATAACTCCTTAATAGAAATTTGCTAAATAGAGGATTACCTACTACACCCTCATGGGATACATATCATTGCATGGATTAAACTCCCCTAGAACTGACCAAATGTGGAACCCAAGTTCCTAGTTTACTTCCAATGGATTCCTTCACCACAATTGAGCATTCTTGGCACATTAGCAGGTCGTAACCCAATCACCTCACTGCCCTTTATTACAACTTCATGGTGATAATAAGATCATTTTGAAGTTCTAATCACAATTACAACAACCTACACATCAACAAATATAATGAATACACAAAAGCAAATAGTCAATCTGCAAATTAAGGAAATAAGAAAAATGATACTTTATATAGAAATAGTATTGTTGGGTTTAGGTAGAGGATAAAATAAAATATATGTTGTTGGGGCTAGTCTCCATGCCCCAGCACAAACGTCTACTCAGTCATGGTGAGAGACAAGAGCGGAAACATAGAAAGAAAAATGGAGGGGGCCATGATGTCTGTTGCAGGAAGACCAATCTCTCCACAGCGGCTGCCTCCTCCTAGCTCCTCTCTAGGGCCTATGCTACACAATGTGGATTCTAGTCTTCGATCAGAGACCCTTTAGAATGGATGATAAGGGTTCCCTTTTATAGATTCATTCCTTACTTCCAAAACCCTATGTTGAATACTTTCGGTTGAAGGAAGCTAATTTCCATGGCCTGTACTCGGTCCAAAATGTAACTCACATGGGTTACTCAATTTGGACCTCACGTTTGGTTATCTGGCAGACCATCATGGATTGAATCGGAGTAGGCTGAATGCTAGGAGAATGAGTCATAAATGAAGAATACGGAAGACTCCGGGTAGAGAGCGGCTTGAGTCAAGCGACTGATGAAGCTGATTGCTTGATTAAGTGGTTGGACAGTGGACAATAGAAAGCTTTTGGGGCCTTCCTTTCCTTTAGGCATGGCATCATGAGGTTTTGATCGTCAATCTGGGCATTAGAGTATATTCTTGATTGGTTCTACATAAAAAATATATAAAGTGCATTAAAGTCCCAAAAAGAGAGGATAATTGCATTTAAGAAAATCAACAGTTAAAACTAGGAAATAGAAACACAACAACCCCTATAAAGAAAGTAAAAGAATTCAACGACGGGTATAAATATACTCATCAAACTACCATGAACTTATACCTTTGCTTGTCCCGAGTAAAAAAAAATTAAAAGGAGGACAAACAATTGATATTAGGATCCAGGATTTCCTCTTCCAACTAAGCATACTTTGTGATCTGCTTCCACTAAATATGAACCAGATACCCTAGTCCTTTGGGTCACGTAGCCACATTTTCATATCCCCCTATTCAGGCTTGTTACTCCATTCGCTAGACTTTCGAACCTGCAAAGAACTACATTCATGTTAATAATACTCTTTATCTGTCTATGGAAGGTGGAAGGGGGCACAAGTCAGTGTTGATTGGCTATTTTGGGGAAATTTTTAAATAATCCCCCTAGGAATGGCATGAAAATTTAGATGAAAGAGGGGGAAGAAGAGATGGCACAAATCTATTTCCCTGGTCTCTACTATATTTGACACAAGACCTTATTTGGGATTCCATTGTTTTGTTTTTCTCACCTATATTAGACTTGAGACTTTTATTTGTCTACAATTACATTGACCATATGTGACCACATATTTTCTTTTGGGCTCATTGGCCTCTTTTATTTATGTCTTGTCTGTGGAGGAAAATTGAGAAGCATGTGTATTTTTGGAAGGGACGCCACCATAAATTTTGGGTTTGGCATATAGTGGATATAGTTTTTTTTTTACCGTTGGTGAAGAAATGAAATGATGTAAGAAAGGTGGAAACAAGAGATTGACTTGTGCTTCTTCATTTTATTGTGTCATTAATCAAATCAACATATTATATCAGTTAATTCAGGTAATATAGGGTAAAGAAGTGTTCACAAATTTTGTTGCAAGTCATATGGTGGGAATATATAACTTGACCTTTCTGAGACTTTCTTCTTATAGTCATTTCCAAGGGGAAAGAATGCTCAGTTATTGTCATTGGGGATCAGATTTGTTCGAGACATGTAAGTTCCTTAAAATTTTCTTTTGCATGGGTTAACTCAAGAAAAAAGGAATAGTTCATTTATGTATTTTCAATTTTTGCATACATCAAAGTGATCTACTAGGTAAAGACCACAACTCACACAAAATAGAACAAATTAAAAGTGGAAAATAAGACAAATGCAAATAAAAGATGGAGAATGTTGGTTTGAGGATGAAAAAAGGAAATGTTAGAGTTGAAGTGATGCAGATAATGTAACGTCCCAGGATTTGAGGCCTCGGATGAAAAGATCTTAAAAGGAATGATTGGACTACCCATATCACCAAGGTCCACCTCCTTTTCTGGGTGCCCATCACTAGAGAACTCCATAATTAGCGTGCTCAGCTTGGAGTAGTGCTAGGATGGGTGACTAGCCGGGAAGTTGACCCCGACTTGTGTGTGAGTGAGGACAAAGCGCGCAGTTAAGGCTAGTGGTGGTCTGTGGGGCCAATCATCATTCCTAAAACTTTAGTAGTGCCTTGGGTAGTGAGCCCGAGTGTTATAAATGGTATCAGAGCCATAACCCCTCCAGTAGGTGGGGCCCACATTGGCATGGTGTGCAGTCCAGGTATGTAGGATAGGGTTGTCCATGGTTGGCGTAGCCACCCTTGCACTGGTATACCGTGATCGGGAGTTGGGTTTCCATGGGCCATTGTGGGTCTACACTGAAATGGGGAAGAGATTATGAGGCCTTATAGTTGAGCCTTGACGAGGATGTCAAGAGTCTAAGTGGGGGAGATTGTAATGTCCCAGGATTTGAGGCCTCAGATGAAAAGATCTTAAAAGGAATGATTGGACTACCCATATCACCAAGGTGCACCTCCTTTTCTGAGAGCCCATCACTAAAGAACTCCATAGTTAAGTGTGCTCAGCTTGGAGTAGTACTAGGATGGGTGACCAGTCGGGAAGTTGACCCCAACTTGCGCGTGAGTGAGGACAAAGCGCGTAGTTAAGGCTAGTGGTGGTCTGTGGGGCTAGTCGTCATTCCTAAAACTCTACTAGTGCCTTGGGAAGTGGGCCCGAGTGTTACAGATAAAGTAACACCCACCCTCCACCCTAAATTCAAAATTATGACTGTCCTTAGGTAGATAAAAGTTAGACATGGAGGGGATTTGATACGGTGGGAGGAGGGGATGGAGATGGAGGGAATGGATGGCACTCTTCATCCAAGTGTAGACGATAGAAACCCTAAGAATGGATTTCTCTCACATTGTATAGGCCCTCCTCCATGTGCCATCATGGCGACTAGTTGCCATGATCTTCATTTGGCAGTGGTGAGGGTGTTTGTAGATGCCCACAATATTCTCCACATCCTACGTATAGCCAACACCTTATCTTGAGGGTGATGGCTTGCTGATCAAATAGTCAATTTATGAGTGGATCTGGGTCTAGCATCGATAGGCCACACCGGTGTTCTAGGTGTGTGAAGCAGTCTCCCCAAGGGACATAAGTATTCTAGGAGTAATGGAGTTGTAGTTCTCGACCTGATGGCCATGATATCTCTTATGTCACCAGAGGGGTAGGTTGTGAATGCTAGAGTTCACCGTTGAGATTGTTTGTCACTAATTCCATCAGTGTTGTCGCAATGGGATGGGAGGGTATGCATGGACTAGTTTATGATCGTCACAATGAAGATGGTTGTGATTTCTAATCGTTGCAACTTGTTTCCTTTATAGCTGCAAAATGGAGACTTAAGGGATACCCAAATGTTGGCAATTATGAGCCATGCATGTGTTAGATAATCAGCAAGTCCCTTGTGGATATGATTGTACCTAAATCAACAAGTCCCTTGTGGAAAGTGTCATCCCCTAAGAAATAGTCCATCCCAAACAAGACAGGATCTTTTTTCTTCTGAGGCATCTGATTTTAAACTATGTCGGAGACCATCTATGCTAGTTTTACAGTCTCACATTCCTCAGTCATATACTCCCTATGTAGAAGGGTCTTGATATATTTACACCAGGTTCGCATTTCTACTAATGCATCGAAGAATGGGATGTCAACATGGAGTTTCTTCATAGTGTTCCTGTATTTCATGAATCTATCATTCAACTTTGTCTGCTTGAGGTGACATAGATAGGATACACAAGGTTTGTGCACACATGGTTTGAGGACTATTACTGGTCCAGAGTTGATTGTTGGTGCTATAATAGTTGAATTCTCATTGTTGCATGGCTGGGTTGGTGTCATAGAAGGGTCTTATGTTTGAACTTATACTGAACCAACCCTCGAATGGTTACTCAGGCAGCTCAAGACTCTTACTGGGGCACCTTCATTTTTTCTAGGAGGAATAGAGGCAAGAGTGGAGGTCGAGGTGTGGAGTACACATTTCCTGACATTATCATTATGACGTTTAGTTGCTTTGGATACTTGGGATTATTTTCTAGATGACATGTGATCATTCCTATTGGGGGCTGTTGACTATCTTGTAGGTGGATGACTTGTGACTCTAATGACTTTTAATTTGTTGTGACGTTGGCTAGTAGAGTATGATATGTTGCCACCACTTGTTGGAGTGTCTTCACTATATCTTGTGTTGGTGCTGACTCTATCTGTAACGGTGCAGGTTGATTCAAATTATGATATTGTTTTTGTTGATGGTATTTTCTAATCTTCTTCATGCTCATGGAATGCGGTGTGCAATTGTTGGCAGTGAATTGTGTTGTGATCTACTAGATGGAAGAACTCATAGAAAGGCATGATGATTTGCATTTGAGGAATTTGGTTCTTCCTCTAGTATGCGCTAAAGGATTTTTTGAGGTTATCCTACTTGAGAAAGAGATATTATAGTGATTTGGATATGGATTTGAGATCTGAATGCTCCTCCACCATAGCTACTTTAAGGACGTCTTTACCTGAGGGTATGGTCCAATGATAATGATTCTCATTTCCAAGGTTGACTATCTTCAATGGGCTATCAAAGCTTTGTTGCATGAGATTTCTATTACACGAAGAGTCAAGGAACTTCTTTGTCTCATCGTCAACACCCCAATAGAAAAATTTGATGATTTGATTTTCGTGGATGCCATGATGTGGGAACTTGAGTATGAATTCATTCCCATGCTTCATTTATAGATTCTTCAGACACTTGCTTGAATCTTGTGATTTGTCCCCTAATCCAGTATGTCATAAAGGGTGGGTAGAGTTTTCCTTGAAAATTATTTTCTAGAGCTTCCCATGTTGAGATTGGGTCCCCTCGAAGGGTGTTGTACCACGTTCTAGCTTTTTCGATCAAGGAATATTTAAAGTGTTGTAGTGACATGGCATCGTTAGTGGCGCCACATGGAGTCACCATCTAGAAAATATGCATGAATATGATGAGATGTTCCCGTCAGTCATCTCCAATCCTTCATGTGAAGGTGGAATTTTGTAATAGACTAACCCACTGGGCCCAAATCTCGATCAGTTCACCTAGAGGTTGGATTGAATGAGTCAAGTCGGTGCCTTTATGGATAGAAAAATCCTATAATTCTTTGGCACGTTCTGCTGCTTAAGCAGCTTCTACGTTGGTCTTTAATTTGGCCTCTGACTATGTCATGGCTTCTATGGCAAGTAATTCTCATTGGTCCACAATAAACACATCAATTCACACTTGAATATCTTCTTCTATATGTGTTGTGTTTGTCATTGTCTTTTCCTTGTGAAGTATTTTGAGAGTTCTCTTGATTTCAGGATTGAACAACAACCTTGAGTCAAAATTTTAGATCTTCACATATACTAGGAGTACCTGAAAAGAGGTAAAACGATCATGATTTATGAATAAAGTTCTAGAGGATTTTCAATAGTACTAAGCATAAAAAATAAAAAACCTAATTACACGTATACTTTTAAAAATATATAACTACTGTTATCCCAGGCAACGACACCAAATTTTTATGGGGCTCCAAATGTCGCACCAATAAAAACCCTAAGGGTGTAAACATTAGTCTTAACAAAAAGTAGTGCACTGATTCCCCACTCCACATGAATGTAAGTCTTATTGCAATATACTTTAGGATCAAGCCTAAATGACAACCTTTTTAAGAATCTATATGTATTTATAAGTATTAAGAGTAATATTTAACACCAAGAAGTTGGATGATTGATTAAACTAAATTGTTGCCAGTAGCAACAAAGATTAAATAAGTAATTAAATGATAATAAAAAGGATTAAGGTATGGGGTTTCGCTTGCCAAATCCTACGTAATTATCCTGGAGAGATGTAACTCCTTAATAGCAATTTACTAAATGAAGACTTAGATATTGCACCCTCACAAGATACAAATCATTGCACAAATTAAACTCCCCTATAGTAGACTAAACTTGACACCAAGTTCCTAGTTTATTCCGACTAGCCTCCCTCACTACGACCGACCATTCTGGGTACGTTAGCAGACCATAACCCAATCACCTCACTATCCTTTGTTGACACTTCAGGAGGGACAATAGTTTGTTCTAAAGTTCTAATCACAGTTACAACAACCTGCACATCTACAATCATAACAAATATACAAAGCAGATCATCAATTTGGTAAGCAAGGAAATAAGCAGGATGATACTTTATTTAGCAATAATATTGTTGAGTTTAGGTACATTCTAGAATAAAATATGGGTTGTTGGAACTAGTCCCCATGGCAATAGCGGAAAGATAGAAAGAAGAATGGAGGGCACCATGATTCTTGGTGCATGAACACCAATCTCTCCACGACAGTCATTGCCTCTTTGCTCCTCACTAGGGTTTTCTGTGTACAATGTGGATTCTACTCACCGATCAAAGACCCTTTAGAATGAATGATAAAGGATCCCTTTTATAGATTCATTCCTCATTAGTGAAACCCTAATGATGAATACTTATGATCGAAGGAAGCTAATTTGCATGGCATGTACTTGGTCCAACAAGAGACTCACACGGGTTATTCAATTTGGACCTCTCGTCTGGTTCTCTAGTAAACCAACATGGATTGAACCAAAGTAGGATGATTTCTAGGAGTGCATGTCAAAACTGATTAATCTACAAGACTTTGGGTAGAGAGAAGCTCAAGTTGGGTCTCTAGAAAAGATGATTGATTGACCGGGTGGTTGGAAGGTGGACAATGGAAAGCTTATGGGGCCTTCCTTCCCTTGAGGTGTGTCATCTTGATGGCTTGATTGTACATTTGAGCATTGGAGTATATTCTTAGTTGGTTCTACATGAAAAATATATAAAGTGCATTGAAGTCTAGAAAAGACAGACAATTGCATTTACGTAAGTCTAAGGCTAAAACTAGGAAATAGAAACACAACAACCCCTAAAAAGTGAGTAAAAATCATGCTAAGATGGGTATAAATATACTCATCAATTAGCTCTCTAGGCATACATACCAACAGACTCCCACTTTCACTAGAGTCAATAACCAATGAACTTAATCCCAAATGATGTAACATGAACTTTATGCTTCCGCTATGAAAGTGCTTTTGTCAAGGGGTCAGCCACATTGCTTTCAGTTGGTACTTTGCAAATCTTCACCTTTTGTAGTACAATACCTTGTATGAGTTGGAAACACCTTTATACGTGCTTGGAATGCTGATGTAATTTGGGTTCCTCAGCTTGTGAAATAGCTCCGTCATTATCATAGTATATCTCAATTGCATCACAGATGCTTGGAACTACCCCAAGTTTTAAAATGAACGTCAAACAACTTCTTTTGTTGCATTAGATGCAACTATGTACTCAACCTTTGTTTTACAATCAACAATTATTTCATAGTTGGAACTCTTCCAACGTACAACTCTATTTTTGATCCAAAACACAAATCCTAATTGTGATTGATAATGATCTTTGTAAGTTTGGAAGCTAGCATCGGTGTAACCCTTTACCACCAACTATTCCTCTTCGTCGTAGACAAGGAATTGATCCTTAGTTCTTTCCAAGTACTTAGGATGTTCTTCACATAGGTCCAGTGGGCACCATCAGGATCTGACTGATATCATCTCCTCATGCTCAATTCATATGATACATTAGGATGAGTACATAACATGACGTACTTGATAGATCCAATTGAAAATGCATATGGAGTCCTACTCATGTGTTCCCTTTCTTCACAAGAATTGGGACATTGGGCTCTAGAGATAGTAACACCATGAGACATGGGCAAGTTTCCTGTCTTTAGTCCTCCATGTTGAACCTATTCAACACTTTGTTAATGTGTGTTTTCTGACTTAGTCCAAGAAGCCTTATAGATCTATCTCTATGGATCTTGATTCCTAAGATATAGGATGCTTCTCCCAAGTTCTTCATACAGAATGTATTTCCTTACCAAGTTTTTACCATCTGGAAAGTAGGAACGTCACTCCCCATCAATAGTATTTCATCCACATATAATATTAGTACAATCATACTCCCGCTAACATTCTTGTAAACACATGGTTCATCTTCATTTTGACTAAAGCCTTAGTCTTTGACTGTTTTGTCAAATCAAAGATTCTAGCTCTGAGATGCTTACTTTAGTCCATAGATTGACCTTTCTTGCTTACAAAGTTTATTTGCATGCTTTGGATTTATAAAACCCTTAGGTTGTATCACGTACACATCCTAAAGAAGATTTCCGTTAAGAAATGTGGTTTTAACATTCGTCTGTCAAATATCATAGTCATGATAAGTTGCAATCACAAGCATGATCCTGATAGACATAACCATGGCAACTGGTAAAAAGGTTTCATCAAGTCAATATCTTGAACTTGTCTAAAAGTCTTTGCAACCAATCGACCTTTGTAAGTTTGTGCATTACCATCCATGTCAGTCTTCTTCTTGAAGACCCACTTGCACCATATGGGTTTTACCACTTCAGGCAGATCCACCAAGGTCCATACCTTGTCGGTGTAAATGGACTCCATCTTATATCGCATGGCCTAAATCCATTTCTCAAACTCTGGTCCCTTAATAGCTTCTAGGTAGGTTGTTTTCTCATTATCAATGACCAACTCATTGCCTTCTTGAGTCACTAGATAACCAAATCTATGAACCACAAGGCATGTCTTACTCAATCTGTGAGGTTCCTATGTTACATGAGGAATACGAGATTCCACAACATTGTGTAACTCTCTATGTTCTTCTTGTACTTCTACAGGTTCAATGCTTTGTTTTTGGTCTCAAACCTTTTCGAGTTCTACTTTCCTCCCACTGATTCCTGGAAATGAATTCCTTTTCTAAGAATACAACATCCCTGGCAACAGACACTTTGTTATTAGATGGAGTATAAAAGTAGTATCCTTTGGTTTCCTAGGATATCCGAAAAAATAACATTTATCCTATTTGGGGCCAAGCATTCAGGAAACTGCTTCTCTCATAAGCTTCAAAAACCCAAATCTTCATTAAATTCACATTCGAACGCTTCCCATACAATATCTCATACGGTATCTTTTAAACCATTTTGATGATATACTGGCTTAGTATAAACGTGGTGTTTCTAGAGAATAACCCCAGAAGGAAGTTCGAAGATCATTTAAACTCATCATTGACCATAACATATCTAGTAATGTATGTCTCCTTCTTTCTTAAACACCATTATGTCATGGTGCTCTAGGTGGAGTCCATTGTGATACAATACCACAATCTCACAGAAGGTCCTCAAACTCTTCACTTAAGTATTATCCACCACAATTAGAACAAAGTCCCTTAATACTTCTACTAAGTTGGTTTTGTACTTCATTCATGAAATTCTTGAATATTTCAAGAGTTTTAGACTTAAGTATCATCAAGTAAACGTAAGCATACCTACTGAAGTCATCAATAAAGGTAATGAAGTAATGATAACCACCACTAGCATATGTTCTAAAACGGTGACATACATCAGTATGTATGAGTCCTAATAGACCACTACCCCTTTCATTATTACTAGTGAAGGGAGTCTTGGTCATCTTGTCCAACAATCAAGATTCACATGTTTCCTTTGTTTTGAAATCAAAATAGTCTAGATAGCCATCTTTATGGAGTCTAGATATGTGATTCTCATTAATGTTCCCTGGACTATAGTTTCAAAGATATGTTTTTGTTTGAGTGATTGCGTTTTAATCTTTTGGCATTAACATTATAAACATTAGTGTTTAGATCCAACAAATAAATACCATAAGACATTGGGCCACTTCTTTAAGATATCTCATCTTTGGAAATAGAACATTGACCATTCTTTATATGAAATTCATATCCATCCTTGTCCATACAAGATACAAAAATAACATTTCTGTGTATGACATGTACACAATAGTGGTTCATCAACTCTACTACAAGCATCACGGGTAGAGATAAACTAAATGTTCTAATGGTAGTGGTAGCAACTCTTGCTCTATTTTTAGCGCACAGTTAAGCCTCACCCTTTCGTAAAGGCTTACTTCTTTTCAGATCCTGCATATTTGAGTACATGTGAGATCCACATCCGGTATCTAATACCCAATATGAAGAAGTAGACAAATTTATTTCAATAATTTATATACCTGAAGTGGAGATCTCTATCTCCAACTTCATCTTTCCGAGTCCCTTCAAGTATAAAGGACATATTCCTTTTGTACTTTTCTTTATCCTTATCTTGAGTGTTGAAGACTTGGACATCAGTTTGGCCTCATGAATCTTTTTGGCTTTTCTTTCATCCTTGAACTCTAATCCACTATTCATCTCCACAAATCTATCCTTATTCATTTGTGCTTCAAATTTTATCGACATGCCAATCAATATTGATAATAGTCTGACCATGTTATGCAAGTAATAAGATTCGATAAACTGCCTATATGATTCAGGAAATGATTGTAGAATCATATTTGTGGCCAATTCTTGGCTCAAAGGAATCCCAGTTGCTCTAGATGTTCCAGATGTCCAATCATATTGAGCACATGAGTCTCTACTAGATTTCCTATTGTCATCTTTCTCTCAAATAACACTTTTGAGACATTGTACATTTCTAGCTTTGCATAATTATGGTTAACGTTCTTAAGATGTGTTACCATCTCAAGAATGCCCATGTCTTCACTCTTCTCATGCAACTCATAGTTCATGTATCATAGCACAAGGTGCTTACTATCCAAGGCACCATTGGTATGCTTCCCATAACCATCCATCTCAGCCCTAGGCGCACCAGGAGCAGGTTCTTCTAGCACTGGTATATCTAGGACATAGAGGTTATGCTCATCATTGAGAACCCTTTTGAAATTCCAAATTCATGTAAATTTGTCCTATTAAGTTTGTCCTTATTAAGGACTAATTGCCACGATGATTTGTTTTCCATTTGAATCTACAAGAAAAAATTGCAATTTGACAAAACATGTTTGATTTGATTTAATTAAAATTGAAGACATTTAATTAGGCCTTTAATTAATTATCACTCCCACTATTTTTTTTTCAAATTAATAGCCCTCACATATCAATTTGTAAGATTATAATTTACAATCTTCTAGTGAGCCAAGATCCAAAATGATTGGGTTAATACCCTACCAACGTCAGTGTTCATAATCAATCATCAAGATAGGAAACTTTTGCCAATTACATCTTATGCAATTCTTTGATAGATGGTACATGCAAATCTTTCACATAGTCATATGCATCCTTCTAGGTACTTAATCTCATTAAGATCACCTAGTTAAGTCTAACACAAAAGTCGATATGATAGTAATGAAGCCTGCTTAGTAAGCCCACATGACCACCATCACACTTCTACAAGATGGACAACGCACCACACTTGGCGTGCCCATGATTAGTCAATCAATATTTTTCATTTGTGTTGCTAATGGAAAGCATCTAAGACTTTATACGTTTGATTGAGGGATTTTATATTTATAAATACATATACATATTAAATGACCACATACTTATAGTACATATCATATACATGCTATAATCCAAAAACGAAATATGCAATTTCAAAACACAAGAGATGGTTATGTCCATATATATTATAATTCCTAGGAGCTACAAGGAATTACTACCACCAAAGTTCTACAACATATGTAGCAACCTGTTGTTGATGAAGATCTATGCTTGAACGAATCTGGGTTCATAAGTTCAACACTTGAACCGATCACCTCACCTCCTGGTTGGTTGGTTGGTTTGTCAGATTGATCATCTAGTATGCAATCCTAACACCGTCTGGACACCTCTAGTCAAATGGTTGGGCCACCAACCGATCGGTTTGGATAATCCTATCAGTTGTCCTCCTCGATCCTCCAGCCGATCGATTTGTCTTCTGAAATAGGTGGTTCGTCTGGAGATGGGTGTCTTATTTGCCATAAAAAATTAAAACTATCCTAGTGTTATTTAACATATTACATGGTAATAGAGAAATCTCGAGTTACATTTGAGGGGGGAATATGAAGGAAGTAATTACTACTTTTACGCATGGAAGAGAAAATGGAGGCTCGATCAAATTGAGATATAAAATTGGAAAAAAACATCCAAGCAAGTGCAAAGATCTAGAGGTTATTGGACATAACCATTCTTAACATCCACCATCAAAACCGATTCTAGGATGACACATATCAATTGCATATATATCATATTGTATATATTAGTTGGGTTCATATGTGGTATTTAATCGAATATGCACATTAATCATTTTAAGCATTCACGTTGTATGTAATAAATAAATGATAAAACATATATCTATTCATATCGAGTAATCCCAAAACATAGTATATTGGTGTGGATCTGATACCACTATTACAAAATATGACATTGGATAAGGTAACGAAATCAGAAACTTTTACTACCATATTCCTCTAAGATAATGGATATTGTCAACAACTATGTAATGGGAAGCAAATGTTGCAAGGTTTATACCTAGTCCTAGAGCAAGTCCAGTGAAAATCCCTTGTTTCAATGTGCAACTTTCTTCAACTTGCACCTGGACAACAAAAACAAGGGCTTCCTTGATGATCATCACAGATAGCGGTTGACTACAACCTCGTAGCGGGCGGCAAAGGCCTCCTCGCTTCTAGAGTAGTCCAGGAAGACCACCTGGAACTCATGTCATTCTACATGAACAGACAAGAAGGAGTTGTCCCTTTTAGTTAGTGTGTTATCACTAACTTACACTCCCAATTGCCTCTCCCTTGCTATCCCTCCATTTGATGGGTAGGACTTTTTTAGGCTCTCTTGGTTACCACAACTAGGAAGAACAACAATTATCATAGCTTATTATTATCTCTCTCGAAAGACCCTAGTATCCCTCTATTTATAGAAGGGTCATGGTTAGGGTTTTCGGTTCATCTGAGAGTCGAAGAGACAAAATTTCATGAATTTTTTGGAACTTGCAAACGTTGAACCGATCAGTTCACTAGTAAGTTGGTCATTTCACAAATGAGACAATCAATTAAACACTTAAACTGGTCATTTCACAATGTTTCTGATTCACAATTATATCAACAATTAATATTTAATTAATGCACAACATGACGTCAACATAAATCCTTGATCGAATCTTATCAATCAACCAGATGGTCAGTTCACAACCTGAACCAAACCGTAAAAATCCGATCTTTGAAGGACCAAATTTCAACATGATTTGTTTTCAGAGGAAACTATAACAATCTTTACATCATACATTACATCAAAGTATGTGAAAGCTTAAATTTCTACACATTAGAACTAGTAAATCAATCTCAACATTCATTCTAATCTTGTCTCCAACAGAGGGGATCTCCTGCGTGTCTCATGTTGTCTCTTCTAAATCATTTTGAAGCACCTGATTTGTCCATGAATTCCCATAGGGAATGTAACCACACATGGACCAAAGAGAAAGATGGGTCAGTCACAAGGACCAATACAAAACCAGTTATTTGGAAAGTCGTTAAAATATGTAGGTAGCTATCAGGAGTTTTCAAGAGGAATGTGCATGAAATTCAACATATAGGCAGGTACAAAATTGCAAACAAGGGCTATCAATATAAACAAGATTCAATTTTGATATTTAAGACTAGGAGCTCAAAATATTCGATAGGTAGCATGTCAATGTCTATTTTTGTTGGGGAAGCCTTATGCTCTCTCCATGGGAGTGACACCACACCAACTGAAGTTCCTAGTACATTGAGGGACACCTATGTTCTTTCACTACGCAGAGTCATGGACGCGTAATTCCACTAAAAACTAGTGGGCACCAACCTGCCCTTTTCGACATTTAAACAGTGTGCTACTATTTTTATGAAATATAATTGGTGGCCAGTCAAATAGAAAGGCTAAAGTTTAAAAAGTAATATTAGGCCAACCAACCTATCTAATCATGCATGCATTCAAGAGGAAAATGAACTTTTCAAATAAAAATAGTAATTTCGTACCTTGAATCAAAGCAAGATAATTTAAATATGCAAGTATCAAGCTCCATGAATAATTCATAAGTGATCTGCAAGTCTAGAAAAAAATGGGTCACCATTGGCTCAAAATCATTTAGTTATCGTAGCTAGTGATGATTTTTTCCATTTAGGAGTGCTACTCGTCCATATAGTTTCTCTAGTTGCATCTAGGGTTGTTATATAACCAAGTCATACATTATCATAGTCTCATAATGTCATTATATAATTTAATACTATCATATGACCGAGTCATCAGAGTAGGGTTCAAGTTAATTTTATAAACACTACAAAAATATGGTCTTTAACTACAAAAAAATATTGTAGTGAAAACCCCAAAATTTGTAGCTAAAAGATGTAGCAACATTTATCCTTACATTTAGAATGTGAAGTTAATACCCGTGTAGCTAATTATTAAGGATACATTTTTCAAAGTTGTAGTTAGTTATTGCTCTAGCTACACATTTATATGTAACCTTAATTGTAGGTAAAAAAATGTCCTTACACATAAAAATGTAGCTGCCATTGTAGCTAAATATATGACTACAATTCAGTTTGTAGCTATGATTGTAGGGAGAGATGACATTGGTTACAATTTGTATATGTAGTTCATGTATAGCAAAAATTAGCACTTACTACACTTGTAATTATAGCTAGTGTGTAGTGAAAGACATCATGTACTACACATACATATGTAGTGAGAGACATTATGTATCTAGTCAGTCGCTTGCCAATATAGAGGGGTTTTTCAAAAAGAAAAAAGATGAATGTTAATCAAGATCAGGTTGTGTTAATCAAGATCAGGTTGTGCTTACAATGTCAACAATGACACTTTTATTTATATTTGAACAATGAGTACACATGGGGAGGACATTAAGCAGGCCCCTGTTTTACAATATGCAAGGAAGAAAGATATATGTATACAATATCTTCTTATGACTGCCTCTATCCACTGCAGACTCTGTATGCCACATGATCATGTGCATCTTCTTCTATCTTGATTTTTCTTTTGCATTAATTCTGCCACTTGTATCGTCAACGAATATGATAGCATTGATAAACTCATAAGAAGAGAAAGACTGCTAAGGTATTGCTCTTCTTGATTGAAAATAGAGAGCTTCTTCGTGCTATGCTTCTGATTGGCCATAGGAAGCTCCTATGATTGATATTGATATTCATGGAGATTCTTGAAAGGCAAATCATTCTCATCAACAACTGGAAGTTCCACCCGGTCCCCAAGTTTGAGGTTTCCATATATCTCAGCATATTGTTTGTGAATCTGAGACTATATATTGGATAATTCCTTTGTCCTCTCTTCCTTTTATTGTGGCAGTTATCCCTATACAAGAGATATGGAAGCCAGCTATAACTTAACCTGCAGTAACATAATTTGTGTTATGTGGGTGAAAGTAAGAGAGTATGACACTAATTTTGAGAAAATGATGAGTATTGAAACAAACCAATGAAATTATTGTATAGTTTACCTTTCACATGTACATGAACACCAGTTTATGATACTCCAATCAAGGTTATACAATGGGTTATTTTGTATAAGATGAAGATGTGATACGAAGGCCTTCTCTACAATCATTCTCGTATTAGTCCCCAACCAAACAGTATAAGTAAGCGTAGCCTCATTGACTTGGCTATGTTTTAGATGTTGAATATTGGTGCCTCACTGAAATCTAGTAGCAGTTAAGAGACTCACATGCCCAACGTCTTGTTGATCTCCTTGGTTTCTTATCATCTCCCACTTGGAAGTGGAAAAGTTACATCCGACATCAAGGGTGCAGTATGCTCCATAATCCACTGTCGAGAAGTTGTCTGTTCCCAAAGTTTCATTTAATAATGAAGGGGATGTTCATAGCCTAGTATTATTGAAACCTTGTTATCAATAAATGGCAAACCATGTTTGATGGCCTTAAAAAGTACAAAATAGGATTTCAAAATACTGCATGCCTATTTAGTTTTATGTTACGTTCTGAATCTGACAAGGGCATACGTGAATGTAGGGACTCAACAAGAAACTATTATTACAGTACAAACTCATTTTTTTATTCATTTAACTTCAAAGTGTACTTTGCATCCACGCTTCTCTGTGTGTGGTAACTGGTCTTAAGGAACATGTTGTTGCCTAAAGCATAACTGAGAAGGCACTTACAGGTTAGTTGGTCTTGCAGTAGAATTTCTTCTTTCGGTGAACTTCAATCAAAATTTGTCAGCCAGAATCGGGTTGACATTAACCTTCTTGTATAGGATATTGAGAATGTTTACTTTTTCTTGAAATACCAACTCAATCATATGAAGAGAGATCTCACATTTCATCTTTAACTTCTCCAAATGAGCTTCATATTCAGATACAAGATGTTGACTCAAATAATGTAAAAGTGTGCCAAAGAATCATACTTTTTGCTTATGATCAGTAATTCATTTTGCAGTGGATTCACATGAAGCCCTTGGTTAGGTAAATGAGAGTAGACCTGAGAACGTTGAACATAATATGGAACACAAATAGAGTACTATATAGCGAGATAGCAACATATTGGAAACTACCATTACAATCTTTGCACAACTGTTATATTTTGTACACTTAATACATGCACAAATGACTGTGACTAGAGAAATAACAATAAGGATTAGTAGGCCAATGACAGAAGTTACTATGGGAATGAACAAGGAGTGGTATCTTGTGTTAGTAACCTAGGATCAGGACAAGGGAAACCCAAAGTTATTGTTTCTACATTTGAAAGATTTAATAATATATTAATTCACAAATTAGTGTATTATAAATCTATAGTGTACCCCATTCATCTGCTGCTTCGTAAAGTTTCTAAATCAAATTGGCTAAATCAAAATGGCTGTTAAGGTTCCTGGAATATCTTATTTTCTTAATTAAGACGTCTAATAACCCTTATGCACATAAGATAAAACAAACTTTTTCTATATGTATGTACTCAAATCTATAATTAACCTCAATATTAGCACTGCTACACCTCTAATGAATTCATAACAATAAATACTATATAGGGTATACCAGGCATGCACTTATTCATTAGACAATCACACATGCAATATTTTTATAGATCAATGTAAAAAAAATCTGATGCACATGTATTTTCTAGTTGGAATTGAACTTGAATTTCTAAAGGATAAAACAAGAATAATTATACTTATAAGAGACCCAAAACTTGTCCTCATTACCATTGGCCATGATGAACTGATGATGACCTATGTGTACAACAACTGTTGGAGACAATGCCCAACAGACAGCAGCAACGCTCCCAGTGATTCTCTTCAATCCAACATTCCACCGCAAGGCGAAGATGACAGAGTGTTTGAACGTCAATGCCCTATTATCACTTGTCCAGTCTGTGATACTCCTGTCACATAGGTTATGAAGCAAAGCAGCACTAGAGAAACTGCCATGTATACATATACAATACAATGATATTACAATACGATCAAAACAAAGTATTGTTTTGGTTGTCACATCAATTTAGGTTTGTAATATGCTCACTAACTTGCAAATACAGCCACCTACGCCTCACTTGGATTTGTAGCCATGTTCCCAATGTAGCTTTCACCCAATTTGGTTGGTTTAGAAGAGGTACCTAGTTTGTTGTAAAAAAAGAAGCAACACATTTCTACTATGAACTACTCAGGGAAAATGCATCAGATTTCCCTGTACTTTGAGGTAGGTTACCCCACGGGCTCCAATTAAATCCAACATATGATAGTGGTGATTATTCTAGTGAGTTTCCTCAAAAGGGGCTGGGCTAGAGTGTTCCATCTAGGAAATCTAGAGTAACTCTACCTGTGGTCCATTCTAGGACCAAGAGACCAAGCATATGGGGGTATCCTCAGAATATATCTTCTAAAGATAAATGATCTTCACCAAAGGTTGACCCTAGGAAACTCAAGGCCTGATTTATCAGGTGTTGAATGTCAACTCAGCAAGGTGATTCATGAATTAGAAAGTTTCAATTGATGAGAAGACATTCGTACCTACAAAATTGCATCTTCACTACTACAGAAACGGCCTTTGGCGTCGGTCGTTTAACCCCATTTGGCATCGGTTTCCGACCGACGCCTATGTGGGCGCCGCTAAAGGTCGAACACTTTGGCGTCGGTTTTTTAACCGACGCCTATTTGTCCTATTGGCGTCGGTTGTTTAGTAAATAACCGCCGCCAAAAGTGTTCGCGCCACAGAAAATGGCGTCATCTAGGGCACTTTGTGCGTCGGTTATTTACTACACAATCGACGCCTATATGGAATATAGCGTCGGTGTTTTAGTAGATAACCGACACATAAAGTGCCCTAGATGACGCCATTTTCTGTGGCGTGAACACTTTTGGCGTCGGTTATATACTAAACCACCGACGCCTGTACTTCAAGACGACACGGCCGTGCTTCCCTGCACGGCCGTGCTTCCCTGCACGGCCGTGTTAGTACTATAGGCGTCGGTTTTATATGAATAACCGACACCATTTACACCACGGCCGTGCTATCCTGCACGGTCGGGTTGTTTGTACTATTAGGCGGCGGTTTTATCAAATAACCGACGCTGTATGTCTTTGCTGACGGTTTTCGATAAATAACCGACGCCTATTTATATATATATTTTTTTCATATCAGTTTGCAGGCCTGCTGTGGCTGGTCAGCAGGATGAGAACCTGCAGTTCAGTTTTCTGAACTGCAGGTTTACGACATCCATTGATATCAGCCTACAAACAGGCCGCAAACCTGCAAAAGTCACAAGCAAAATTCTACACAAGTACATACATTCAGACATCAATTCAATTCTCACATTCACACATATAGAAACATTCAAATACATGTATTAACATTCAGAAATATTCATTTACATAGTATCATTCATTATCGGTATCAACATCCCAATTATATCTTACAGTTGCCACTGCTTGTATGGCTTTTGCCCATTCTTCTCTTACTTCATTTAATGCTTCCATCATATATGGAGCATGTATATTTTTTAAGCGTTTACCTGTAGTGTTGTCAGTTTTAAACACCTGCAAAGAGAATGATGTATATATATAAGTAATAATATAAAAATAAGATAAGATTGATATATTTCATACTAACTAATGAGACTATATATAATACCTCATGTATGGTATCGATGTCCAATGCGGCATATTTGATAATCATCTGCATAAATCGCATCACATAGTATGCGCATGCCCAACCATTGTCTTGTGTAGCACACTATAAATTGAAACATACAAAATAATACAACTAAGCACAATTCACATCAATAATATATATATTCGAGTCGGGAACTTACTTGTACGTTCTGCCAATTTATTGGCTGGTTCTTTTTCCTTGGGACCGTTCCTCCAGCCTTTTTGAATGCATCTAAACCCCTACATGTTAATATAACACAATAAATTGCATAAGTAAATAGTAATGTAATAAAAGATGTTAACGGATATAAAAATGAAATATTTCTCACCAGAATAATGGCATTCTCATTACGTGTCCAATTTTAGTGTTCAATGTACTCCCCGCAGGATCTAGATAATAAACAGTGAATGTCCCAGGGACAATAACTAGTAACTCCCAATGTCTACCGCTAGAAGTAAGAAGTTAACAATTAATAACTCAAAATGCAAAATAAAAATGGAATTTTCTTAAGTCCAAATTATAAATAAAGTAAACTTACTTGACATTGAATGGAGCTATTATTATCGTCTTCTTTTGCTGACCAAAAATTGTAAAAGCATCTATACAGTATTGTTGAACATTATCAGGGTCTTTAGCTACCAAACTAATCAATGATAGAATCAAAAATCCCACATGATCAAATGCAAATTGTTTGCAATGATCTTCGACTAAGTAGCTGCAAAACATATAGGCGTATGCATTAATATATAAGAAACCAGATCACCGGATCTTACACAAGGTATATGGATGTATAAACAAGATCTCACCTTATCCATGTCTCTATCATTGATGTATTCAGCCAATCATACATAAACAGCTCAATAATATCTTGTATAAATAAAGAGCTATCGTATGATCGACCTGCATAATCTACATCTAAAGAAACTATTATAGGGAAATGTATATTATGTGCCCGTAGCCAACATGCCATTCCCCTACAAGCAGGACCTAACGGGTATGTTAGGTCGGTTGGAACCCAAGTTGGTAATGTGGGAAGTGGAGGTGGAGGCCTAGGTGCTCCTGGTGTCTTCTTTTTAACCTGTATATATAATTTCAGATCAGTAGACATCATATATACACATCAAAAGTCTAAATCAATATAAATTTATCTTACAATTTCAGTCGTGTAGACGACATCTGCTTTGGGCCACAATATGACCCTGCCTTCTGCCTCACCAAGTGTATCAATATCTGGGTGGGCATATGGCAACGCAACTTCCCTCCAATCGGGTAACACACGTAATGGGCCCACACAAATGTAGCCCTGTGGCATTGGAGTCCCGTGAAACCTTTCCCCAGGAAGGGACGGGTAAGCATGCGCCTCTGCAACAACATAGTCTTCTATTCTTAAGCGGCATGGCTTCAATGCCTACAAATTTACGTAAAGAATGTTATACATATATACATATAATCTTGAAAACATATCATCTTGAAAAGACTAGCTACAATGTCATAAACAATACTTACAACAGACGTGCTAGGCGATGGGTCTCCAGGATTACTCGCAGTCTGTGCATCAGGAGAAGAGTGGGTCGCCATAGGCTGATTGGAAGCCTGAGATGCCTGCCACCGCAGCAATTCTTCCTTGACCTTCTCAGCAACTACATCGTTGACCTTCTTAGCAACTAAATCCTCAACTCTCTTATTCTCCTATACATGGATAAAAGAAACATTAGCTTCTTATTAATGAATTTCGTTTTGCAGTAACATTCTAAAAAAAGAATAGGTTACCTCTTCTTGAGAAAGTCCCGCTCTGGGTTTGCGCTGGGATGACCCAAAGAATGCTTTGATGCCAACACCAGCGCCGGCACCTCTAACACGTCCAGGATGCTCTGGGTTACCCAGAGCAACTGTCAATTCATCCCTTGTGCCCTGAGGGATGAACGTGCCTTGTTTCCTCTGCTCGTGCAGCTCCCGCTAATCACCATAAACAGAAATTGGTAAGTTAACACCACAAATAATCAATATTCAAATGATTTCTCTAAGAGTGTTATTTTACCATTTTTGCAGCCGCCTCAGCAGTTACACGCTTCTTTATTTCACCCTTCTTGTTTTGCCTGCCAGCTATCTAGATATCATGGAGAGGCATGGGTGTGGCAGACTCCTGAGTAGCCGTAGACTCCGCCTGTAGTCTTTGGCGAACGCTTGCATAGACTTTTGGACCCATAGTGTGGTCATGCACATTCAGTGCACGCCTTGCTTTTTGTGCATCACTGAGGGCCTAGTTAGTATGCACATTAATGATTTGGTTAGTAGCACTAAATGCTAATCTTGAATAGGTGAATACAATGTATATTAATTAAATTGGGAGTGACGCCTAATACCTTGAATTCTTCAGATTTTCTTGAAGCAACAAAATTGTCCCAATCTTCTTTGTCCAAGAAGTTCCATTGTTCAAGGGCTGACTTCTTCTTCTTATCACCCTCTTTTATGTATTCTCTGTTCAGATTTGTCCTATAATTCCTAAGCATCTTTCCAGCGCATTGCATCACATTTTTATGATGCAACTTCTCATCCAATGCAAACAGATTCTGTAAAATAGAAATGTTATTAACTAGTATCCAAAATAGAATTGCAAATAATAGAATTTGTAATCTACAAAATAGAATTGCAAATAATAATAACTCACGCATAAATCCTTCCATATCAAGTCTTTTTTCCCTTGAGGAACTTTATGCCAATTGTCATACTTAACACCACAATGGCTCCGAGTGGTACACCCAAGATAGTTCACAAAATTATTGCGGTTCACTCCAATTGGATTTCCTCCATTATCAAACTCCACCACCAATTTGGATCCACTACCACTTAGCGCTAATAACTTCTTCAACAGAGTGATGCCCCTTTTCTTGTTAAGTGTTTGGTGTTGCGCATCAAGTTGCTCCAGTGCTTCAGTGGGTACAGGTGCATCAACCTAAAATTTGACAAAAATAAAACACACTAAATTAGCCCAATATAGAAATATAGGATATATGACATAACTAGAAGATAATGAATTTTATAGAAATACAGGATATGTTTTTAGAACTTACATTAGTATCCTCGCCATGCTCGTCATGGACAACATGCTCATCATGGACTTCATGCTCATCATGGACATCATGCTCATCATGGTCAGCCATCTGAAAATGTCATTAAAAAGGCAAACATTTAGCATTTCTATTAACTAGAAAAAGGCAAACATTTAGCATTTGTATTAACTAGAAAAAGGCAAACATTTAGCATTTGTATTAACTAGAAAAAGGCAAACATTTAGCATTTGTATAAACATACATGTCTCTAAAATTGTGATCTTTTATCAATTAACAATCCTTCATTGTGATCTCCGCGCACATATAAGTCATCATTAGCTTCAATATTTTGTGGAGTTGGCAACCCAACTGAGAATGGACTGGAGTCATCATACTTATCATAGTACTCTTCTTCATCTATAGGATCTTCAATGAACTGTCTTTTACCATGAAGAACAACTGACCATTTATCATTTGCAGGATCATCGATATAGAATATTTGTTTCGCCTGTGATGCCAATATGAATGGTTCACCCTTCTCGCCAATCTTTTCAAAGTTCACCAAAGTGAAACCCAATTCATCCACTATAACTCCTTTGGTGTTATCAACCCAATTACATTTAAAGAGCGGAATTTTGAAATCTATGTAGTCAAACTCCCAAATGTCCTCAATGACACCGTAATATGACATTTTAGCTTCACGTGGACTCTTATCCTTTGCACTTGCAAAGTACATAGTCGACGCTTGAAGAGTGACTCCACTATTTTGGACGACACTCTTATCATCTTGGCGCTTTGTGTAATATGTGAATCCATTAATGCCAAACCCTTCATAAGACATAACATTCGGTTTTGGTTTAAAGGCGAGGCATTTGATAGTTTCTGTAATATCATTTGGTGTTTGAGATAGTTGATGTAAGACTTTATCTTCAAACCACTTAGTAAAAGTCTTATTATTCTCTCTAGCAAGCCACATTGAACTTGCTCGAGGATGTTGTCTCTTTATGAAATTGGTATGTTCCTCGATATAAACACTCACTTTGCCCATATTGTGTAAAATATACAAGTGAGCTTGTTCCAACTGCTCACGGCTGATTACTTTCACCCGTGATCCCAAAATTCCTTTGCCCTCCTCAATATTCTTGTCATTATCAGGAGTGTCATTACCACTGAAAAAGTCATTGCAAAAATCCATAACCTCTCTCGCCACATAACCTTCAATAATACTCCCTTCAGGCCGATAATGGTTTCGAACATCACCTTTAAAAACACTCATGTATCGTTCAAAGGGATACATCCAATGCAAGAAAACTGGTCCCAACATTTTCACTTCCCTAGTCAAGTGGACAACAAGATGTACCATGATATCAAAGAACGAAGGAGGGAAATACATCTCAAGCTGACATAGGGTAACAACCACTTCTCTTTGCAATTTATCGAGAGTATCAGGGTCAATAACTTTGCTGCATAGACTGTTGAAAAAGAAACAAAGTCTGGTAATTGCAAACCTTACATGCTTCAGCAATATAGATCGAATTGCCACGGGCAATATTTGTTGCATTAGAGTGTGACAATCATGAGATTTAAGACCTATCAACTTCAGATCTTTCATTGATACCAATCTACGGATGTTGGATGAGTAACCATGTGGCACCTTAACATTTACCAAGCATTCACAAAAAGTTTTCTTCTCCTTTCTAGACAACGTGTAACAAGCGGGAGGTAAGTATGTTCTTTTATTACCCATTTCACGTAATTCTGTTAATTCTGACCTTATTCCCATTTCACGTAGGTCCAGTCTGGATTTTATCCCATCTTTAGTCTTACCTGGTATATTTAACAAAGTACCAATGATGCTATCACAGACATTTTTCTCAACGTGCATTACATCGATACAATGCCTGACTGTCAAAGAACTCCAATAAGGAAGATCCCAAAATATTGACTTCTTCTTGAATGAAGAATTGTCACTCCGTGTGGCCATACTACATTGTGATTTCTTACCAAATTCATTGACAATGTCTTTTACTCTTTCATAAACAACATCCCCTGGTATAGGTTTAGGTGCACTCCGTTCATCATTCCATCCATTGAATGCTTTGCGCTTCCTACGATACGGATGGAATTTTGAAAGAAACCTTCGATGACCAAGATATACATTCTTGCCGCCATGTTTTAGTCTTATTGAATCAATGTTTTCTTCACATATAGGACACGCTTTAGCTCCTTTGACACTATATCCAGACAAATTCCCAAGATTGTATATAACAAGCATGACTGGCCAAGTGCTATGTTGGCTGCTCAATGTCCCGTACGGATTCATCCCATCTGTACAAAGCCCAAGTCTTAGATTCCTATCTTCTTCACCAAATTTAGGGTACAATAGATCAATCTTCTTCCACTGTGGGGAATCAGACGCATGTCGTAGGATCCCATCATTATTTTTCTTAACATCTGCATGCCATCTCAAATTCTTCGCATCTTTCGGATTTGCAAACAAGCGTTGAAACCGTGATATTATAGGTAGATACCAAAACACCTTGGCAGGAGAACCAGTTTTGGACTCCCCCGAAGTTGTCAATTTATACCGTGACGCACCACATTTTGGACAATCTTTCAAATCTACATAGTCCTTTTGAAATAATACACAATCATTCGGGCATGCGTGTATCTTCTTGGCCTCCATTCCCATTGGGCACAACATTTTCTTTACCTGGTATGTTGAGATTGGAAGCTCGTTTCCTTCAGGAAGAATTTCTTTCAACAAAGTCAACAATGAAGTGAAGCTTTTGTCGCTCCATCTATTGTTAGCTTTCAACTTATACAATCTCAACACAGCTCTAAGCTTTGTAAACTTAGCACAGCCTGTGTATAACGGTATCTCAGCATCATGCACAATGTTTGTAAAGATAGGAGGTGGATCGGTGTGCTCTACCCTACAACTATCCAGCATCGCATCAACGATGTCTGCTGGAACTGGTTCGTTCACATTTACGTCATCGGAGGCAATTTCTTCTTCCACCCAAGCACTGCTATCGACATCTACTGGTTTCGATTTTGAAATCTCTCCATGCCAGTGCCATTCTGTATAGCCTTGTACAATCCCGTTGCACATGACATGACTTTTGATTTCCTCACCAGTGTTGACTTTCAAGTTGTTACCGCAATGCCTACATGGACAGTAGAACCTATCTGTAGGTTTTTTGCTATGTTCCTCAGAAAATCTAATAAACTGATCAAGACCAGATATAAACTCTGGGGTGCAACGATTACGAATGGACATCCATGATCTATCCATTCTATGATCAGAGAAAACAAGTATATATTAGGAAAACAAGTGATTGTTCATTCTAATTTATACCAATGTACAAGTAATATAAAAAACAATGATTGTTCACATTCTAGGCCTACAAACACATTTGATGTCATTCTTATATATAATAAATGTGTACCACCTATCCCATCCTTGAACACCTAATCTCACTAGTAAGTGTATAATGTGTATTGGGTTTTCAAGAAAATTTCGGCAGCATTTCCCCGCTGTTCTCTAAGTACATATGTACTTAGAGAACAAACGGGGAAATGCTACCAAAATTTTCTCGAAAACTCAATACACATTATACACTTACATCCTAAGTGAGATTAGGTGTTCAAGAACAGTCCCAAACAGGGGACTATCCAAGATTTACTCCTAATGAGTCAATCTTGGACGGGTTTCTAGGCCAACAAACACAATAATAGATATCTACAATGAAGCCGGACTCCATACAAACAGTACATAATTTAGTGATTGTTCATTCTAATTTATACCAATGTACAACTAATATAAAAAACAATGATTGTTCACATTCTAGGCCTACAAACACATTTGATGTCATTCTTATATATAATAAATGTGTACCACCTATCCCATCCTTGAACACCTAATCTCACTAGTAAGTGTATAATGTGTATTGGGTTTTCAAGAAAATTTCGGCAGCATTTCCCCGCTGTTCTCTAAGTACATATGTACTTAGAGAACAAACGGGGAAATGCTACCAAAATTTTCTCGAAAACTCAATACACATTATACACTTACATCCTAAGTGAAATTAGGTGTTCAAGAACAGTCCCAAACTGGGGACTATCCAAGATTTACTCCTAATGAGTCAATCTTGGACGGGTTTCTAGGCCAACAAACACAATAATAGATATCTACAATGAAGCCGGACTCCATACAAACAGTACATAATTTAGTGATTGTTCATTCTAATTTATACCAATGTACAAGTAATATAAAAAACAATGATTGTTCACATTCTACGCCTACAAACACATTTGATGTCATTCTTATATATAATAAATGTGTACCACCTATCCCATCCTTGAACACCTAATCTCACTAGTAAGTGTATAATGTGTATTGGGTTTTCAAGAAAATTTCGGCAGCATTTCCCCGCTGTTCTCTAAGTACATATGTACTTAGAGAACAAACGGGGAAATGCTACCAAAATTTTCTCGAAAACTCAATACACATTATACACTTACATCCTAAGTGAGATTAGGTGTTCAAGAACAGTCCCAAACCGGGGACTATCCAAGATTTACTCCTAATGAGTCAATCTTGGACGGGTTTCTAGGCCAACAAACACAATAATAGATATCTACAATGAAGCCGGACTCCATACAAACAGTACATAATTTAGTGATTGTTCATTCTAATTTATACCAATGTACAAGTAATATAAAAAACAATGATTGTTCACATTCTACGCCTACAAACACATTTGATGTCATTCTTATATATAATAAATGTGTACCACCTATCCCATCCTTGAACACCTAATCTCACTAGTAAGTGTATAATGTGTATTGGGTTTTCAAGAAAATTTCGGCAGCATTTCCCCACTGTTCTCTAAGTACATATGTACTTAGAGAACAAACGGGGAAATGCTACCAAAATTTTCTCGAAAACTCAATACACATTATACACTTACATCCTAAGTGAGATTAGGTGTTCAAGAACAGTCCCAAACAGGGGACTATCCAAGATTTACTCCTAATGAGTCAATCTTGGACGGGTTTCTAGGCCAACAAACACAATAATAGATATCTACAATGAAGCCGGACTCCATACAAACAGTACATAATTTAGTGATTGTTCATTCTAATTTATACCAATGTACAACTAATATAAAAAACAATGATTGTTCACATTCTAGGCCTACAAACACATTTGATGTCATTCTTATATATAATAAATGTGTACCACCTATCCCATCCTTGAACACCTAATCTCACTAGTAAGTGTATAATGTGTATTGGGTTTTCAAGAAAATTTCGGCAGCATTTCCCCGCTGTTCTCTAAGTACATATGTACTTAGAGAACAAACGGGGAAATGCTACCAAAATTTTCTCGAAAACTCAATACACATTATACACTTACATCCTAAGTGAAATTAGGTGTTCAAGAACAGTCCCAAACTGGGGACTATCCAAGATTTACTCCTAATGAGTCAATCTTGGACGGGTTTCTAGGCCAACAAACACAATAATAGATATCTACAATGAAGCCGGACTCCATACAAACAGTACATAATTTAGTGATTGTTCATTCTAATTTATACCAATGTACAAGTAATATAAAAAACAATGATTGTTCACATTCTACGCCTACAAACACATTTGATGTCATTCTTATATATAATAAATGTGTACCACCTATCCCATCCTTGAACACCTAATCTCACTAGTAAGTGTATAATGTGTATTGGGTTTTCAAGAAAATTTCGGCAGCATTTCCCCGCTGTTCTCTAAGTACATATGTACTTAGAGAACAAACGGGGAAATGCTACCAAAATTTTCTCGAAAACTCAATACACATTATACACTTACATCCTAAGTGAGATTAGGTGTTCAAGAACAGTCCCAAACCGGGGACTATCCAAGATTTACTCCTAATGAGTCAATCTTGGACGGGTTTCTAGGCCAACAAACACAATAATAGATATCTACAATGAAGCCGGACTCCATACAAACAGTACATAATTTAGTGATTGTTCATTCTAATTTATACCAATGTACAAGTAATATAAAAAACAATGATTGTTCACATTCTACGCCTACAAACACATTTGATGTCATTCTTATATATAATAAATGTGTACCACCTATCCCATCCTTGAACACCTAATCTCACTAGTAAGTGTATAATGTGTATTGGGTTTTCAAGAAAATTTCGGCAGCATTTCCCCACTGTTCTCTAAGTACATATGTACTTAGAGAACAAACGGGGAAATGCTACCAAAATTTTCTCGAAAACTCAATACACATTATACACTTACATCCTAAGTGAGATTAGGTGTTCAAGAACAGTCCCAAACCGGGGACTATCCAAGATTTACTCCTAATGAGTCAATCTTGGACGGGTTTCTAGTCCAACAAACACAATAATAGATATCTACAATGAAGCTGAACTCCATACAAACAGTACATAATTTAGTGATTGTTCATTCTAATTAGGGCAGAAGGAAGAAATAAATCTTCTTTAGGATACAATAGACCCTTATGGATGTATTTAGGGTCATAGGTACCATCATAGAACAAAAGGGGTACACTCTAGGATTTAAGATCACACTACATCATGAATTTTATACAAAATTACATGTATGTGTATATAAAAAGGGGAAGGAAGAACGCTAAATAGGGTGTTTCCTTGCCGATATTGACGACTCAAATTAGTGAGTGACGACTGGTTGTAGATGGATTGGATGTGTGGGTTACCGACCCACATGGAAATAAAAGGCTACTATATAACGACGTGCAATTTTGATGGAGTCAAAATTGCTGTAATATATTTCAGTCAAAGATTCTGTCAACTAACTATATGCTGATTTTCAGGGTGCCCATATAAAGGCAATGTAATTAGTGTCTTTTATGATAACATGTCGTTACTTAGAGTGGAAAATTTTAAGACTTTAGGGGGGGCATGGCCCCAACCGCCCCCTGTTCTTCCGCCATTGGCGAGGCTGGAACAGGGAGGCAAGGTTTCGGGGTAGAAATAGAAAGGAGAGAGGAAGGGAGAGGAAGAGAAGAGGAGGAAAGAAAGGAGGCAAGGCAACAAATTACGGTTCCATCAAGGGAGGTCTCGAGTGGTAGGGGACCGTGTTTCCTTGTAACGCATGCATTATATAGCAGGGTCACGACTCTCCTAACCCTTGCAACTGTTTTTTGGTACCTACTTGAGCTTAACTGTTATTCATCCCGCACTCAAGGTCGGGCCAATCATTTATGTTGATGTTGACAGCAATGTCTAGCCATTGAGGCTTTATTACATCGAATTGAAACGCATGAAGCAAAGAGAGGGAGTGTTTAGCCAATGCATCCGAAACATTGTTCAGGGCACAGGGAATGAGCTCCCCTATAATATATTTATAAGGAACTTCTATACATATCTAATCAACAAATCAGTAATTAACCAAGTATTCATCAATACTTACTATTAATCAGTATCTCTAATCATTAAAATCGGCAAGCAGATCAGTTATTGTAAATAACAAACTATGAATTGTTGAATTAAATTAATCACTAAAGAAATACTAACCAGTAGTATCAATCATTAATCACTAAAAGCAGCAAGGAAATCAGTAAAACTAACCTCAGTAGAAACAGGACGCCGAGCGTCAGCAGGAAGAAAGGAAGGAGCTAGGGCAGGCAGGTGGGCAAGCAGGAGGGCACCAGGCGTGGCGGCGGCGCCGGTTCTCAGGCGTGGCGGCAGTGCAACGGATGGAGCAGCAGGGCGGGCAGCAGGTGGCTGGAGCAGCAGGGCGGCGGCGCAGGCAGTTAGAGCAGCAGGCGGAGGCGGCGGAGAAGAAACGCGATGGAGAAGAAGGGCGCCGGAGAAGGGACGCCGGAGATGGAGCGCCGGAGAAACTAGCAGCAGCAGCACAAAATTGCCGGAGAAATCGCCGCAGCAGAGAACTAGGGAAATTGCAATGAAACAGAAGAAAGGGGAAGAGTCGGGCGATCGCGGGCTATAAGTTCTCAAATGGCGTCGGTTGTTGTACGGTTGTTTACAACAACCGACGCCTAAACATCTTTAGCGTCGGTTGTTTGAAAAAACCGACGTCCAATTGGACGATATTTTCATGAAATTATTTGGCGGGAACCACTTTCCGCGTCGGTTATACCAGGATAACCGACGCTGAAAGTGACACTTTTCACGCAAATTTTCATCGCACATAGGCGTCAGTTTCTACGTATATAACCGACGCTGAAAATGACACTATTTTTTTTGATCGAAATATGGATTTCGCGGGCGACTTTACGCGTCGGTTTGTTATAAACAACCGACGCTGAATACAAAGCGGTACCCGTGTCTGGCTGGTCTTCAAATATAGACGTCGGTTTGCTTAAACAACCGACACCTTATATGTTAGGCGTCGGTTTTCCTTAATAACCGACGCCCAGAAAAGTGACACTGAATGCTATTTCTGTAGTAGTGCTTCTTGCCAAGCACATCACAACATTATCATTTCTTACTATGGGGAAATTAACCATCTTGTACGTCTGTTGAAATCTCTGAACCTGAAAACCCAGGAGGTAGGATCAAATAGTTGGGTGGGTAGAGGAGAATAGAGGTGTGGGTAGGTAAACTGAAACCTCAAAATTCCAACTAAGATTGGTTGTGGCACATATTTCTCATATGCTTCTCTTTTGTGCCATGATTTCTTTGTCAGATTAAATCTACAAATATTTCTATCCAATGTTCCTAATTGCAGCCGCCCCCCTTCTTCTTGAGGGGACTGGGTCAGGTGACCGCTTCCCTCCAATTCTGCATCTGCCGAGCTCCTAGATTAGATCTCGATGGCAGAGTACGTGAAGTTGTCTGTAACATACTCAAATCTAGACACATAGTTGTAGCCTCCCTTTTTCTAGGCCCTAATCAATTATATTTACAATGAATACCTGATCTACCTAGTTCGCAATGCATTAGAAATAATCGGAACCATTCATTATAATAAATTCATTAATACCCTTTATATATGATAAAATAACCATAATACACTCAATAACAAGACTTAAGGAACAAATACACCAAATATCATGCTTGACTCTAATTTGACACCCTAACATATTATTAGGGGTATAAGATGAAATAAATCAAATCAAAGTGAAATAAGTGTTAAGATGAGTAAATACATTAAATACGTATAATATAAAAATAATTTAATCTACTATGGAACATCTTCAAAAAGGAAAAATGATGACTAATCTAGACTCCTCGCATCCTAGTTAGTTATTGTGCCAGTTTTCATATCAATCGGACCTTAATTACTCCTCCAATGAAGCTAGATAAAGTACAAGTTAATTACTTAGACATTTATTGGTTATTTGAGCTATTGGTCATCACATTGATTTCGTTAATGATCCACTTAACCCGTTGGACCCGGTCTGCCGCCCTACCTTCTTCCTCCCCGCGCATCTCGCGCTTTCCTACCTCCGCGGACGACCGACTCTTGGGTAGCCAGAAGCCGCTGCTCCTCCTCTTCTTCTCCTTTTCCTTACTTCTTTCCTTCACTGCCACTCGTCCCTCTCCTCTCCATGCCAACCCTAGCCGCCACCCATCTCTGCTTCTTCCTCCCGCAACACCTCTGCCTTCCTCACGTAGACCTATAGATCGGCGACCACAACGACAACTACAAGGTCTGTGATTGCCACCACCTACAGCAGGATCGTCTATGCTTCACCACCACGTATCCACTGGGACATCGCCCCATATTCCCTGTCACCCAGCCCCTTCACGGAAACACAACACCAGGAAGAGACATGTGATGCAGGCAGCGCTGCCGCCGCATTTCCTCATCTCCTCTCCGCTACCCCTTTTCCTGTCTTCCATTCCTTTCTCTTCTGGTACCGCACAGAACCCTAGCCGCCAGGCAAGCCTCTCCATGTTCCTTGTAGCCACAGCAGCAAGACAACACCGTTCATCCCCTTCCTCAACACGGCGGCGCTCTCAGCTATTGAAGGATCCTTCATGCTTGCCTTGAAGGCAGCAGCTACTGCGACGTTCTCTAGATCTGTTTTCTCCATCGCTACCACTGTGATGCCATCTCCCCTTTAGATCGGTACTCCCATCGACAGTGGCACCAGGGCTGCCACTAGTCAACCTTTCTTCTCGACCTTGAAAGCACCACCTTACACCCAGACCTTCCACCTGAGATGACCTCTCCCTGCAATCAGCCACGACAACAGCGATCTATGACTTGCAGAGTTCAACCACCGTTCATGGGATCACCTCGACCCTAACTTAATCATCAGTCAGCGCCAACCTTAGTCCTATTATGTCACCCTCTCACCCTTGCCATGTCTGTTGGTTGGTGGTGCATAGAGAAAAGCCTAACACCTCATCTTCTCCTTCAGACATGTATAAACGCAACTCGAGTTATACATATGGAACATGCAACCTTCTGAACTGACATATTGCTCCTCAACCTGCACAATTCGAAAAGCATCATATTTCCTAGTCCGATGATGAGCTACTTGGTCTGATGTTGCTCCCATCTACACCACAACCAGCAACGCTAGACATGGAAGAACCATGGAAATCTGGCATCATCCTTCATCACCACGATGGATCTATAGATAGACATTATCGATCAGTCTTGTTGTTGACACAGGTGAGTCTCTACCTCCTGCATTTTATATCTACATCAACTATAGGATCTATGGATAGATTCATCAAGTTACGTGAGTTATATTTTAAGATTAATCCGATGACTAATAAGAGTGTCTGGTCAATCCACTCTGAATAGTAGATACATCTCTATACATAGGTACATATTGAACATGGACGGGTGTTAACGCTAATATATCCAAAATCTACATTTTTAGATAATACTACTATCCTGAATATAATTAATATGGTAATCAATAATTATGATATGAAACTTGGTGATGATAATAATACAAACTTCTTGATCAACTACCCATATATGCATCATGCTATTACATATAATAACATGCTAGTATTAGTAATCAGTAGTTTTGTAATTGATCATTTATGCTACAATACAAACCTTATATTTAACATTAAACAAGGAGAGAACATGCATGATAATGATAATCTAGTTGATGCATCCCCATAATATTTTCGTATACAAACTAAAAATCTTAGCTCATCCACCTATTTGATGATTTACATATTATTTTATGGTTTTTCATAAATGAATTGAAGAGTATAAAATAAAATGCATATACTAGATTGTACTATGATAACTATTTGCATGGATGAATTTTGATTCATTGAAATCAGGATTTGAAGACATGTGATTGGGACCACATATGCACCTAGCCTAGTTCACATAACCAAATGGAATATGCTTGTAATATAAAAACATCAATATTTAAGAATGAGTATATAACCAATACATATAGGAGAATGTTGTGCTAAACCCCAGATGTACCTAGCAAGGACAATTTGAGCCAATATTGCATTATTTAATGGATGTCCTTGACCTAGTGAACCAAACAGAACTATGTGATGTAAAGGAAAAGAATGACATTACACGACACGAAATTGAAGAACAAACATATGAGGCGTTCAAAAAACCTAACTTGACATTAGGTGACTTTAGATTTAATATACTTTCAATGATAAATGGATACTTGTGGACTGATATATGAGTAAAATACTTTTAGGTTGGGAAGGATGGACTGTGAGTTTCACCCCTAGGTATAGGGTAACCATGCAGATAAGGTATGTACACTCTCTATTTTTATTTTGGGCATTAAATGACTGAAATCCATATATCTTTTAATGAGGCATCTCTTGAATTGTAAATCCTTTTTAAAATCCAAATATTTGGACATTTATTGCTCCTGATATGAATTCCTTTTGTTTCTGTGATATTTAAATTGCTATGTTCTTATGGGTCTTTGGGCCCCTCTTGCCTTGTTGTCTTTTATTTAAAATTGACTAAAATGATAGTCTTGCCACTCTATTTTATGCATGCTACATGTTTGACTAGAATATCTAGAATAGCGGTACTTATGTACAACCATATTTATATAGGGCGTGCGTATTCTGCCTGGGGTGTGCGTTTCCACCCTTGTTTATTTTTAGGCCATGATCCTATGGTGTTATGGCCATGTTTTAGGTATATTTAGTCTACATTGTTATGCATGCAAATATTTATTGTTTTAATGTGAATCTGTGGATGATTGTTATGGCAAGACACTCTTTTATTATCATGCTTGTAATCTGAATTTAATATGCCTCATTTCTTTTGTTTCATTTCTTTTGTTACTTATCTCTTGAACAAACCTAATTGCAAATAGCCCCCTTTTCTTGTGGGAACATCTCTTTTGTACTTGTAACCCTATATAATGCCCAGAATGTTTTATATATGTACATACTCAGCCTTTGCTGACCTCTTATTTGTTTCCTATGTTCTGGGTGATGTTCCCTTCCACCCAGGTTTAGGTGCATTACAGATCAAGATTGGTCGAAGATCATATAAAGAGAATTGTACCTAAGGATAGCTTGGAATGGCTAGATTACCCTCTGCTACTGGGCTTAATTGTAGTTAGTTCAAGTTTTTGTAATATCACCTTTTAGGGTGATGAGAAATTGTATATTAATACCCATTGTAACTTTGTAATAGTTTTATTTCCGCTGCTTTATTATTACATGGCTCTTGTATTATATCATTTTGAGTGGATCCCCTTTTTGGGTCTCACTCATTACATTGTCCAAGGCCCATGACGCCCCTGTGGAGGAGATCACCCTGGGGGAGCTCAACCAGCCGATTAGGGTTCCTCAATTGGAAGTTCATCGGTGCATCGAGTGTGGCCAACCACTTCCTGAGAGCTATGAGCCTCCTGCAAATGAGAACTGGACAACTGGGATCTTCGGATGCACTGAAGATCCTGAAAGCTGCAGAACTGGTTTACTCTGTCCATGTGTGCTATTTAGGCACAATGTGGAAAACATAAATGATGAGATCCATGGAATAAGGCTTGCCTTTGTCATGCTATCTTTGTGGAAGGCAGCATTGCACTGGCAGCTCTTACAATAATGTTCCATGGAGTTGATCCAAGGACATCTTTCTTAATTGGTCAGGGTTTGATGTTCAGTTGGTGGATGTGCGGCATATACACTGGCCTCTTCACTTGTCAGACAACATGGTGACGCCTATGACCGTTGTGAACCGACCTGCTATGCAAGACATGAACGGGGAAGAAAGAAGTGTGCCACCTGCTGTCTCAGAGAATGGGACTCAGTTAGATCATAATAGCACCAACTTAGAGTTGACTCCTGTATAGCTTAAAAGACCTTCACACCCCTAGCCTAGGAATTTACATGGATACATAAAAAAAAGAAATGAATTTTTCAGAAACGTTGAGAACTTGTGTTTTGTATACTGACATATTTGCTTATGAGTTTGATTTTATAAAAACAAAAATGTTCCTAATTGCAAGTTGATTTGAAAATGGATGCAAGAACCTACGCTCCCTTTTTGGTAGGAGCTAAAGGAAAAGAGGATATCTATGGTGTGTTTTCTAGGTGAAGCCGTTGAAGAGAAGAATACGCATCACCTTTTTTGGGAAGGGTCACAGGATACAACAACATGCAACACTCTTTCTGGGAAGAGTCACTGGAGGAGAAAGCACGTGGGAAAATACCCTTGGTGGGTGGGGCTGTTGAAGAGGAGAAAAAGCTTCTTCTAGGTAAATCTATAGGTGAGGAGGACAATGAGATAGAGCAAACTGTATAGTGCATTTTGGCAGATTGGGGTGGGGGGAACGGGAGGCGTTGTGAATATCAGATTAGGGTGTCATGTGGTTTGTTTCTAGGGAAGGGATGTGGGAATTTTGGGGGAGTAGAGTACTCGGGAGACTGACGATTCGTGCAAGGGAAGTCATTTTCATTTTAGTGCCGCGCGTGAAAGGGAGAGAAGTGCGCGGAAGTTTGAAATTTTAAAGTGTTTAATTATTTGGGAAAGTGCTAGTAAGGGAGGGAGATGAGTTGTGGAATGGGATTTTTTGTGGTCAAGTGAAATTTGTAGTTAATTTTGTAGTTATTTCCATTAACTACGTTTGATTTACTGATATTTTTATAGTTTGTAAGGAAATGTAGTTTTAACTTCATATATAATACATGTAACTAGAGAAATTGTAGCTAAATCATACTTTTTTTTGTAGTGAAATGCATAGAAAATTATCAATACGAATACTTATACAAGTATGAGAATGTCCTTGATATTTTTAGAATCTACTAATTTGAGCCATCATAACCATGATCTTTTATATATGCGCATGCGTATGTATATTAGCGTAATAAGATATCACATATAGTTACATGAGCTAGTATATGCCTTTTTAAGATATCGATCCATTTTACATTGCCAAGTAACATCCAATATTCATGACCTAGGTTTGATGAATAAATTAGCTTCTGAATGAAATTGATGAATGTACTAAATTGTTATTACTACATGATTCAACAACATATTTACATCTCAATATACTACTGCATTGCATGTGCACGTGGACAACTTCACTGTAATGGATGTGCTAACTTCATTAACAACCTACGATTCGGACCATCTGTTTTTTCATGTTCATTATCCATACATCTAATACTCAAGCCTTCTAACATGGTAGCAGGATCATTCATGGACGGATCATTGCGATTAGTTTAACAGATTTTTCAGATTTGCAGAATTCGAATGTCCATACCGGTTAATAGATAGAGGTAGTTGGAGAACAAAAAAAAAGTAGATAGAGGTAGGTGATCATTTATTGTTAGCTGGTTATTAGTATATTTATACTCGACATTATCTCCTATTAGCTCTTATCACCTATTCCGAAATCAGATTAGGTAGAAGTAAACGTGATGACTTACACATGTCTTCACGAGCGGGTCTTTCACTTCTGGTAACCGTCGGACCAAAATCAATTTCTTTGTAATCGTCTCTCTTCCAACCAGTGAATCGGATGCTTCTCCAGATCCAATGGTTCGTGGAGGTAGCAAGGACTTCATTGTCTTGTCATGCAGGCGGCCAGTTGCTATTGGCTATTGGGCAAAAAAACAAAAATGGTATGTTTGGCCATTTTAATTCCCATAATAACACGTTCTTGAACTTAATTCTCAAAATGACACATTTGGGGACAATGTATCCTCTGTGGAGACACATTGCTTTCTCGTGAGGCAATGCGTCTCGTTCGAGGACGCATTGGTCCCACACAGGGGCAATGCGTCCCGGACCAGGACGTATTGCTCTGCGATAGAACAATGCGTCCTGATCCGGGACACATTGGTCTTCAGTGGGGCCAATGAGTCTTGATGCGGGACGCATTGCTAGCAATGCGTCTCACATAGGGACAAATTGAGTAATGCGTCTGCATGCAGAACACATTACTACCAATGCATCTCTAGGCAGGATGCATTGTTGTTTTACAATTTTTTTTCATTCATTATTATTCTTTAATGCATAATGTTTGTATATTAACAACATTGATTATATTTGCACATTTACTATTCTTTCACTTGCATTTGAATGTCTATAATATAGCCAATTATTATAAAATTTTAATTTCAATAGATCTGAACATGCATATGGATTATAAAAGTGGCATTGCAACCAACACTAGTTGCTTCCTAACTGATTATATGAGAAAAATGAATCTAAAAAATGAGATATAATTAAAAACAAGGTCAAAACATGAACCAACTTGACGAGAAAATAATACACAACAGAATAATCTGATAAATCCAAAATGAACCAATATGATATCATAATATGATAGACCCACATACAAACCAAATAAATGGCTGAACAAAGGCATATATACAACACTACACAACATGTATGTATATTAACAACATTGATTATATTTACACATTTACTATTCTTTCACTTGTAATTGAATGTCTATAATATAGTCAATTATTATAAATTTGTTAATTTCAATAGCTTTGAACATGCAAATGGATTATATAAGTGGTATTGCAACCAACACTAGTTGTTTCCTAATTGATTATATAAGAAGAAATTAATCTAAAAAAATGAGATATCATTAGAAACAAGGATAAAACATGAACCAACTTGATGAGAAAATAATACACAACAAAACAATCTGATAGATCCAAAATGAACTAATATTATATCATAATATGATAGATCCACATACAAGACAAATAAATGCCTGAACAAAGGCATATATACAACACTACACAACATGTACAAAACTATGAAAATCTAAGCACGTTCTCCACGCCCACGACGTCCTCGCCCACCTCCATGTCATCTGGCTCTTGAGTACCAAAGTCATCTGGAGATGCCTCAATGGGGGACAACTATGTAGTAGTAGGCTGATGAGGACCAGGAAAGTAATGAAAAGCTGGAGGTGGGGTGAGGGGTCTATGAATACTAGGATGTGGGGCATCAGGTGGGGTGCATCCTGAGAAATCAAATGGAGTCGGTGAGTATGTGACATAGGATGGTGGTCGACTGTCATGAATAACTGGTGGTGGGAGTGGAGTGTATGGAACAGAAGAAGGACATGCTCCATAGTAGGATGCTGGTGGAGGTGGGGTGATGTATGAGGAAAATGAACCAACTCCTGAAAAGTATGACCATGTTGGTCCCCATGCCATGAACTGATAAGTGGGAGTGGGAGTGGGTTGAACACCAGTAATCAGAGGAGTAGGAGCAGGAGTAGGAGTAGGAGTAGGAGTAGGAGTGGGCTCAGGGGCTGTGGTATGAGTGGGTATGGGATCATAGGGGCGAGCGTAGTCGGGAAGACTGTCAAAGTAAGTCCCCTGGATGCCATAGATGTCATCTCTGATATGTGCAGGGGCATGCTGTAAAGCCGCTCGGATCCGCACATGTGATTCCACCTGTTCAAACAAAGTATGTACAAATAATAAAGACCAATTACATATATTGTAAATAATAAAGATAAATAATAACAATTTGTAAAAGAAATATAAATGATACTCACAAATTGATGTTGACGATAACTTTGTGGGTAGTACGTGGTCAGAGGCTGAGCTGGAGAGGGCAGTACGTACTGGGGATGATACCATCCGTAGTGCGTATGTGGACTGAAGACTGTCTCTACTGGTGGAGGGGAGACTATGTTGGATCAATGGTGTCTAGAAGGGGGGGGGTTGAATAGAGCTTCACAATTCTCACAAAATTGATTAGACCACCAAATTATATTAATTGCAGAAAGTTAAACAAGTAGTAATTTGATGACTTAATCTAACATGCACAGCAAGGATGAGAGACAAGGAAGAGCAAGCACTTGGATAGGTGGTTTCGAGTGGTTTCATGTCCTAAACATAGGAGCAATTCCAGTCCGCTACCTAGAGTGGGTTAGTCTCTAGCATTTGCAATCTTGGTACTCTTATATTCCACAATAATATTACAAGATACAACAACCACACATCCAAGGGCTTAGTACCTCAAGAAAAGATCTTCAACCTATAGAAGGAGCTTACCCACTTGAAGCATGAAGTCTTTAGCCATAAACATGGACTTACCCACTCTTTTCTTCAAGTCTTCTGCCTTCAAGGGATTACCTATCTTCCTTGAGTGTTTCCTTGTTTCTCTCCTTCACTTGGAGATCTGGAGCACCTATCTCCTTCACTTGCAGACCTGGAGCAGCTTGCCTTCTTCAACCTTGAAGAACAACACCTCCTTCTCCTTCACTTGGAGAGGGATCTTCAACTATCTTCAAAGGAATGGAGGTTGGAAGATGGAGGAGGAGAGCTTTTACATCAACACATGGAGTATCTCTCTTACACATGAACATGTCTCACTCATACTCATGAATTTGACTTGAAGGTGGAGAGAGAAAGGGGCTCAAAGGCTTAGAACACTCTCAGCTATAGTAGAACTAAGTTTGCAATAAAAGAGCAGCCTTGGAATGAACTCCAAGTGTCCTATATATAGCTGAGGGTGTTGCTTTGAGTTAGGTGAACTTTTGGGCTGAAATATAGCCATTTTCCTTCAATAAAATGTATCTATTTGTGATCAAATAACCCACCAACAGTCACATCACTTTTTTCTACCAATTCCATACAGTGCAATCGGTCGAGTTTCAATAAAGGTAACTCGACCGATCAAGTAAAAGACAAAACCGATATTCAAACGATCCGTTGAGTTTGTCCTGGGGAAACTCGACCGATCCCTGAAGATCATTTTGGTCAGCCACTTGATCGGTCGAGTTCTGTGCAAACACAACTCGACCTATGCTATCTTCATAAAATTGACTTAAGGATGATCAGACGAGTTTTAAGGCTGGGAAACTCGACCGACCAAGTGCCTGAAATCTATTTTCTAAATTGCATCTAATGTGATTAAAACTTGGTGTTTTATGTCCCAATCAATTTTTTCACCTTAGTTACAAGTCAATTCATCATTACAAGTGATTACAAATATGTTATAAGGTCATTTACATAGAAATCCCAAAATGCACACTTGTATCTATTTTGACTTGAACTTGAGCCATTTTAGGGCTTTGGATTTTGGATCCTTTTCATGTACCTAATGCCTGTAAACAATCTTAAACACACATATCAGATACATATGAATGGAATGGTTAAGTCATTATCAAAATATAGGAAATGTATAACCTCTAGGTCAACATTCTCCCCCTTTTTGACAATGACAAACCATTCCTCAAGTATATTGAAAAGGGTATGAAAGTTATACCTTTGCCTTATGAATTAGGGGGATTCATGATATGAACAATGTGAATTGCTCCCCCTCAATCTATGCTTCCTCTAACCTGCATGGTTAGTTTCTCTACACATAGCAATACCAATATATATGTAATGTGTAGTCCTTTGCAAGTTCACATAATGGACAATGAATTGAACAAGAAAAGGATCTCACAAGCAAAAGCAATATTCTAGCAAAAAAAAACCAATATGATTTAGTTACAAGACATGAGCTATCACTTGAAATATCTCTCCCACTTTTGACATTAGCAAAAAGGTAGGGGGGGTAGAAGATCATAATCCAGGTCTTCTCCAAAACTCAACCGAACATGTATGTAATGGAATAAAGAACAGTTTAAAGGCATATATCACACACCGATAAAAGATAACATACAATCCAAGTCATGATCAAAATATAAATCAAGAGGGCACCAACGCATAGGATAAAAATAGAGGAAAAGCCATAGTGCACATCAAGGATATTACAACGCAGATATACGTCCATATAAGAGCAACTACAAGCACTAATATGATAAAACAAAGATAAGAAATAGTACAGATCAAAAGAATGTGCCATGATGTTTCTTATACATAATAGTCTAGAAAGATATATAGGATAAGCATGCTAGACTAAAAATAAAGCAACCACCTAAACATCTAAGCTATCTATATCAACAACGTCCTCATCGCCAAGTGTGTAGTCCTCATCCCCGTCAGAAGGTGGAGTAGTAGTGCCAGCATCAGAACCAACACCATCACCATCACCGTCATCGGAAGCATCCTCACCATCATCGTCTTCATCCTCATCATTAACATCCTCGGCCTAGTCTGGCATCTCCTCATCAACAGGAGATTCAAAAGAACGATTGGGCCAGTGGTCATTCTGCTCAGCCCAAGACATACCAAGAGCATGAAGCTCATTGACCTGTGGGAAGGACGGAGTAGAGTCACCCAAAGAGGTTAGAAGAGTGTCCAGGGGGCCAACAGGTAATGGCAAAACAACAGGAACGGAACTACCAGCATCAAAAGGTGGCAGAGCAACAGCAGAAGGCTCGGGAGTAGGATAGTAATGCTCATATGCATATGAAGCATAGGCACTACTGGGATATGGTTGGTAGCTGGGGTAGGGTGATGCACAGGAGAGGTTCATTTGAGACATTATGGAACGTAGATCCTGGTGCAGGTGGTCTTGAACATGTTGATTGTACGCCTGTTGATGCATCATATAACCCATAAGGGTTTCATTAAACACACAAAAAAATGCACGGCTGGGTCAAGGAGGAGGCTGCGGTGGTGGAGCTCGGGTGGAGGAGGATGGGGTAGTTGAAGTGGCTACAGAGGTGGAAGCACCAGAAATAGAGGAAAACATAGGAACAAACTTTTGAAGAGTCGTTTCACTAATGCAAACACCTTTCCTGGAGACCGGATAATGGAAGTCAGAAAAGAGACATTTGTCAGTGGCGAACTTGAAAAAACCACATATCAAAGTCAGGTAGGATGGGTTGGTGCCTTTGGTGTTCTTGCCAGTATCAAAGCAGGTCATGTGATGTAAGATATACCTGGTCCACTTGACACCGATATTGTTTAACATACAATACATAATGACTGCGACGTTTTCAACAATGTCCGTTTGATTTCTCTTTGGATGGACATTACAGTTAATCACCAGAGCCAATATGTGCCTCTTTAGGTCAATAGAGGAGGAGGGTAGGGTGGACTTCTTCTTATAGGCCACACCAGGTTTCTTCAAAAACTGATGAACATCTGACAACGTCAATTCATGGTGTTTATAAAAACCTTCCGGGTCAAGAAGATCGAAATACTCTCCATAATCCTTATGCCATGTGTCATTTTCCTCATTTCCGAAAAAAAAGACATTTAAGGCATCCTCAGAGAGTTGGAAGCGACGACTGACAATCATAGAAGTAAGAATTACTTGAGTATTCGGTGGTGGGATGAGCGAATCGTAGTTCCAACACAAGTTGGCATAGAACTCATGAACAACTTTAGTGCTTGACATGGAGTTATTAAAGTAGTCATGTTCGATTGCTAGGGCAGACAAATGGTGGGAGGCAAGAAGCCGAGAAACAGAGGCAATAATTGCTTGATACCTAGGGGACGGCTCGATCAAAACACAAAAAGGAAAAGGGCTTCGGGGAAGAAGGTCCTTGTACCTATTTACAACTTTAACCGACACAAAAGAAGTATTGTCAAACGGAATCAAATGATTATTAGATGAGGAAGCTGGAGCATTGCTTGGAGCAGGACATTTTCATCTATGAGAAGCCATGGAAATGAAAATGAGATGAAAAACGTGAAAACAAGCAATAGCAAACCTCAAATGCCGAATGGAAACCACTAATGATGCCCAGGGAGGTTAAGATCAAGGTTTCTAGGTCGATCTAGGGCTAGGAACGGGAGGTTTAGGGCAGGGTTTGAGAGCTTAGGGCTAAGAGGTGAGGAATGATTCGTCTATTTTCTAGTTGAGAGGGAAAAAAGATAGATGATCCTAACTTTTAAGTTGGCTCAGCCTGTGAATCAGTCGAGTTCTGTGTGTGGAAAACTCGACCGAACGGTCCACTGAAGACTTCCTCTCAGCTCCTAATCGGTCGAGTTTCTCAGGGTGACAATTCGACCAAAGGTCAACCTGATCTAAAAGTCACATTATTAGTTTCTAGCCATATACATGCCAATTAAATTTATTTTTCCATTCTATTATGTATCATTAACATACTTAGGCACATTTAGCTCATCATTGGACACTATTTTGTGATAAAACATGGAATTCGATAAAAACCCAAAAACAAGCCAAAACTAAGCATGTTTACAAGCAAGTTAGGCACATTTAAACATGTATAAGCAAAAAACAAGGTGAAGAAAGACATGAGCCAACATATAGAAATGAGACAACTAGCTAGATCACATGGCAATATCATTTAAATCAATAATAAGTAGTTTAGATCGAATAAAGTTAAATTGATCTCTAGCTAGAGGTTTTGTTAAGATATCCGCCAATTGATTTTTCGTGTCCACATGTGTGATATAAATATCCTTCTTGGCAATGTGATCACAGAGAAAGTGATGGTGAACCTCTATATACTTGGTTCTACTATGCAATATAGGATTGTAAGATAGATTAATTGCACTGGTATTGTCACAAAAGATAGGTGAAGCATCAAAAAATATGTTGAAGTCCTAGAGAATTTTCTTCATCCATAGGACTTGTGCACAACATCTCCCATCTGCAATATATTCAGTCTCGGTAGTTGATAATGCCATTGTACTTTGTTTCTTGGAGAACCAAGACACTAAGCATGGTCCTAGAATGAAGAAAGTGCCACTTGTGCACTTTCTATCAACCAAACACCCTGCGTAATCCGCATCACTATATGCTCTAAGAGTAAAATCCCTTGATTTAGGATACCATAGTCCAAAATTCTGGGTTTTGGCTATGTACCTCAAAATCCTCTTAACAGCAATATGATGTGACTTCTTAGGGCTAGATTGAAAGCGAGCACACAAGCCAACACTAAACATAATATCAGGTCTAGAGGCAGTTAAATAGAGTTAACTTCCAAACATACCTCTATAGAGCTTCTCATCTGCCTTCTCACCTTCTTCATCTTTGTCAGTTTGGCAGTGTTGGACATAGGTGTATCCATCAACTTCATGTTCTCCATCCCAAAGAGCTTGAGCAGTTCATTTGTGTACTTTCCTTGGTTGATGAAGTTTCCTTCTTTTGTTTGCTTGATTTGAAAGCTGAGGAAGAAAGTCAACTCACCCATCATGCTCATTTCGAACTCACTCTGCATAAGAGAACTAAACTCCTTGTCAAGATCAAGATCAGTCCCGCCAAAAATGATATCATCAACATAGATTTGAATTATAAGAAAATGGTTAGAAGTGTGTTTTAGGAACAAGGTAGAATTAACTTTTCCCATGACATACCCTCTATCAAACAAAAAGTTCTTTAATTTCTCATACCAAGCTCGAGGTGCTTGTTTGAGTCCATAGAGAGCGTTTTGCAATAAATAAACATGATTGGGTAACTTGTCATTTTCAAAGCCCGAAGGTTGAGCAAACAATACTTCCTCCTCGATTGTACCATTCAAAAATGCACTCTTAACGTCCATTTGATATAAAAAGAAATTTTTGTAAGTATCAAAGGCAAGTATCATACAAATAGATTCTAATCTAGCAACATGAGCATATGTTTCATCGAAGTCAATACCTTCTTGTTGGTTGTAACCTTGTTCTACTAACCTTGCTTTGTTTATTACCACTTTTCCTTGCTCATCTAGCTTGTTGCAGTAGACTCATTTGGTGCCAATGATTTTTCTATCACTTGGTCTTGGCACTAGATTCTACACACAATTCTTCTCAAATTGCTCTAACTCTTCTTGCATGGATAGGATCCTCTCATCATCACCAAGGGCTTCTTTGATGTTATTTGGCTCTAGTTAGGAGATGAAGGCACTATGTGCTTGTTCTTTGTTGTGAGCAACTCGTGTCCTCACTCTCTCGAATGGGTTGCCAATGATCTACTCCTTCGGATGATTCTTTGCAAATCGGGGAGTGGGATCCTTCTTTTCTTCTTCTTCTATCACCTTCTTACCTTTATTTTCTATGTTGAGGTATTTTAAGATAGGAATCAAATCATCTGTAACATCATTATCAACAACATGCTTTCCAACAATGGGGTTAGTTTCAATAAACTTAACATTGATAGATTCTTCAATTTTAGACAATTCAATGTTGAATATTGTATATGCCCTGCTAGTAGTGCTATATCCTTGGAAGAAAGCCTTATAAGATTTCAGATCAAACTTGTCAAGAGAATCCTTCATGTTTAAAACAAAACAAGGACATCTGAAAACATGAAAGAAATCAATAGTCGGCTTTCTACCATGCCATAATTCATAGGGCGTTTTCTTTAAAGAAGGATGTGTAAAAACTCAATTTTGCACAAAACATGAGGTGCTGACGACTTCAGCCCAAAACTTCTTAGGAGTGTCATAATCAAGAAGCATGGTCCTAGTCATCTCTTGTAGTGACCTATTCTTTGTCTCTACAACCCCATTTTGTTGAGGCGTATGAGGAGAAGAGAAATTGTGCGAATAACCAAAATTTTCACAAAATTGCTCAAAAAGATCATTTTCAAATTCTCCCGCATGATCACTATGGATAGAAACAATTCGGCAAGAAGCTTCATTTTCAGCCCATTTACAAAAGCTCGAGAAAACATCAAGAGTATCGCTTTTAGAAATGAGAAAGAAGGTCCAAGTATATCGAGAGAAATCATCAATGATAATAAGACAATACTTGGAACCACGAAGCATTTGCGTTCTCATTGGTCCGAATAGATCAATATGAAGAAGTTCAAGAACTCTCTTGGTACTCATGAATCCTTTGGATTTGAAAGAGGATTTTGTTTGTTTCCCTTGTGTACAAGGTTGGAATTCCTCATCCTTTTCAAAATCCAATTTGGGAAGTCCTTTAACCAAGTCCTTTTTGCTCAATTTCTTCATTTGATGCATATTCAGATGACCCAAATGGTGATGCCAAAGAGAAATATCATTTTTATCCACTACCAAGCATCTATTTAGTATGGGCTTAAGAGCATCAAGAACAATAACATAAAGATTATCATTTCTAGTTCCCTTATATATAACATTGTAGGAGAGGGAATCTAAAAGCAGGCATTCTAAAGAAGTAAACAACACAAGATATCCATTTTCACAAAGTTGACTAACACTAATCAAATTGTGATGTAGGCCATCAACAAGAAACACATTTTTAATACATAGCTCATTTCCCACATCACCCTCACCTATGACCTTACCCTTCTTGTTGTCCCTGAAGGTTGCCGATCCTCCTTTCTTTTTCACAAACTTGTTGAAATGGCTGATTTCTCCATTCATGTGCTTAGAGCAGCCAATATCAACAATCTATCTCTTTTTAACCTGCAAGAAAGAACGATGTCAGAACCCAACTCAAACTTTGGGATATGGGGTTAGCTTGGGGACTCATTTCATCTTTGGGTTGGTCCCCTTGGGCTTGTAAGGATAATAAGTGGAGTAATGGTCATCACATTTACAATGAACACAAACCATAGGGTTCTTATAGCCGGAAGTCTCTCCATGGAAAATAGGAGGTTCCACACTCTTCTTCTTACCCTTGTTCTTGCTCTTTTTCTTACCTTTAGGAGCAATCCCATCATATTCCAAACCGCTAGAACCAACATGTTTGGTAGAGTGTTTTAGGACATCAATGAGGGATTTCTTTACCAAGAGAAACTTTTGCAAAGAAGATCTTAACTTGGCATTATCACCACTAAGGTTAATGATAGTAGTAGAAAGACTAGCAAGATCATCTCTAACATATAATAGGTCGGCCTCAAGACAAAGGGCTTTAGTATGAAAATAATCTCATTCTAAAGCTATGCTACCAACTTCATTACTTTGCAAAATAGGTCTAGAAGATAAGTCATTTACTTGAGCAAGCAATTTGGCATTTTTAGATTTAAGCAAAACAATTTCTCTTTGATAAGCATAAACTTCATTTCTCCTAGCACCATCCATGAGCTTGAGTTCCACATTTTCAGTTTTAAGAACATCAAGCTCATTTAGGCACTTTTAGTTTTCTATCTTAAGATTTTCAATATTTTTAAGATATACACCATTCTCAACCTCTACTCCATTGTATTGAAGTTCAAGGTCAAGAAATTGCCCTTGCAAGGAATCTATACTCTCAAGATGCAATTTTTCATTTTGATCAAGAATATCAATTTCAGCATAAAGATCATCAACTATCTTGCCTAACCTTTTGGTTTTAGATTTGCATTTAGTAAAGGATGATTGACATTCATTTAGCATATCAATGGTAGTTTCTTTAGGCAGCTCTAGCAAATTTACTTCACATACCTTGCTTACCTCACTTACCTCACATATATCTTCACTAGTAGAGTCCATGAGAGCAAGATGGCATTCTCCATTTTTAGAGCTTGAGGAGCTTGAAGAAGACTCCTCCCAAGCTGCATGGGCTGCATCTCTTGATCTTCTTTCTTTCTTGTCCTTTCTCTTCTACTTTTTGTCCTTCTTGTGGTTGCTCTTGTGATGGCTTTTCTTGTCCTTTGGGCAGTCACTCTTGTAGTGGCCTTTTTGACCACACTCATAGCATCTTGGAGTTGAAGAGGAGGGCTTGCTCATGAAGTGTTTGCCTCATACTCATTAGAACCTTCATCTTCACTTGAGGAAGAGTTGGGGGACTTCAAGGCGAGTTGTTGTTGCCGGACTATTTCTTCAATTTGTTCTTTGATGGTTGTATCCTTTATCTTCTTGGACTCTTTTTATTCTCTCCTCTCTTCCTCTTCTTGCTTGTCAAGCCAAGGTTCATGGGCTTGGAGGTTACCAACCAGCTCCTCAGTTGACAACTCACTTAGCTTGTACACCTCTTCAATTAAAGTAACCTTAGGCTACCATATCTTAGGAAGAGATCTCAAGATCTTAGAGTTGATAATACCTCTATCCATCACACTCCCAAGGGCTGCCAAACCATTTAATATGATATTGAGCTTAGTGTACATATCAACCACTCTCTCATTCTTACCCATCTTGAAGTTCTCTAGAAGACCACCGAGCATGTAGACCTTGGCTTCCTTCACTTGCTCGGTTCCTTCATAGGTGACACACAATTTGTGCCATATCTCGTGTGTGGTGTCCCATGAGGAGATCCAGTTGAACTCAAATGAAGTAAGGGCGGCGTAGATGATGCTCACAGCTTTGGCGTTGAGTTGAGCATACTTCATTTCAACTTCAGTCCATGTGGTTATGTCCCCCTTTGGATCTTCATATTTGAGGTGGACTATCTTCCACATTTCATAGCTCACACCTTGAAGGTAGAACAACATCCTTCTCTTCCAATAGAGGAAGTTGGTGCCGTCGAAGACCGGAGGTCTCATGGAGAAGCTTCCTTCTAGGTTAAGTGAACCAAGTGCTGAATCGCCCATCTTCTTCTACTTGTTGAAGTAGCTTTGAGAAGACATGCTATGATACCACTTGTTAGATCAATGGGCTCTAGAAGGGGGGGGGTTGAATAGAGCTTCAAAATTCTCACAAAATTGATTAGACCACCAAATTATATTAATTGCAGAAACTTAAACAAGTAGCAATTTGATGACTTAATCTAACATGCACAACAAGGATGCAAAACAAGGAAGAGCAAGCACTTGTATAGGTGGTTTGGAGTGGTTCCATGTCGTAAACTTAGGAGCAATGTCAGTCTACTACCTAGAGTGGGTTAGTCTCTAGGATTTGCAATCTTGGTACTCTTATATTCCACAATAAGATTACAAGATACAACAACCACACATCCAAGGGCTTAGTACCTCAAGAAAATATCTTCAACCTATAGAAGGAGCTTACCTACTTGAAGCATGGAGTCTTCCACCATCAACATGGACTTACCCACTCCTTTCTTAAAGTCTTCTTCCTTCAAGGGATTACCTATCTTCCTTGAGTGTTGCCTTGTTTCTCTCCTTCACTCGGAGATTTGGAGCACCTATCTCCTTCACTTGGAGACCAGGAGTAGCTTTCCTTATTCAACCTTGAAGAACAACACCTCCTTTCCCTCACATGGAGAGGGATATTCAACTATCTTCAAAGGAATGGAGGTTGGAAGATGGAGGAGGAGAGCTTTTACATCAACACATGGAGTAGCTCTCTTACACAGGAACATATCTCAATCATACTCACAAATTTGACTTGAAGGTAGAGTGAGAAAGGGGCTCAAAGGCTTAGAACACTCTTAGCTATAGTAGAACTAAGTTTGCAATAAAAGAGCAGCCTTGGAATGAACTCCAAGTGTCCTATATATAGCTGAGGGTGTTGGTTTGAGTTAGGTGAACTCTTGGGCTGAAATATAGCCATTTTCCTTCAAGAAAACATCTCTATTTGTGATCAAATAACCCACCAACGGTCACATCACTTTTTTCTGCAAATATTGTATAGTGCAATCGGTCGAGTTTCAATAAAGGTAACTCAGCCGATCAAGTAAAAGACAAAACTGATATTCAAACGGTCGGTCGTGTTTGTCCTGGGGAAACTCGACTGATCCCTGAAGATCATTTTGGTTAGCCACTTGATTGATCGAGTTCTGTGGAAACAAAACTTGACCAATGCTATCTTTAGAAAATTGACTTAATGATGATCGGTCGAGTTTTAAGGCTGGGAAACTCGACCGACCAAGTGCATGAAATCAATTTTCTAAATTGCATCTAAATTGATTAAAACTTGGTGTTTTATGTCCCAATCAATTTTCTCACCTTAGTTACAAGTCAATTCATCATTACAAGTGAATACAAATATGTTCTAAGGTCATTTACATAGAAATCCCAAAATGCACACGTGTAACTATTTTGACTTTAACTTGAGCCATTTTAGGGCTTTGGATTTTTAATCCTTTTCATGTACCTAATGTCTGCAAACAATCTTAAACTCACATATCAGATACATATGAATGGAATGGTTAAGTTATAATCAAAATATAGGCAATGTATAAGCTCTAGGTCAACAGACTAAGCTCTCACGTCTGTTGTTCTATAGTTGCACCTACCACCCATGATGATGCAACCAGTCCTCAGCCGCATGACCCCTCTCATCTATCCTACTAAGGTATGGCAACTCCAGAGTAGGTTGTACTTGAACAAATCTAAATTGTCCAAATACTCTATCAGGGAAGTGCCACTCTACTACTATGTAGCATAGTAAAGGCACTCGCGCCAACCAAATATCCTGACCCTCTTGACATAAGGCTGGAAGTCTCTCTAGAATATTAGTAGTGTAAGGAGTTAACTGTATTTGTTATTCAAATAGATACATCATGTATCATATAAAACAGAGTAAATTGCATAAAAAATACAACATATATCATATAACATGTTAGTAGAAGTAAGTTAGTTATACTTGAGAGAGAAAAATCTGGTCAAATGTTGAATCATAAAATTGGACCAATCCTCTCATAGTATCACTACTTTCAAGAAATGTAGGCCACCTATTAAATTGACAAACTAAATTTAGATAAACATTACAAAATGTTTGGATAAAATATATAAAAAAATTTGTGTAAATCTTTACCAGTAACCCAAGGGAACATTATCTGGCCACTCCCCCCCCTCAGTTCATAACAATTGAACCTTGGCGTCCAATTCCTAACCTCTCCCAACACCACATCTATAGTAAACATACACAACCAGACAGGTGGACGGTTTTCCTAGAGTGGGTGGTAGCCTTGTACAACTCCCTATACGAGTATGCTAAAGTTACAACACCCAAGATAGAGTGCTACAACTAGCAAAGTCAGACAGAAGCAGGAGGTACCATACATGAACCATGTCCCCGGTACTATTAGGAATAAGGTAACTACCTAAAAAGTATAGGAGATATACTCTAGTTTACCTTATCCTATTTTGTATTTGTTGTTCTTCATCTCCCAAAGTGAAATCCATATCCCTAAAGGTCTCACGCAACCATATCAAGGAGATATGCCCCTTAGACATCCCATATGGTGCATCTCCTAAGAAACTCTCACAAAGGTGAGACCATGAAGAAAATTGCCCCTCATCTACGCCTAAATGATATGAAGCGATAACTGAGGCCCATCAATCCTAAGGCCTAAAAGAACTGCAACATCCTGAAGGGTTACACTCATCTTAAAAGGGGGAAATCTAAAAGTATTCGTAGAGTTGTCCCACCGGTTAACTAAGATAGTGATTAAATTGGGATCAAGGTGGATAGCTCATAACCTATGAACAAGCCCAAAACCAGCCAAAGAAATATTTTCCAAAACACCTGGGTCAGTAATAGGCCACTGGGACAACATAAAGTGGTGCTGGGAGAGTTGGAAGGATGCTTGTCTAGGAGCCATATCTATGAAAAGTGTAAATATTACATTAAATGAAAATTGCAAATATTACATGAAATGAAAAGTGCAAATATTACATTAATTGAAAAGTACACATATTGTACAACATATAAGTTTGTCAAAATTCTTCATTAGATAAGATGAAATTAATTCAAATACATGAACTACCAAACAATATTAAAATACAATATGAACTACTAAAAGAGAAATATTACAATAATTAGTTACTGCATTTGATTCAATATCTCATCTAGAGATTCATAAAATTGCCACATTTGATGTACCACTCGATGTATCTCTAGATGTGATATAGTGAATTGGTTTTTAACTTGTTCATTGATTGGCATTGCTTTCTGTTTGGTGTGATCCCAATACCAACCAGGTAGCTCAAGAAGTTCTTCATACATGTGAAACATTTGCTTTAAAAATTGTCAATGAAATTTTTCTTGTTCTTTTGTCACTATAAATCCTAACTTGTTGTACAATAAATCTGGTATGTCATTGCAGTCATCATCCAAATAGAGTTTGATGAGCCATTTTTCCCTATAGGCACTTTGTGGCTATTATTTGGATTAACTCTACATACATTTGAAATGTCCATGTCCTTCAATGAGCCATCTGTAAAAAAGACCATTATAAATTCATTCTTTTAGTGAAATTGCAAACATTACATCACTTGAGTAAATTGAAACATCACATTACTTGAGTAAATTGAAATTACCAACATTACATGATTTGAACAAACTAAAATTGCAAACATTAAATGCCTTGAGTAAATTTAGAATAGAAAACATTACATGACCAAACATCATATTGCATTAGGACAAGTGCGTCTATTATGGCCCTTTTTGCCATACTTATGACAATGATATGTATATTGATTTGGATCAACGTCCATAGTTGAAGGCCTTCTTTTTTTCTTTGGTCTTCCAGCGTGCCTTCATTTTCTTGGGGGTAATAAGGGATAAATGCCTCTGCTTTCATCAAAATGAGGCCAATACCTCTTGTCGGGAATACCACGAAATTCAGTTTTGTATGCGTTTAAATAAGCTTTATTTGTGTAATATGGGCTCACATGTGCATCAATATCATAATTGATAGATCTTGCAGCTACCCAAACATGAGCATATGGAAAATGCCATTTTTGTGGAAAACCACAACTGCATTCACTAACACCATTTGGACACACGGAGACTTGAAATCGATGTATGTCCATGTCATCAATAAGCCTTTCATCATTGTTCACATGGATGTATACTGATAGTTGTCGTGCATCCGGTGGCACATCAAATATCTTATAATGAAACCTAAAGGGCCATTTAAAACCCTTTTGTGCATGACCATATGCTTGATTACACCTCTCCAACCACATTGTAACAGAGCAATAGTATGTGGCAACAATAAGTGCGTGTATTGGTAAACCTCTAACACCTTTTAAGACTCCATTTAACCCTTCAACATGATTGCTAGTCAATGACCCATACATGTAGCCTCTGTCATATGTGAGAGACCACTGTACTAGATTATGGGCTATCAAATACTCCTTAGCCACTGGTTCTATGACTTCTATATCAACCATTAGATGATCAAATTCATGTGTATCAGTTGTGGATCCCACCTTCCATAAAAGTTCCTTCAACTCCTGTGACTTGAACTTTTGATGGAAGTTCTCACGAAGATGTCGAAGACAATAATGATGTTGAGCCCAGTTAAATTTTGACCTAAGTGCTGGAAAAATTCCACTCATTCGATTAGAAATAATACACAAATTTGTATTGTGTGGAATGATAGGAATACAAGTTTGTAGAGAACCAAAGAACCACTCCCATGAGTCCTTGTTTTCTGCCTCAACAACAGTAAAAGCAACTGGAAATATACCATTATCAACATCTATGCCACATGCAATGAGAAGTGTGCCAAAATATTTTCCTATTAGAAATGTGCCATCAGCAGTAAGAATAGGCATGCAATAGGCCCAACCCCTCACAGCTGGACCAAATGCCCAGAACACCCGCTTGAATCTTCGAGTGCTTTCAGTTTGAAGGGTATAATCATCCACAAGGTGGGAATATATAGTTCTTGGAATAAATTGTGACAGAGAAATCAGGAACGGCAACAAAGTATGATATGATGATTCCCAGTCTCCAAATATTTTACAGACAACTTTCCTCCTCGCTAGAAATTCCTTCTTGTAAGATATATGGAGCCTCAGTTCAGCATTCACCTTGTCACGAATTTCTTGTGTGGACATATCCAATCTTGATACTAGGATTGACATTATCATACGAGTAATATAAGATGACGTGACTTGGTGATGGTCCTCATTCAGAACAGTTAGTTGACAATTGTGGCTTGTACTATTACGTTTTACCTTCAACATGCCACCTGCTCTTTTGGACTGGCAAGCGGTCAAACTCCAAGGACATCGATGGTCATGGATACAAAAAACATTAAGATGATTATTATTTGAGCGTTGTGTCTAATATTGGACATTCTTTTGTTCTGACCATTTTTGGATCGTCTCAACCATTACAACTTTGGATGCAAATAAAGCACCCTCATATATTTCAGTGCTGGAAGGGTTGTAATTGAGACGAAATTTCTAACAAAAATCTTCCACCCATTGCTAATCTTGAAAAGCTTCATAGTTGGTATCAATGTGTTCATGTTGGGGCCATTCTTTATCAAATATAGATGGGATGGAACTCTATGTTGTAATAGAGTCAGGGAATGGATGTCCATGCTCATCATCAGTTTCAGTCAATGACTCATCATCATGACACTATTATTATCACCTTCCTGATCACTATCATTATCACCTTCATGATCACTATTATCATCACCTTCTTGTTCGCCCTCCTCGACCTCAACACCAATACTCTCAATAGTAGGATTTTGAGAGAATATAGGTGGTTGATTCCATTCAGTAGTTACATTACTACTACATGGTTGGGATTCAAATTGATTGAAACTAGATTGTTGGTGGAAAGATGTTTTTCACGAAACACATCAATATAGGCATCAAATGAAAGTGTGAACAAGGTTCTATATGCATCATCATCATTAACTTGTATGAGCATATGATCTTCTCCAGGGAAATGATAGGATATATTGATAGAGAAGTTGTTGGGGTTGATGTCATAAGTGAAATATTTATGGGTCTAACAGATCGACTAGAATAAGACCCATTTGAGAGAAATTGACCATGATATCAATGCTTGACTATTCGTGAATGTGAACAAGATGTCATGTTCCAATCATTGTAAAATAGTAATTTAGATTTTAGAACAGTAATTTAACTTTGGGACAATAATTAACATGAATTAATATTTTATGGCATGAATTAATTTTTTCGAACATTGACATCAATTTTAGAAGAGTAGTTAATATTTTATAACAATAATTTGGAATTTGAAAATAAATTTGAAACAATATTTTTTCTATAACATTAACATTCTAGAACAATAATTTTGGAATTTGGAACAATAATTTTTTGAACAGTAATTAACCTTCAAGTGTCATTTTCTATAACATTATTTTAGTAATGTGGAATCAAATAGTAGCAATATTGTTTATTTTATTTTTAATATTGCATAATAATTTTAGGTACAAATTTTTGAATCTAAAAATATAGTAGAAAAATTACCTGAAATGGCGAGATCTCAAAATCCAAGAACAAAAAGAAGAAAAGAATCTCGACCAGACAACGAATCAATAGAAATCTGAGCAGCGAAGCAATAAAAGAACAGCTCTAAGATCGCCCAGAATCACCTCCAAGATCGCCCGAAATCTAGACTCCAAGCAATAGAAATCCGAGCACACCACTCCAGAGCAATGGAAGTAGAGAAGAAGTTGAAGAAATGGATGAATGGTGTGGGTTTGGGGGGTGATCTTGTCTCCTTTATATAAGAGACCAATGCGTCCCCAATGGGGACGCATTGCCCCCCCCCCCCCACGTGGCAGCGGGCGCGGCCCGCAACAGCTCATTTTAAACGGTTGGGGGAGCAATGTGTCCCCAGCCAGGACGCATTGCCCCAACTAGCCGTTGGGACGTCTCGGGATGAGACACATTGATCTCACCGAAGGGCAATTTGGCCCACACAGGAGCATTGCGTCCCGGGACGGGACGCATTGCTCTCTGATGGGACCAATGTGTCTCAATTTGGGACGTATTGCTCCCTCGCAGAGCAATGCATCTTGATCTGGGACGCATTGCCTCGCGAGAGAGTAAGACGTATGCACATGAGACACATTGCCCCTGTGTGGGCCAATGCGTCCGGGTCCGCGACGCATTGGCTCGCGAGAGAGCAATGCGTCTGCACGTGAGACCCATTGACTTCAAGAACGTGCTATTATGGGACCTAAAATGGCCAAACGTGTCGTTTTTTGCTTTGCTATTATTAACAAGGCCTTCCTGCCCCTCGTCCACCACCACCAGGGCGCAGAGGTTCGAGGTTCCACGCCGGAGGTAGCAACCAAACTGCAACAGCTTCTTTAGTCTCCTGTCGGGTTGCCGGAATATTTATACAATATTTTCTCTGGCTTTGAGGGACCGAGTGCATTGGTAGCTTCAGGGCACCCAACGGTGGGGTGGAAGAAGCGGTGCTTGTGGAGTCGGCACCAAGGTAAGAGTCCGCGACTCCGTCAAACTCGTCGGCCGAGATCAAGCATAAGGCGGACTGCGTGCCCTTGAGCTGCGCAAAGATGGAAGGGTCGAGAGGTAGCTAGACCCCAACGGAGGCGGGCTGGGTGTCGGGTGTATAAGAATGTGGACATAGTACTTTGCGAACTCGGTGGCCGTATGGGCGGCGGCGTGGTTGTTCGCAAGTCGAGGTTATCAAAAGTAGCCGAGGTTGCTGCCGGAGCTGGTGCTCCTGCTGAAGGAGACGACCTTAGATCCTGACAACCTGCAGGAAGAAGAAGAACCGAGGTTGGGATGGTATTGGATCGCGCTCATGCTAATGACAGATGTGGTGCAAGATTATGTATTGGCCCTTGATTTAGGAGTGATGGTGTACACTTCAGTATTCAAAAGGCCTACGTATAGGGTGATGGGGGAGTGGCATTGAACTTTTGAAGAACGTATAAGAGAGGGCAACGACGTGGGCTAGTTCCTAGTTGTATGTATATTTCTATGCATTACTCAAAGACCTAATTTTATAGGTTATGGAGGTGAAGGTATGGAAGGGATAGTGGGATGGAGAGAAGAGACAGCGTATGGTGTATTTGACTTTTACCAAAAAGTTTTTTTTTTTTTGGAAAATAGCTCAATATCATTAAAAGAAAGCCATACGGCATCTACAAGATAGACATCTCTCATCAAATAACCAAGCAGCAACTCCTATTGCGGAAAGACATAGCACAAGGCTCAGATTGGGATGCGATAGGTACGCTTCTGCACCGTCCACCTCTTGTCGTGGCTGTCTAAAGCAGTTATCTCGGATGGAATTCGTCAATCAACCAGAACCTTGTGAGTACATTTTGAAAGGAGTATGCAAAGCCACTGACAGAGATTACCATCATGTATACAACGAAAGGTTATAAGATAAATAGCTTGACCCCAAAGCAACGACACAAAACTAACAACACAGACACAACACCCCACCAAACAGGACGTGAAACACTAAAACCAACGACTCACTAAGGTTGCCAACCAGCAGACCCGGGAAGGAGGCCAAACCCCAGCGATGCATATACATAGGAAGGATGGCTCATGCGGAAATAAGGGCGGGGAGTAGAGAGTGCCAGGAACTCCACCGCCACTCCCAACCACCACTGCGAACAGGGGGTGGAAGACCCGCATGAAGCCCAAAACTCAGCTTCCTCCTCCTTTGCCTGGAGCACCAAGGGGAGCCCGATCCCACCGTCCGCCCGAGAAGGAACCCGAGGAGACGCTAACAAAACATGCTCTAGTCAGACTAGAAGCAAAAAAGACCACTCCAACGCAAGGAAAGATAGAAAGAAACAACTACATACGCCTAAGAGGACGACGAACGACTAACCCAACAAAACAACCTACAACTAAATAGAAAAAACGAAACAGGCAGGGAAGGGGAGGAACCCGCCGCAACCAGGATGAGAGGGGGAAGACCACGCCTGAGCTTCGCAGAGGCCAACGACGGGGAAGCAGAGCACACCCAGACGCCAGAGAACCTCAACCAAAAAGTTAAAAATAAGCCCTCGTCGAATCACATGATCATTTGGTGGCTCACATTGTACATGCAACTTTGAGATATTGTTAATTCCATTCACGTGAACTATAGATGGGCTTGTTCAATCTCGTTCCAAATTTTATAATCCTTAAATTACAAGTGTAGATGTGTGGAAATGTTTGCCATAGATCTAATTCACTTTAAAGTAATTTCTAATCGAAATAAACTCTCACAAGTAGGCTTATCGATTTTTGACGAATCCCTCCCCATAAATCAAGAATTTCTAAAATAAGATAATTTTCTAGTTGCAAGTATAATTGTATAACAAGATTAATGGTTCATAAGTTTTTCTATAATTATGACATTGTACTCAAATTATGAGAGAAGTTTAGTAAATGAAGTTTTACTAGTGCATCTGGTTGTATCATTCTACTATATGGGGTGAAAGAGCACATACAAGAACAAATACTCCAAATTAAGATGAAATTATCAAAGTACAGCATAATTAGATAAAATAATTGAATGAGAGTTGATTGAGTGGCTACTTAGTAAATTGCACTTTGGAAAATGAAAAATTAACAGATAATTCTCTTGGGTCCAATTTCCGGTATGTTACATAAACAGTTCTGACATCTGAATGATTTGTTCACTTGGTGAATTGGTTTTTTCAATATCCTGATTGACAATCTTGTTTAAACTTAGCTGACACTTAAGTAGTCAAGTTTAAACCATATTCATGAATAAACTCATATTCTAAGTGTATCTTATGTGTGTGACCTTATAGGTCCCAAGTTACATTGGCAACGAATGTACATAACCAATTTATAAAATCACAAGAAATGAGAAGTATCTAGCAAATCATTGCTACCTAAGTAATTCAGAAAGTTGGAGAACAACTTCAACCTATAATTTGTGATAAGTGTTATAGTGATCGTATAGTTCTTTTATCTCTAATATCCAGATTGAACTCAAGGCATGGAGTCATCATCCTCTCAATGTTCAATATTTGTTCCTTAAACTAGAGCATATGTGAATTCAAAATCACATATTGATTCGCATGTTTATGGCCATGCTTTTCTCAGTCTCTCTTATCAAGTGATCGAGATATCTAACTCTCGTAAGAGGGACAAATCACATCTACATCACTAACAGTCATTCCCCATGTGTCATAATGCATGTGACCATCACCTTTATGACAACCCTTATTCAAGGTCACGTTTGGTGATGCCAAGTACATCAAACAACATGTGATGAGTGTAGTGATTTTAGATCTAAGAATCACAATCACCACCTTCACTATGAGAGATGATTTAGACTGCCAATCATGGTTTCTATGTATCACTTTCAAAGTAGGTTTGTCTTATACACTATTCACTAACAAGTACCTATGTGTTTTGTTTGATATTACATATCATGACTAATGAGATTTTATCATCAACTAACACACACACACTAGTCTTATGTGTTAATAATGTCTATCAGGATTCCACAGTAACTGACTAGGGACATAACAAGAATGTATATACTCTTAACACCAGTAGGATCTCATTATTCATGTCCTCAACCTGAAGAGTATATGTCTTACATGATATTACTAATGTAATGGTATCCTTGCATATATCCAATCATAGCTTTTTTTTCATGTTTGTATGCACTTTACATATGGTTTTGAGTTAATTTTGGTATTTTAAGATTTTCATCACATTCTTCCTCAAAATTTGCCCCTGATTCTTTCGTAGTGCTTTACAAACTTTCTTATACATATTTGGATATGGTTTATATTTTTATCATGCCAATAAATATGTTTTTCAGAAATATATGTGCTTTTTGACAATAGATGGTTGTCTATTGAGTTTGTCATGAAAGAAACTCGACTGACAAGCACCACGGGTGTTCCAACAGTTGTCTTTGACCGAGAAGTTCAACCCAAAAACTCGACTGACACATCATTCATAGAAAATATAGATGGCATGTTGGATGATATTTTTCCTCTCAACTAGATGTTTTCAACCAATAGACTTATTCTATGGAACTCCCTTTGGTACCTTTATATGACATGCATATTGCCATGCTTTAAATTGACTATCTTGACTACAAATTTATCTTTCTAATTTCTATAATTGGCATATATATAGAGAGCTTGATAAATTCTAGTGTCGGCCGAGTTTTTCCTGGTAACAACTCGATCGACACCCTATACTTACAAAACAATATTAGCCATGGAACATATTTCATCAGGAATAAACTCAACCCACAACTCAAAATTGTTTTGTAGCATAGTGTTGTCAGTCGAATCACCTTTATGAAAACTTGACCGACAACAATGTATAGAAAAGGGCAGAAAATTGTTTCCAACCATTGGAGTGTTAAAAAACTTGAAAATATATCTGTTGCAACACCCAAAAAAGCTAGAATTTGATCATAAATATCTCTACTGGCTAGTAGGCAACCACAACTATAAATTGGACCCCTTGGGCTTCATCGCATGGTAATCTGATCACTATGAAGGTCCCAATATTATAGTTAAGTTCCTCTAAGAGCCTGCATCCTCTCTCAAGCTTAATCATTTGCTACATCCATTAGAGTGAGTAGGAGATTTATAAGAGACCTAGTTCTACATGTATATCTTATGATAATCTCACTCCCTCCACCTCCCAGTCTCTCTATCTTCCATGAAGAAGAAGATTCTCTCTTTTGGCTAAGAGAGTTAAACAAGAATAAGGAAAAGAGTCCCTTGGTGAAAGCTTCTCCTTAGTGTAGGTGAAGTGAAAGGATGAAGATCTAAGTCAAGAGTGGATAAATCCTTGATGGTGGAAGACTTATAGAAAGAGTAAATAAGTTCTTGGAGAAGGTTGAAGACTATTTCCAAATTTGAATAAGTCCTTGGTAATGTACATGAATCTTGGTTATAGATAGGTAAGTCCTTTATTAGGTTATTGGATCCCTTGTCCATAAAGGGAAGGCTAGGTATCCTTGTACTAGAAAAGGAAGGTCAATGTTGTAGCTCTTATAATGGAATTTAAGGAGTGAAACATGGTTGAAAAATCCCAGAGGATGACTCTCTAGATAGTGGATGTACATCTCCTAGTTTGGAGTTTGGAACCACTATACATAGCTTGTATTACGTATGCTTGTTAAATCTCTCTCTCCCTTGATATGTATGCTTAATTGCACTCAAAGTTCATACTTGACTTATTATCTTAGAATTATACTGATGATCTAATGAATTTTTTTAAGCAGTTTTATTCCTATGCACACCCCCTATAGATCCCATTATGGATCCAACACAATTATGTAGTGCTTCAAGTTATACATCATCAATTAGGCATATATTCCTCATCTGAGCTCCAATTTGAATCAAGTTTAATGAGTTAGAAAAATGAGAGTGTCATCTACACAAAGATAAAAAGATTAGAGTAGTATGAGGCATGTAGGTGTACTTTAGGCATTTTCGATTTCCCTTCATCAGAATGTATTTCAGCCTCCTTTTGTATATCATGTATCTCAGCTTCTTTCAGTTCATCTTCAATGTCTACATCCACAATTATATATTATTTTTCAGTTTCATTTTCTGCTAGAACTTCTTCTCTAGACCGAGCATCTCTTGAAACATCTTTTGTAGGCTAAGGCATTTCATGTGCCATTTTCATATTCTTCTATTACAACTGAATGTAGCTTTTGTTCTTCTTCAAGCATTTTCCTCTTAAGCCAAAGTTTACTTGTCCTCTTCTTAAACACCATGTCTTCAACACCTTTCGTTGGTGTTTATTCCTTGTCATCATCTTTTCTTATTGATCTAGTAATTGAATCACTAGATTTCATATCCATCTTGTTAAAAATATCATCCCTATTTGTCTCAGGCTAGTCTATATTTACTAAAAAAATTCTCAACTCCTCTGTCGACTTTCTCACTTCATTGATATCTACTAAATTTCACCTTGTATTCTCACTAGAATTTTTAGTGAAGGTAATTTCAATTTATAGATGCTTGCCATCTTCAATTTCTTTCATGAACTGTGACGTCTGTCTCATGAAAACAAGATTAACTAATGTGAAAGTGTTCACTAAGCAGCGGATTACCAAAAATCACTAAAAATTAAAACATTTTTATCAAAAGATCCATCAAAGGAAAACTTTCTCACATAGAACCAAAGTAACATAATTACATTCTTGTTCACAGGTACATATTCTGTATCATCTCCTCTTGAGAATTACAAGCATTAATTGTCATGTCAAGCTAAACATAGGTAGTATAAAATCTCGAGGCACTGAGCCAAAATCTTGAAAGCACTAACTACTACTCTGAGGACCTGAGAGTACAGAGACGACACATAGGACTCTATCTATACAAGGCATGACAGCCAGTGTCTCCACCTGAGACTTCATTGATGTCCCTGTTGCTGTTGCTACTGTCCTTCTCCTACTGAAGGATTTCTTCCTCCTCGTCCATGTCCACCTCAAAATGTGGTTCCCACAGGGGTGAGACAATTTTAAATTGCCCCAGCGAGAGATATAACTCTCCGCCAGAAACATTATTATTGTAGCTTAAGAAGATAAATATACACAAAGGAATTATATTTGTTTGATAGCCATGTATTTTAATGTCTAACAGATTATAACGTTATTCTTATCAAAACCATTATAGCTATAATTTGATAGAACAACATGTCACTTATCCTTTAAGGAAAATGAAGAACATGTGTAACATTTATTCACTATAGAATCATTACCACCACATTAACTCTCTTCAGGATTAGATCATATATCTAATGCATGGCATTGTCATTGGGGAGTCATGGCATGTAGCCATACTCTTTTCACAAAGTGTTGGGATCTTAGTCCCTCATCTCATCAAATACATTTCCACTTCTTAACAAGTTCATTATCATGATTATAGAATCTGGGTATTTGAACACATAACTCACCATAGAACACTTATTTCCACTATCAGGTAACTTCATACCTTCATATCATCTGATCCAAGGTCATTATAATTCTTTCTACACAAAGCATTGCACATAGTTCACAAAGCTCATAAAAAATCTAAGATGATTAGCACATCATGTAACACACATGACTTATTAATTGTAGGTTACCTCTCACTAATCAACAAAGCATATGAAGGCTTATAAGGCCTATAGAACATTTTCAGTATACAAAACATCATATCTCATACCTGGCTATGCTCATCATCTCAACATATCTGCATAATTAGTAATCATGATACCATTACATATCAGTACTATGCAAATAAGGGTTATCTTATTACATTCATAACCCATTAGTCTTTATTTGAGCTTCACATAGGATTACTCTATGTTAGGAATTCACATAGCATCACTTTGTATTAGGGTTACACATAGCAGTACCATGTATTAGGTTTTCACATTTCCTTACCCTGTATTAGGGTTTCACATAACATTACCCTATATTAGGGTTCACATAGTAAGGAATCAATATGGATAACATAAGTATTCAATCATACTCATTTATTCTCATCATTCATCATTGAATGTATTATTAATCACAAAGTATGAGTTTCTCTCTCATCTTTTCTAGAATATGATTGCATCATAGTTTATAGGTTTAGATTAACCTTTTCATAAGGCATGTTAGCCTACATTCAACAGAGAAAATTACATATCAATGTAACCATTGACCTGACACATCTCATGTGTCATTCATCCAATTATCCTAGATTTATAACACATAAAGGTATACATAGCATTGCTCTAATTAGGGTTAAGGCTCATTGATTAGGGTTTCATGATCTCATTATTATGGATCAACCATTATGACATAGTTTACTCATAATAAGAGAATTAGGGATTAATTATATAAGAATTCATGTCTCTCATTCTCTCTCTCATCCTATTTAGGATGTTAACTACTCCAAGATTAATCTAGGTTAACTCTTCACTTGAGTACACATAGCTAGGGTTAACCTTCACAATCATCATGGGTCTACATCTTTATTAATCACATAACTAATCAACCTTTGATCATATTAGATGTCCAAATGGTCTAATAAATTAAACCATCAATTATATAATGAGTTCAAAAGAATTGACCAATTAAACTTTCAATTCCACAAAGTGATCAATTGGGTTAACCATTGAAATCTTCAATTGCATTAAGTATCAAAATAGGTTCACCATATTGGACCTTCAATTACATGAGATATTCAAATGGGTTAACCATGTTGATCTTCACAATGTTAATTACTTAGAACCTAAATGATCTTGGTTCTCATACATCAATTGGTTGAAAACTAATTGAAAAAGTTATACTTGAAACCAATTGGACAAAGTTGGTATTGAAACTGTTTGCACTTTGGGTCTCCAAACGGTTTGAGATCGTTTGGTCCCAAACGGTCTTGAGACCGTTTGATCCCAAATGGTCTTGAGACCATTTGGACTCAAATGGTCTTGAGAGCATTTGGACCCAAATGGTCTTAAGACTATTTGGTCCAAACCTTATCAAAACCGCATGGACCAAAAAGGCACTTCAACACTCAATCGACTCAATGTTTCAATCCATGAACCAATTATAAATTGAACCACTAAAGCATTCATCAATTGGATCACTGAATCACCATTCAATTAGAACTTTAATTTAGGGTTTTGAACCCAATTGAACTAGTTTTGATAATCAAGAAACCATCACTTAGCATTTGAAATCGATGATCCATCAATGGTTGACATTGTGGAATCAAATCAATTGAAATCAATGAACTATCATCATCAAATGATGTGACCTGAACTCAAACGGTCTTAGATGACCACCAAACGGTCTTGAGACCATTTGGTTGATCTCCAAACGGTCATGAGACCGTTTTCCCATTCCATCATCAAAAACCATGACATCCAATTAGGGTTTTGGACCATTGGATTAATTATCAAATCAGCACTTAGTTGCAATTCAATTTGGTACCTTTGGACCTTCAAACACTTAGACATATTTAACCCTAGACCTCCAAACGGTCTTGGGTGACCCCCAAACGGTCTTGAGACCATTTGGGTGATTCCCAAATGGTATTGAAACCGTTTGGGTCAATCAACCCAAAACATCATCTCAATCAATTTCAAAAATCAGCACTTAGCCGATTAGAGTTTGCATTTAAGTAATCAATCACATTTGAATCCATCAAGGTCAACCAATTGGAACCACTGGATCAAGATCCAAGTAACACAACATATATCTTCAAATGTTCAACCATTTCAAACGGTCAACCATCCCAAACAGTTTGGGACCCAAACCACCAAACAGTTTGCAAATCGTTTGGTCACCAAACGGTTTGGTCCCAACATTGAAACTGTTTGCCCTAGATATTTAGGGAGGTGTGTGCTTATGATGATACCATCATGATAAAGCTGCAAACTGACGAAATCTACTATGACTTCCATGGAAATTGAACCAATCAACCAAACTTAATTTTGGAAATGTAGAAATGATCACCAATTGATAAGGAATTGATTGCAATAATAAAATTAAGGGTTGAAGTATAAAACCCGCCTCCAATTGAGATCCAAAGCTCCAATCTCATAGAAACAATGGTGGATGAAGCTCTTGCAACTCCCCTAGGCTCGTCCTCAAGATTTTGTTTGAAAAGTTTGGCTAGGGTTGACGAGGAGATCGAAATAAGAAGAAATCAATGATTTATTTTCGATTTCCACAATGGAATCAAAGAGAACGAAGGTAAAGGGCTTACCAATAGGTTGGGGGTCTTCCTTCTGATCCTACAAATCTCCTTGGTCGTTTTCCAAGAAAAGGGAATAAGTGAATTCGAAATTCCCCTTTTACTCTATGGATAAATGAGCGTATATGCAATTTTTATTTAATATTCAATTAGGAGAGAGAAAGTAGGAATTATCTCCCACTTATCCTTGCCACTTGCCCCCTTCTATTCTTTAGGGACGAGGCTTTTTTTGCCTCTTATTGCTCTCAATTATCCATGATTTAAAGAAATGCAAATTAAGCACCTTAAATCATATTATACTAATATCCATATGTGAGTGGATATTCTTTTCCTTATAATAATGGTGAGTGGGATTTCACCTCCTTAGGATATGCTCGTGCCTTTGCAAGGCTTTAAGCTCATCCACACACATCTGAATCCAACCATTTAATTTTTGTTGATGTCCCTTTAATTAATACATTCATTTTTTTCCCTAAATTGAATTAGGGTTTCAATTAGGATTAAATCTTGATTATTTTAATATAAAGATTCTCTCTCCTCCAACTTAATTCAAATGAGGCGCCCCTCTCATTTTCTTTGCTCTACATGATGCCAAGAAATATTAGGGACCTTATTGAAGTGGTAATTTGCACATTGAACCCTAGGTTTTGGGTAAATTGCACATTACACCAAAACTAGGTTTTAATGCACAAGGATTGCTTTACAAGCTTAATCTTGGTGCCCAAGCTTGTGAAAACCATACCACTACATCATATTCACTCTTATGATGTATCAAAATAAGAGGAACATTTTAACATGCAAGATTTGCAATTTAACCCCTCAACTTGGGTAATTTGCACTTTAGTTCAAAATAAGCAAACATTGCTTCAACATTGTTCAAACAGGACCAAAATTGAAACATAAGTTTCTCAGGAGCCCTAATTACTTTTCCCAGGATTAGATTAAGTATCTACTCAACCTAATTAGGCAAAACATCTAGGGTTAACACATAACCCAGGTCAGGGATGTTACAAATTATAAACCCCTAACAAGGATTTCGTCCCCGAAATCCCAGAAAAAAGGAGAGACATATTATTCAGTTGTCATACCCTCAAGTCTCCACATAATATCCTAATATCATGGAGATATCATGGATTCTGTAATCCACACAAAGTTCCTTTCATTAATTCAACCTTATCAATGTTTATGTTTATGCAAAACATAAACCCCTAGCATATGATGTCCATATTATTGAAAGGAAGAAGCATAAAAGAACATACTTCAATCATCACTCAAGAATATTTATCAAAAGAGAAAACATATATATCTAACAGAGATAATTCACTCAGCAATCCTTTATTCATTTAGGAAAATTCACTTAGCAAACTCTATGTAATTGGGAATGTTCACATAGCTTTTCCTTTTTGTTTGGAATGTTCCCATAGTTTTTCGTTTTCGTTGGGAATGTTCACATAGCTTTTCCTTTTAGTTGGGAATGTTCACATATCACTTCCTTTTAGTTGGGAATGTTGACATAGCTTTTCCTTTTAGTTGGGAATGTTCACATAGCTCTTCCTTTTAGTTGGGAATGTTCACATAGCTCTTCCTTTTAGTTGGGAATGTTCACATAGCTCTTCCTATTAATTGGGAATGTTCACATAGCTCTTCCTTTTAGTTGGGAATGTTCACATAGCTCTTCCTTTTAGTTGGGAATGTTCACATAGCTCTTCCTTTTAGTTGGGAATGTTCACATAGCTATTCCTTTTAGTTGGGAATGTGCACATAGGTCTTCCTATTAGTTGGGCATGTTCACATAGCTCTTCCTATTAATTGGGAATGTTCACATAGCTCTTCCTATTAATTGGGAATGTTCACATAGCTCTTCCTTTTAATTGGGAATGTTCACATAGCTCTTCCTTTTAGTAGGGAATGTTCACATAGCTCTTCCTATTAGTTGGGAATGTTCATATAGCTCTTCCTATTAGTTGGGAATGTTCACAAAGCTTTTCCTTTTTAGTTGCATTATACTCTCTAGATTATTTCAGAATGACTACATGATCAGAGTAATAAAAAATATAACAATCTAAGAGTTTCATACTTGCCTTATAATCAATAATCATATACCTGGCCAGGGTATATAAGTATTGATATTAGGTAGTATGCACTTTATCTGCTATCATATTCCTCACTTTTCATATCATTATACACATAGGATTTTCCATTTCCTAGATTTTCTCGAGGCATCCCTTCTATATCTCATCTTTTATCAGAGAGATTATAAACCATTTTAAGGAATACTGAGTAAGATATACATTCTCATCTCCCTTGTGTCCTTATAGGACTAGTCAAGGGAATTCAAAAACAACTACTTTCATATCTTTAACACATAGAATCATAATATGAAGTATAGGATTGAATATATTTCATTTAAGTATTATCCCTCAAGGTCACCTATCACATTAGGTTGTTTTCAACACAAAGCGTCCAGTTATCTCATGTTGCTTCTTTTTCCTTCTTTTACTGGCTACTGCTCTGGTTCACTAGGCATCTATTGCACTGGTGAAATGATAAATTTTGGCTTTTCATAATATTTAGGCAAATGTTTCTAAAGTTATAGAGACCTTACCTTAATTCTCAGCTTATTACCCCTCCTTGGGCACTACTATCACATATGTACTATTTGTCCAAACTTATGGCAGAATCTATTTTCTCACCATATATTAATCTTTCCCACATTTCCACTGTTCCAACATGACCATGTCACTCAGGAATCATTTCAAAGTCCAATGTTAATGCATTAAAGACTGGTAACTTAGGTTGTAATACTAGTATCCAATCTTCTATATGCATTATTATTGTCCTATCCTGCCCTTCAAGATCATAACATATGATTCTCTATCCTGATTAGGACAAGGTGGGAATTCTCAAGCACTTGTTCTCCTCTTGCTTGATCCCATGCACCCTCTCCTGGTGCAACAACATTGCCCTTAGCGATGTGTTCCTCATATTCTCTAGTCATTTTCAAGTTCTTCTTCTCCTATGTGAGCAGAAGATACTATCAGATAAACTAGAAGACACTTAGAACAGACTCTACAACCTTAGTCCTATGTCTCTGTAGACTCACCGAACCTACAACTCTGATACCACTAATTGTGACATCTGTCTCACGAAAACAAGACTAACTAATGCGAAAGCGTTCACTAAGTAGCGGATTACCAAAAATTACTAAAAATTAAAACCTTTTTATCAAAAGATCCATCAAAGGAAAACTTTCTCACATAGAACCAAAGTAACATAATTACATTCTTGTTCACAAGTACATATTCTGTATCATCTCCTCTTGAGAATTACAAGCATTAACTATCCTGTCAAGCTAAACACAGGTAGTATAAAATCTCAAGGAACTGAGCCAAAATCTCGAAAGCACTAACTACTACTTCGAGGACCTGAGAGTACAGAGACGACACATATGACTCTATCTATACAAGGCATGACAGCCAGTGTCTCCACGTGAGACTTCACTACTGTCCCTGTTGCTACTGCTGATGTCCTTCTCCTACTAAAGGATTTCTGCCTCCTCGTCCACGTCCACCTAAAAATGTGGTTCCCAAGGGGGTGACACGATTGTAAATTTCCCCAGCGAGAGATATAACTCTCCACAGGAAACATTATCATTACAGCTTAAGTAGATAAATATACACAAAGGAATTATATTTGTTTGGTAGAAGATATTTAAATGTCTAACAGATTAGAACATTATTATTATCAAAATCATTATATCGATAATTTGATAGAACAACATGTCACTTATCCTTTAAGGAAAATGAAGAACATGTGTAACATTTATTCACTATAGAATCATTACCACAACATTAACTCTCTTCAGTCTTAGATCATATATCTAATGCCTGGCATTGTCATTGGGGAGTCATGGCCTATAGCCATACTCTTTTCATAAAGTGTTGGGATCTTAGTCCCTCATCTCATCAAGTACATTTCCACTTCTTAACAAGTTCATTATCATGATTATAGAATCTGGGTATTTGAACCCATAACTCACCATAGAACACTTATTTCCACTATTAGGTAACTTCATACCTTCATATCATCTGACCCAAGGTCATTATAATTCTTTCTACACAAAGCATTGCACATAGTTCACAAAGCTCATAAACAATCTAAGATGATTAGCACATCATGTAACACACAAGACTTATTAATTGTAAGTTACCTCTCACTAATCAACAAAGCATATGAAGGCTTATAAGGCCTATAGAACATTTTCAGTATATAGAACATCATAGCTCATACCTGGCTATGATCATCATCTCAACATATCTGCATGATTAGTAATCATGATACCATTACATATCAGTACTATGCAAATAAGGGTTATCTTATTACATTCATAACCCATTAGTCTGTATTTGAGCTTCACATAGGATTACTCTGTGTTAGGACTTCACATAGCATCACTTTGTATTAGGGTTTCACATAGCAGTACCTTGTATTAGGTTTTCACATAGCATTACCCTGTATTAGGGTTTCACATAGCATTACCCTATATTAGGGTTCACATAGCAAGGAATCAATATGGATAACATAAGTATTCAATCATACTTATTTATTCTCATAATTTATCATTGAAAGTATTATTAATCACAAATTATGAGTTTCTCTCTCATCTTTGCCAGAATATGATTGCATCATAGTTTATAGGTTTGGATTAACCTTTTCATAAGGCATGTTAGCCTACATTCAACAGATCACATTACATCTCAATGTAACCATTGACATGACACATCTCATGTGGCATTCATCCAATTATCCTGGACTTATAACACATCAAGGTATACCAGTATTGGAGAGTTGGATGTGATATCTATCATATCTTGATGTATCACTTCCCTCAACACCTTTATCTTACTTGAGTTTATACACTTAGCTTGTATTAGGGTATTCCTCATCCTAATACTTATGCACTAGATAATCACATTCATCATGCAAGGTAGTGGTCATTAGTTACGTCACTTAGAATATACAACCATTGCTAAAACTATGGACTCATCCTTAAGTTAGGAACTAACAAAACGACCATACTAGGTCACTTGCAAATCAACTTCAAGTTGAGCATAGAGCACCACGGCTGTGTAGCCAAGAACGGTCATGCAAGGGAAATCCACCACAGCTGTGATACCTTGCACGGTCATGCTACAGAAGATCACCACGACCGTTTTACACCACCACGGCTGCCATCATCCAACCCCGTTAGCTTAATTAAGAATAGTATTCTCCATATTTATAGTTTGAGGATTCACATAGAATATTCCATACATTTATGGATTTCACATAGTAATACTCTTCAATAGAGTTTCATATAATCATCCTTCTATATCAAGGATTCACCTAGTATTATGTGAAATTAAGATTTCACAACACATCACCCAGTGCTAGGTATTCACATAGGATTAGTGGCACTACCCTATATTAGGGTTTCATGCACCTTACCCTATTTTAGGGATTAAGGTTTTCTATTCACATCCAAGTAATGTTTCTCTTACCTCATACCCAAATTAAGGTTAGGATGTACAATTCCCATTGAATTAGGGTTTCCTTCATTGTTATACTCAGTTAGAGTTACATCATCACCCTAGATTTATGACAACACTCATCTTTGCCCTAGATTAGGGTTTCACACATAGGATTTCTCTAATTATAGTTTCACACATAGAATTTCTCTAATTAGGGTTTCACACATAGCATTGCTCACCCTATTTTAATGTCTAACATATTATAACATTATTCTTTTCAAAACCATTATAGCTATAATTTGATAGAACAACATCTCACTAATCCTTTAAGGAAAATGAAGAACATGTGTAAAATTTATTCACTATAGAATCATTACGACAACATTAACTCTCTTCAGGCTTATATCATATATCTAATGCATGGCATTGTCATTGGGGAGTCATGGCATGTAGCCATACTCTTTTCACAAAGTGTTGGGATCTTAGTCCCTCATCTCATCAAATACATTTCCACTTATTAACAAGTTCATTATCATGATTATAGAATCTGAGTATTTGAACACATAACTCACCATAGAACACTTATTTCCACTATCAGGTAACTTTATACCTTCATAACATCTGATCCAAGGTCATTATAATTCTTTCTACACAAAGCATTGCACATAGTTCACAAAGCTCATAAAAAATCTAAGATGATTAGCACATCATGTAACACACAAGACTTATTAATTGTAGGTTACCTCTCACTAATTAACAAAGCATATGAAGGCTTATAAGGCCTATAGAACATTTTCAGTATACAAAACATCATATCTCATACCTGGCTATGCTCATCATCTCAACATATCTGCATGATTAGTAATCATGATACCATTACATATCAGTACTATGCAAATAAGGGTTATCTTATTACATTCATAACCCATTAGTCTATATTTGAGCTTCACATAGGATTACTCTGTGTTAGGAATTCACATAGCATCACTTTGTATTAGGGTTTCACATAGCAGTACCCTGTATTAGGTTTTCACATTTCCTTACCCTGTATTAGGGTTTCACATAGCATTACCCTATATTAGGGTTCACATAGTAAGGAATCAATATGGATAACATAAGTATTCAATCATACTTATTTATTCTCATCATTCATCATTGAATGTATTATTAATCACAAAGTATGAGTTTCTCTCTCATCTTTGCCAGAATATGATTGCATCATAGTTTATAGGTTTAGATTAACCTTTTCATAAGGCATGTTAGCCTACATTCAACAGAGAAAATTACATCTCAATGTAACCATTGACCTGACACATCTCATGTGTCATTCATCCAATTATCCTAGATTTATAACACATAAAGGTATACATAGCATTGCTCTAATTAGGGTTAAGGCTCATTGATTAGGGTTTCATAATCTCATTATTATGGATCAACCATTATGACATAGTTTACTCATAATAAGAGAATTAGGGCTTAATTATATAAGCATTCATGTCTCTCATTCTCTCTAACATCCTCTTTAGGATGTTAACTACTCCAAGATTAATCTAGGTTAACTCTTCTCTTGAGTACACATAGCTAGGGTTAACCTTCACAATCATCATGGGTCTACATCTTTATTAATCACATAACTAATCGAACTTTGATCATATTAGATGTCCAAATGGTCTAATCAATTAAACCATCAATTATATAATGAGTTCAAAAGAATTGACCAATTAAACTTTCAATTCCACAAAGTGATCAATTGGGTTAACCATTGAAATCTTCAATTGCATTAAGTATCAAAATAGGTTCACCATATTGGACCTTCAATTACATGAGATATTCAAATGGGTTAACCATGTTGATCTTCACAGAGTTAATTACTTAGAACCTCAATGATCTTGGTTCTCATACATCAATTGGTTGAAAACTAATTGAAAAAGTTATACTTGAAACCAATTCGACAAAGTAGGTATTGAAACTGTTTGCACTTTGGGTCTCCAAACGGTTTGAGATCGTTTGGTCCCAAACGGTCTTGAGACCGTTTGATCCCAAATGGTCTTCAGACCATTTGGACTCAAATGGTCTTGAGATCATTTGGACCCAAATGGTCTTGAGACTGTTTGCTCCAAACCTTCTCAAAACCGCATGGACCAAAAAGGCACTTCAACACTCAATCGACTCAATGTTTCAATCCATGAACCAATTATAAATTGAACCACTAAAGCATTCATCAATTGGATCACTGAATCAACATTCAACTAGAGCTTTAATTTAGGGTTTTGAACCCAATTGAACTAGTTTTGATAATCAAGAAACCATCACTTAGCATTTGAAATCGATGATCCATCAATGGTTGACATTGTGGAATCAAATCAATTGAAATCAATGAACTATCATCATTTAATGATGTGACCTGAACTCAAACGGTCTTAGATGACCACCAAACGGTCTTGAGACCGTTTGGTTGATCTCCAAACGGTCGTGAGACCGTTTTCCCATTCCATCATCAAAAACCATGACATCCAATTAGGGTTTTGGACCATTGGATTAATTATCAAATCAGCACTTAGTTGCAATTCAATTTGGTACCTTTGGACCTTCAAACACTTAGACATATTTAACCCTTGACCTCCAAACGGTCTTGGGTGACCACAAAACGGTCTTGAGACTATTTGGGTGATTCCCAAATGGTTTTGAAACTGTTTGGGTCAATCAACCCAAAACATCATCTCAATCAATTTCAAAAATCAGCAGTTAGCCGATTAGAGTTTGCATTTAAGTAATCAATCACATTTGAATCCATCAAGGTCAACCAATTGGAACCACTGGATCAAGATCCAAGTACCACAGCATATATCTTCAAACATTCAACCATTTCAAACGGTCAACCATCCCAAACGGTTTGGGACCCAAACCACCAAATAGTTTGCAAATCGTTTGGTCACCAAACGGTTTGGTGAAACCGTTTGGTCCCAACATTGAAACAGTTTGCCCTAGATATTTAGGGAGGTGTGTGCTTATGATGATATCATCATGATAAAGCTGCAAACTAGTGAAATCTACTATGACTTCCATGGAAATTGCACCAATCAACCAAACATAATTTTACAAATGTAGAAATGATCACCAATTGATAAGGAATTGATTGCAATAATAAAATTAAGGGTTCAAGTATAAAACCCGCCTCCAATTGAGATCCAAAGCTCCAATCTCACGGAAACAATGGTGGATTAAGCTCTTGCAACTCCGCTAGGCTCATCCTCAAGCTTTTTTTTGAAAAGTTTGGCTAGGGTTGACGAGGAGATCGAAATAAGAAGAAATCAATGATTTATTTTCGATTTCCACAATGGAATCAAGGAGAACGAATGTCAAGGGCTTACCAATAGGTTGGGGGTCGTCCTCCTGATCCTACAAATCTCCTTGGTCGTTTTCCAAGAAAAGGGATCAAGTGAATTCGAAATTCCCCTTTTACTCTATGGATAAATGAGCTTATATGCAATTTTTATTTAATATTCAATTAGGAGAGAGAAAGTAGGAATTATCTCCCCCTTATCCTTGCCACTTGCCCCCTTCTATTCGTTAGGGACGTGTCTATCTTTTTTTCCTCTTATTGCTCTCAATTATCCATGATTTAAAGAAATGCAAATTAAGCACCTTAAATCATATTATACTAATATCCATATGTGAGTGGATATTCTTTTCCTTATAATAATGGTGAGTGGGACTTCACCTCCTTAGGATATGCTCGTGCCTTTGCAAGGCTTTAAGCTCATCCACACACATCTGAATCCAACCATTTAATTTTTGTTGATGTCCCTTTAATTAATACATTCAGTTTTTTCCCTAAATTGAATTAGGGTTTCAATTATGATTAAATCTTGATTATTTTAATATCAAGATTCTCTCTCCTCCAACTTAATTCAAATGAGGCGCCCCTCTCATTTTCTTTGCTCTACATGATGACAAGAAACATTAGGGACCTTATTGAAGTGGTAATTTGCACATTGAACCCTAGGTTTTGGGTAAATTTCACATTACACCAAAACTAGGTTTTAATGCACAAGGATTGCTTTACAAGCTTAATCTTGGTGCCCAAGCTTGTGAAAACCATACCACTACATCATATTCACTCTTATGATGTATCAACATAAGAAGAACATTTTAACATGTAAGATTTGCAATTTAACCCCTCAACTTGGGTAATTTGCACTTTAGTTCAAAATAAGCAAACATTGCTTCAACATTGTTCAAACATGACCAAAATTGAAACTTAAGTTTCTCAGGAGCCCTAATTACTTTTCCCAAGATTAGATTAAGTATCTACTCAACCTTATTAGGAAAAACATCTAGGGTTAACACATAACCCATGTTAGGGATGTTACAAATTATAAACCCCTAACAAGGATTTCGTCCCCGAAATCCCAGAAAAAAGGAGAGACAGATTATTCAGTTGTCATACCCTCAAGTCTCCACAAAATATCCTAATATCATGGAGATATCATGGATTTTTTAATCCACACAAAGTTCCTTTCATTAATTCAACCTTATCAATGTTTATGTTTATGCAAAACATAAACCCCTAACATATGATGTCCATATTATTGAAAGGAAGAAGCATAAAAGAACATACTTCAATCATCACTCAAGAATATTTATCAAAAGGGAAAACATATATATCTAACAGAGATAATTCACTCAGCAATCCTTTATTCAATTAGGAAAATTCACTTAGCAAACTCTATGTAATTGGGAATGTTCACATAGCTTTTCCTTTTTGTTTGGAATGTTCCCATAGTTTTTCCTTTTCGTTGGGAATGTTCACATAGCTTTTCCTTTTAGTTGGGAATGTTCACATAGCTCTTCCTTTTAGTTGGGAATGTTGACATAGCTTTTCCTTTTAGTTGGGAATGTTCACCTAGCTCTTCCTTTTAGTTGGGAATGTTCACATAGCTCTTCCTTTTAGTTGGGAATGTTCACATAGCTCTTCCTATTAATTGGAAATGTTCACATAGATCTTCCTTTTAGTTGGGAATGTTCACATAGCTCTTCCTTAGTTTGGAATGTTCACATAGCTCTTCCTTTTAGTTGGGAATGTTCACATAGCTCTTCCTTTTAGTTGGGAATGTTCACCTAGCTCTTCCTATTAGTTGGGAATGTTCACATAGCTCTTCCTATTAATTGGGAATGTTCACATAGCTCTTCCTTTTAATTGGGAATGTTCACATAGCTCTTCCTTTTAGTAGGGAATGTTCACATAGCTCTTCCTATTAGTTGGGAATGTTCATATAGCTCTTCCTATTAGTTGGGAATGTTCACATAGCTTTTCCTTTTTTGTTGCATTATACTCTCTAGATTATTTCAGAATGACTACTTGATCAGAGTAATAAAAAATATAACAATCTAAGAGTTTCATACTTGCCTTATAATCAATAATCATATACCTGGCCAGGGTATATAAGTATTGATATTAGGTAGTATGCACTTTATCTGCTATCATATTCCTCACTTTTCATATCCTTATACACACATGATTTTCCATTTCCTAGATTTTCTCGAGGCATCCCTTCTATATGTCATCTTTTATCACAAAGATAAGAGAGATTATAAAGCATTTTAAGGAATACTGAGTAAGATATAAGTTCTCATCTCCCTTGTGTCCTTATAGGACTAGTCAAGGGAATTCAAAAACAACTACTTTCATATCTTTAACACATAGAATCATAATATGAAGTATAGGATTGAATATATTTCATTTAAGTATTACCCCTCAAGGTCACCTATCACATTAGGTTGTTTTCAACACATAGTGTCCAGTTATCTCATGTTGCTTCTTTTGCTTTCTTTTAGTGGCTACTGCCCTGGTGCACTAGGCATCTATTGCACTAGTGAAACGATAAATTTTGGCTTTTCAAAATATTTAGGCAAATGTCTCTAAAATTATAGAGACCTTACCTTAATTCTCAGCTTATTACCCCTCCTTGGGCACTACTATCACATATGTACTATTTGTCCAAACTTATGGCAGAATCTATTTTCTCACCATATATTAATCTTTCCCACATTTCCATTGTTCCAACATGACCATGTCACTCAGGAATCATTTCAAAGTCCAAAGTTAATGCATAAAAGACTGGTAACTTAGGTTGTAATACTAGTATCCACTCTTCTATATGCATTATTATTGTCCTATCATGCCCTTCAAGAGTATAACATATGATTCTCTATCCTGATTAGGTCAAGGTGGGAATTCTCAGGCACTTGTTCTCCTCTTGCTTGATCCCATTCACCCTCTCCTGGTGCAACAACATTGCCCTTAGCGATGTGTTCCTCATGTTCTCTAGTCATTTTCAAGTTCTTCTTATCCTATGTGAGCATAAGATACTATCAGATAAAATGGAAGACACTTAGAACAGACTCTACAACCTTAGTCCTATGTCTCTGTAGACTCACCGAACCTACAACTCTGATACCCCTAATTGTGACATATGTCTTATGAAAACAAGATTAACTAATGCGAAAGCGTTCACTAAGTAGAGGATTACCAAAAATTACTAAAAATTAAAACCTTTTTATCAAAAGATCCATCAAAGGAAAACTTTCTCACATAGAACCAAAGTAACATAATTACATTCTTGTTCACATGTACATATTCTGTATCATCTCCTCTTGAGAATTACAAGCATTAACTGTCGTGTCAAGCTAAACATAGGTAGTATAAAATCTCGAGTAACTGAGCCAAAATCTCAAAAGCACTAACTACTACTTCGAGGACCTGAGAGTACAGAGACGACACATAGGACTCTATCTATACAAGGCATGACAACCAGTGTCTCCATCTGAGACTTCACTGCTGTCCCTGTTGCTACTGCTGCTGTCCTTCTCCTACTGAAGGATTTCTGCCTCCTCGTCCACGTCCACCTAAATATGTGGTTCCCAAGGGGGTGACACAATTGTAAATTTCCCCAACGAGAGATATAACTCTCCGCCAGAAACATTATCATTACAACTTAAGCAGATAAATATACACAAAGGAATTATATTTGTTTGGTAGCAGATATTTTAATGTCCAATAGATTAGAACATTATTATTATCAAAATCATTATAGCTATAATTTTATAGAACAACATGTCACTTATCCTTTAAGGAAAATGAAGAACATGTGTAACATTTATTCACTATAGAATCATTACCACAACATTAACTCTCTTAAGTCTTAGATCATATATCTAATGCCTCAAATTGTCATTGGGGAGTCATGGCCTATAGCCATACTCTTTTCACAAAGTGTTGGGATCTTAGTCCCTCATCTCATCAAGTACATTTCCACTTCTTAACAAGTTCATTATCATGATTATAGAATCTGGGTATTTGAACCCATAACTCACCATAGAACACTTATTTCCACTATTAGGTAACTTCATACCTTCATATCATTTGACCCAAGGTCATTATAATTCTTTCTACACAAAGCATTGCACATAGTTCACAAAGCTCATAAACAATCTAAGATGATTAACACATCATGTAACACACAAGACTTATTAATTGTAGGTTACCTCTCACTAATCAACAAAGCATATGAAGGCTTATAAGGCCTATAGAACATTTTCAGTATACAGAACATCATAGCTCATACCTGGCTATGCTCATCATCTCAACATATCTGCATGATTAGTAATCATGATACCATTACATATCAGTACTATGCAAATAAGGGTTATCTTATTACATTCATAACCCATTAGTCTGTATTTGAGCTTCACATAGGATTACTCTGTGTTAGGACTTCACATAGCATCACTTTGTATTAGGGTTTCACATAGCAGTTCCTTGTATTAGGTTTTCACATAGCATTACCCTGTATTAGGGTTTCACATAGCATTACCCTATATTAGGGTTCACATAGCAAGGAATCAATATGGATAACATAAGTATTCAATCATACTTATTTCTTCTCATCATTTATCATTGAATGTATTATTAATCACAAATTATGAGTTTCTCTCTCATCTTTGCGAGAATATGATTGCATCATAGTTTATAGGTTTGGATTAACCTTTTCATAAGGCATGTTAGCCTACATTCAACAGAGCACATTACATCTTAATGTAACCATTGACATGACACATCTCATGTGGCATTCATCCAATTATCCTGGACTTATAACACATCAAGGTATACCAGTATTGGAGAGTTGGATGTGATATCTATCATATCTTGATGTATCACTTCCCTCAACACCTTTATCTTACTTGAGTTTATACACTTAGCTTGTATTAGGGTATTCCTCATCCTAATACTTATGCACTAGATAATCACATTCATCATGCAAGGTAGTGGTCATTAGTTACGTCACTTAGAATATACAACCATTTCCAAAACTATGGACTCATCCTTAAGTTAGGAACTAACAAAACGACCATACTAGGTCACTTGCAAATCAACTTCAAGTTGAGCATAGAGCACCACGGCTGTGTAGCCAAGAACGTTCGTGCAAGGGAAAGCCACTACAGCTGTGCTACCTTGCACGGTCATGCTACAGAAGATCACCATGACCAATTTTACACCACCACAGCTGCCATCATCCAACCCCTTTAGCTTAATTAATAATAGTATTCTCCATATTTATAGTTTGTGGATTCACATAGAATATTCCATTCATTTATGGATTTCACATAGTAATACTCTTCAATAGAGTTTCATATAATCATCCTTCTATATCAAGGATTCACCTAGTATTATGTGAAATTAAGATTTCACAACACATCACCCAGTGCTAGGTCTTCACATAGGATTAGTGGCACTACCCTATATTAGGGTTTCATGCACCTTACCCCATTTTAGGGATTAAGGTTTTCTATTCACATCCAAGTAAGGTTTCTCTTACCTCATACCGAAATTAAGGTTAGGATGTACAATTCCCATTGAATTAGGCTTTCCTTCATTGTTATACTCAGTTAGAGTTACATCATCACCCTAGATTTATGACAACACTCAGCTTTGCCCTAGATTTGGGTTTCACACATAGGATTTCTGTAATTATAGTTTCACACATAGAATTGCTCTAATTAGGGTTTCACACATAACATTACTCTAATTAGGGTTTCACACATAGCATTTCTCTAATTAGGGTTTCACACATAGCATTGCTCTAATTAGGGTTTCACACATAGCATTGCTCTAATTAGGGTTTCACACATAGCATTTCTCTAAATAGGGTTTCACACATAGCATTGCTCTAATTAGGGTTTCACACATAGCATTGCTCTAATTAGGGTTTCACACATAGAATTGCTCTAATGAGGGTTTCACACATAACATTGCTCTAATTAGGGTTTCACACATAGCATTGCTCTAATTAGGGTTAAGGCTCATTGATTAGGGTTTCATGATCTCATTTTTATGGATCAACCATTATAACATAGTTTACTCATAATGAGAGAATTAGGGCTTAATTATATAAGCATTCATCTCTCTCATTCTCTCTCTCATCCTCTTTAGGATGTTAACTACTCCAAGATTAATCTAGGTTAACTCTTCACTTGAGTACACATAGCTAGGGTTAACCTTCACAATCATCATGGGTCTACATCTTTATTAATCACATAGATGATCGACCTTTGATCATATTAGATGTCCAAAAGGTCTAATCAATTAAAACATCAATTATATAATGAGTTCAAAAGAATTGACCAATTAAACTTTCAATTCCACACAGTGATCAATTGGGTTAACCATTGAAATCTTCAACTGCATTAAGTATCTAAATAGGTTCACCATATTGGACCTTCAATTACATGAGATATTCAATGGGTTAACCATGTTGATCTTCACACAGTTAATTACTTATACCCTCAATGATTTTGGTTCTCATACATCAATTGGTTGAAAACTAATTGAACGAGTTATACTTGAAACCAATTGGACAAAGTAGATATTGAAACCATTTGCACTTTGGGTCTCCAAATGGTTTGAGATTGTTTGGTCCCAAATGTTCTTGAGACCATTTGGTCCAAACCTTGTCAAAACTGCATGGACCAAAAAGGCACTTCAACACTCAATTGACTCAATGTTTCAATCCATGAACCAATTATAAATTGAACCACTAAAGCATTCATCAATTGGATAACTGAATCACCATTCAATTAGAACTTTAATTTAGGGTTTTGAACCCAATTGAACTAGGTTTGATAATCAAGAAACCATCACTTAGGGTTTGAAATCGAGGATCCATCAATGGTTGACATTGTGGAATCAAATCAATTGAAATCAATGAACTATCATCATCACATGATGTGACCTGACCTCAAACGGTCTTGAATGACCAATAAACGGTCTTGAGACCATTTGGTTGATCTCCAAACGTTCTTGAGACTGTTTTCCCATTCCATCATCAAAAACCATGAAATCCAATTACGGTTTTGGACCATTGGATTAATTATCGAATCAACACTTAGTCGCAATTCAATTTGGTACCTTTGGACCTTCAAAAACTTAGACATATTTAACCCTAGACCTCCAAACGGTCTTGGGTGACCCCCAAACGGTCTTGAGACCGTTTGGGTGATTCCCAAATGGTTTTGAAACCGTTTGGGTCAATCAACCCAAAACATCATCTCAATCAATTTCAAAATCAGCACTTAGCCGATTAGAGTTTGCATTTAAGTAATCAATCACATTTGAATCCATCAAGGTCAACCAATTGGAACCATTGGATCAAGATCCAAGTACCAAACCATATATCTTCAAATGTTCAATCATTTCAAATGGTCAACCATCCCAAACGGTTTGGGACCCAAACCACCAAACGGTTTGCAAACCGTTTGGTCACCAAACAGTTTGGTGAAACTGTTTGGTCCCAACATTGAAACCGTTTGCCCTAGTTATCTAGGGAGGTGTGTGCTTATGATGATTTCATCATCATCAAGCTCCAAACTCACGAAATCTACTGTTATTTCCATGGAAATTGCACCAATCAACAAAACTTAATTTCGAAAATGTAGAAATGATCACCAATTGATAAGGAATTGATTGCAATAATAAAATTAAGGGTCCAAGTTATAAAACCCACCTCTCATTGAGCTCCAAAGATCCAAGCTCATGGAAACAATGGTGTATGAAGCTCTTGAAACTCCCCCTAGGCTCGTCCTCAAGCTTTTTTTTGAAAAGTTTGGCTAGGGTTGAAGAGGAGATCGAAATAAGAAGAAATCAATGATTTATTTTCGATTTCCACCATGGAATCAAGGAGAACGAAGGTCAAGGGCTTACCAACAGGTTGGGGGTCGTCCTCATGATCCTCCACAGCTCCTTGGTCGTTTTCCAAGAAAAGGGAACAAGTAAATTCGAAATTCCCCTTTTACTCTATGGATAAATGAGCTTATATGCAATTTTTATTTAATATTCAATTAGTAGAGAGAAAGTAGGAATTATCTCCCCCTTATCCTTGCCACATGCCCCCTTATATTCCTTATGGAAGAGGCTATCTTTTTTTCCTCTTATTCCTCTCAATTATACATGATTTAAAGAAATGCAAATTAAGCACCTTAAATCATATTATACTAATATCCATATGTGAGTGGATATTATTTTCCTTATAATAATGGTGAGTGGGATTTCACCTCCTTAGGATATGCTCGTGCCATTTCAAGTCTTTAATCTCGTCCACACACATATTAATCCAACCATTTTAATTTTGTTTGAAGTCCCTTTAATTAATACATTCATTTTTGCCCTAAATTGAATTAGGGTTTCAATTAGGATTAAATCTTGATTGTTTTAATATCAAGATTCTCTCTCCTCCAACTTAATTTAAATGAGGCGCCCCTCTCATTTTATTTGCTCTACATGATTCCAAGAAACATTAGGGTCCTTATTGAAGTGGTAATTTGCATATTGAACCCTAGGTTTTGGGTAAATTACACATTACACCAAAACTAGGTTTTAATGCACAATGATTGCTTTACAAGCTTAATCTTGGTGCCCAAGCTTGTGAAAACCATACCAATACATAATATTAACTCTTATGATGTCTCAACATCATAGGAACATTTTATCATGCAGGATTTGCAATTTAACACCTCAACTTAGGTAATTTGCACTTTAGTTCATAATAAGCAAACATTGCTTCAACATTGTTCAAACATGACCAAAATTGAAACATAAATTTCTCAGTAGCCCTAATTACTTTTCCCAGGATTAGATTAAGTATATACTCAACCTTATTAGGCAAAACATCTAGGGTTAACACATAACCCATGTCAGGGATGTTACATGAACCTTGTGTTTTCTTCTTCAACGTTTGATAGCTTTTTCTCAATCTATCATTTTTTTCTCTTAAATAGGAAAATACTTCTAGATCTATTTTATTGTATACTTCCTTTTGAAGTGTGAGTTCATCCTCTAAAATATAGACTCTCTGATCCAAGCTATCAGAGACTCTTCTAGTTGTTCCAGCTATTGTAACTACCTTACTAGACAATACCGTACTTTTTGCACAATTTGTTGCAAGGTCATATCATATTTCTTTGACTTTTTTTTCTTCTTTCCAATCATATTTATAATCTTTATTCATCTTTTTCAAAACATATACACATCAATCATGACAAACAATATAATGCATTGTGTATATTTTATAAAGATTTATAGTGTCATACTCTTTCATGACATTCAAGCTTACCATTTCAGTATCCAAACTTGTGAGACCCTTTTTATTCTTATTAGGAGCAACCCATTTTGTTCTTGTATTTGCTTTCTTGAATTATGGCTTTTATTTTCATGTAATCTCAAAAGCTCAGACATGCATATTCATGAAATGTAGCTTTTATAATTCCAATCTTCATGTAGTACAGTTCATTTACATAGGAGAAGACGAAACATTTACTTACATAGAGGTACATTACACATCCAATGCGATAGAATGTGCTTCTACTGATCTCCCATCTCCTCCCTTATCTCAATTTTTATCTTAATTCTTTCTCTTCTTGAAGATGTGACTATGAATAACTTATCCCAATTTAACTGCCATGTCATAGCTATATCATAAAAGTAGTGGAGCAAAAATGGGGGGGACACAAGTACAACATCCATTCTATACGCATGTTTTGGTAATTTTCTTCCACATCATTCATTGCAAATTCCTGCCATAGCTTCCCCAAGCTTTCCTTATGCAACTCATTTCCCTTCCTTTTTGCCTTGACATTTTCCCCACTTTCAAGCTCACCTTTCTTCCAATAAAAATATCTTCCCAAATTTTATTTTACAATTTGAGACTTTTTTCTTGGAACAATTTCCATAATAGTGTGTGGTAAACCAAATATCATTGCAACATCTCAACTGTTATCTAGCCTCAATCCCTGGAGCTATCATGAATCTATCATGATCAGTATATCTTTCTATCAAACCTGCTAAAAATGTCACATCTACAGTTAGATGAGGCATCTTATCAAGTTCAAAAAAATGATGGATCCCATTATGTCAAGTAGATTTTTGCTAAGAACCAAACGATTTTTTAATATTATTATAACTCTTGATGTAACATCGATGGTACAAAATCTATGTACATGTAACAATATCAAAATGTGAAGTTACTTACTTACTAACTTACTGACTTAATTCAAAAAGAAACTTACTGACTTACTACTTTTTGAATTATGATGTTACTTTTAAGTTCATGTTGTTTCTTTACCATCAATAGTTGCACTTCATCTCCTACAGCCATATTCTAGAACCTACTGTTACGTTTTGTGGATAGAATGTTACTTTTTGATGACACACTATTACATTATTTGTAATATAGTTGCTTTATAGTTCAAATTGTTACTTTATATTTTAGATAGTTTCATTTATGTTAAAATGGTTACTTCATAGTTCATATAGTTACTTTCCAATTTGTATTGTTACCTTACCATCAATAGTTTTAGTCTTTAACGCAATGTTACTTTAAAAAAAATGTTTATTTTATGGACATGAATGTTATTTTAAAGTTTAAATGCTTACTTTATAGTTTATGGAGTTACATTTGTCTCAACTTTTTAGTTTCTTGTTCAATACTTACTTCTTGACACTAGATAGCTTAATACATGCAATGATGCTTGGTTGCCCACAAATAAAGGCTAATGATATGAAACTGATACATTTCTTCATATCATCAACGTAATGTGATGGAAGGAATTTAATTATAGGGAAACTAGAAATGATACAAAGGTCAAAACATTCTATAAAATCATTAATAATACATCTATTTCCTATACTAGTTGTTATAGGAGTACATGTGCACCATGGAATAGTTGTGATGCATAGAGTATATACAAGCTAGAATCACCTTTTACATAATTTGATGTATTTTATCTAAACATTGTACTTCTGTTACTCTTTTATCAATATAGTTACATTGTCTATGTGGATAGTTACTGTTTTACATTAGCTAGTTGCTTTTTATTTCTTTTGTTACTTTATTTCTTCAAATATCTTAAAATACTTGATTTTTTTGTAAAATCAAATTTAATACTAAAATGTAAAGGGACATTACACTATATGCATTTTCCTTTGCCTTTATTTTTGGTCTTCTCTTTTACAATATTTTTCTTCTTTCCCTTTGAAGTTTCATCTTCTTCTAATCTTCACCCCGTTTCTTCTTCAACAACATCAGTTACATCATTCTCTTCATAAAAATATGTATTATCAACTTTATTATTGTCACTCTCCAGCACTATACTCAGTCTTCCTCCCTTATACTCTTCTTCTTATTATTTTCTTTGCAATATTTTTGTAGCCTCTATATTATTTTCTTCAAAACTTCTTTTGTTATATTCTCTCCTTGTGCAATCTCCACAATGTGATTGCATTCAATGATGTTGACAACATCATAATGCTTTGTTACTTTATTAGGCTTTACCCTTATTCTCCCCTTTTCCTTTTTCTTCGTTACCTCTCTAGAAGTTTCCTTTCCTCCTTTGTTCTTTCCATTTCAAGAAAGGACACTAGTAATCAACTAATCTAATCCTTTCTCATTTATGAATGAATCCAAGACAAACATTGGCTAACTGTCTTTCTGCAACAACTCAAACACCCCACAATTTGGCTCTCTTTGCTTCAACCACTAGCTTGATGGTAAAATCACATGAGTGAATGGAGAACCACATAAGGATGTGGTTTTAATGGATAAGATATTAGGAATGGACAAGGAGTAGATTGAAATGGAGATCTATGTTTAGAGAACAAAATATCAAATTTGAGGATTTCTTCGGGCAGAGAAAATCATGTGGTGCGCTTTGGTGGAGATTTTGGTAGGTTTTATCAATCATGTTGTTTTCCAATGCTCTGATACATCTAATGATTTGTGAAGTGTAACTTAAATTTGCAGAATATGGGATCTACAACGCTAGGTATCCAATGATAGAGTACTTGTGTGGGTATTAAAATGAACTCATATACATATATATATATATATATATATATATATATATATTTGTGTGTATATATGTATATATGTAAACATACATACATTCATATATATATATATATATATATACGCTTTTGCCGACAAGGAGTGGCTCAAGTGGTCAACGCGGTATCCCCTAACAAAGGGACTCAGGTTTTAATCCCAATTGCCACATTGATTTACCACCCTCATGGACGTTCGACCTCTATCACAGACATGGGAGAGGGGGGAAAATGCCTATCTTAATCACATACATGTTTGTGTGTGTGTGTGTGTCTATATATATATATATATATGTATATATATATATATGTATATATATATATATATATATATATATATATATATATATATATATATATATATATATATATATATATATATATATATATATATATATATATATATATATAAGAGTGTGAAAGAGAGAGAGAGAGAGAGAGTGAGAGAGAAAGACCAACACACAAATACAAATAAACTTACACACACACACATATATATATACATCAGTGTATTTGTATCTTTGCAATAATCCCCTCTCTTTTTGCTAAATTTATCAAAACCTTTGTGATAGAAACAATAATAAACTTGTGATGTGTATCTTTGTATATGTATATGTATTCATTGTCACCTTAGGATACACTCTATTGTATCAGCGACTCAATTCATTTAAGTCATTTAGCATCATGTAAAAATTATTTTAAAAATACAAACCACAAACATTCTTAATTATCTTAAAATATACTTATATAAAATTGAGATGGTTTAGTTGCTTATTGGTCATAAATCTAGAGCGAGTTTGGATTCTTGAATTATAGAAGTCTAAATGTAATGGTTTTTAATCCCACTATTTGTAACAACTTTGTTTGGGTCTCTCATCATTACTCTATTACCCTAACATTTGGAGCTTTACTCCACGATATATATACAAATCTATGCATGGTTTCTGCGAATGCATGTGTTTGTTTTGCAATAGCAGCTTGCAGAGGAGATAACCACATGCCTTGATGATGGGAAAACTTTAGTTAATGAGGTAGAGGGAGAGAAAGGTGGAATATTCAGTCCCTGGAGATGGAATCATGAGGAGAGGCTACAATGGAGATGTGGAATATGTTAGAAACAAAACAACGATGCTGGAGGTAATATGAATATAATATGTATCAACAAAGGGAGGGGTAAAAGTTGAAAAGTAGAATGCTAAATGGAGGAACAAGAGATGAGGAATAAAAAAAATTAATAGGAGTCATTTAGTGAGACTTCACATTTTGTTGATTGTGAATCACACTGATATCTTGGCATTCTAAACAATACTAGTATATGCACATGTGTTACACGTTATGTACCTAATTGACAAGTAATTATAGAATATCATTCAAAATCCAATTTAGGTTTAAATTGGAAAATTTTATTAATAACAATATTCCTTGAGAAAATATTATATATAAAAAATAAAGTTTCTACAAAACAATGTACTTTGAATTTTCTCATAACAAATCTATTATGATGAATATTTTTATAAATGTAAATTTTGGATAGGAAAAATATGTGTTCATTTTGGGATCCTATTATATTTTCATCTTATTTTAAGCTAGCTTCCTCTAGATATATAGAGCATCCATTTTTACTGGTTCACTTTTAATGACACGTGATTTTTTTATATGTAATGTAAGGAATCACCACAGTAAGAACTATTGGTATATTTGATTAGTTCAGCTTAGGCCCATTGCATTTTCTCGTTATTTATGTTTATCCCATGTACTTCCTGGATCCTATATAGAAGATTAGTTATCTTATTTCACCTACAAAATACACTCCTCTTTTTATGGTATCTATAATGATATGGCTCATATTACTATTGTCAAACTCAATGATGCATTTTTTTGTCGTGGATGAATGATGTTCAACATATCTTGAATCATAGGGCAAACACAACTTTATCACTTAGAATGCACCTGATGTGACTAAAACCACATGGACTATAGGAATCAGTCAGGTTCGCTCATGACTCTGGCGGTGCATGGAGCCTGAATTTATAGGAAAGTACATGTGGCACAGGTGTGTCAAGTCAATGTGGGATGAAATAAACAATGCCATGGATAAAATATTCTCTGAGCAACAAAGGGATTGTCTCCTATCCAAGTACTATGATACAATGAATGCCCTTTCAAACTATTTGGACTTCTTCTCTCCAACGTCCTCTGCTGATGACACCAAAGAGAGGGAAACTCTCCTTACAGGAGGCTTCCTCAATAGGCTTCATCCTGATTTTGTTGTTGTTCGACAACTACTCCTGGTAGGTGCCACCCTTTCATATATGGACCAGACATATGCATGTTGGTATGTATGCCCAAAGAGCCAATCATATAATAAAATAACTTGTAAATGATTTGATTAATAATAAAGGAATGCATCCAATTTATTCTGTTTCATTCAATTATGAGAAAATGAAGAGACATAATAAATGTCAATAGAATGATATTACTCAATGATGTATGTCTTCAAGTACATGACTTCAACAATGAGACCATACATATGTTAAGAGTGCATACATTCTTGTTATGTCCCTAGTCGGATGTTATTGTGGAAGGATGATAGACAATAATGACATATAAGACTAGAATGTGTGTTGGTTGATTACATAATATCATTAGTCATGATATGTGGTATCAAACCAAGAGCATATATACTTGTTAGAGAAAAGTGTATCAGACAGAACCACCACAAGAGTGATACATGAAGACAATAAATGGTAGTCAGAATCATATGTTATAGTGTTAGTGGTGATTGTGGTTCTTAGACCTGAAGTTACTACACTCATCACATGTTGTTCGGTATGCTTTGACATCATCCACTGTGATCCTGAATAAGGTTTTCCATAAAGGTGATGCTCGTGTCTACTATGACACATGGGGATGACTATGAGTGATGTAGATGATATTTGTCCCTTCTACATTAGTATGATATCTTGGCACTTAATAAGAGAGACTGAGAAATGCATGGCTATACTCCTGTGAGTCAATATGTGATATTGAGCTTACATATATCTCAACTAGTTTTCTCTGGTTCAAGGAAACTAGATTGAATGTTGATGTTGGTGACTTATACAAAAATTAGGCTTGTTCTATTGGTGCATGATTGGCTGGTTAGAGAAGTGGTTTGGGGTTTTGACAGTCTTAGTACAATACGTTCTTTTAGTGTAGATGGAAGAAATTGAGAAAAAATATTGCCATTACAGAGGAGAAAGATGAGTTTAGTTGACTCGACTTCAATATGGGTATCAATGACAAAGGAACTATACAAACAATATAACACCAATCACAAACAATGTAACACCAATATGGATATTCACTCCCAACGTAATATGGGACCTATAGGGTCACACACATAGGAATTCACTTGGAATAGGAGTTTAATCATGAATTATAATTAAATTTATTGCTAAATTGTTTAGGTATTCAAGAATAAAATTAACTGACTAGACTCACAACTGTCCAGCTCAAGTATTGAACTGACTGGTTTGAGTGTCAAGTTGATTGGATATTGCATTGGTTGAATTTTGGTTGAGCTGGGGAATGAGCCGACCAGTTCATTTAGTAAATCGATCAGTTCATACTCTCTAAATGACTATTTTGTGAAGCAAAACACCTGGTTCATGGTGCAATTCAATTGCATCAAGGATTATTGCTGACATCATGCCATGGATTAATTGGATTAGAATTGCCTATACAATTATTATTGGGTAACATGACAAAATGATTGGTTCACTGGGTGAACCGATTCGCTCGCATGCCAAATGATTGGTTTTCTTAGCAAACTGACTATTTCACTTGTTCTAGGTTGCAAAATTTCATGAGATTCGGGTCCCCTCCACTCCCTCCTAGATTGGAAACCCTGACCCTGACCCTCCTATAATTAGAGGGGTACTGAGGGCTTCCTAGAGACACAACTCAATTGCTTCTGACAATTTTATATCTTCTCTAGTTGTGGTAACCGATAGAACTCAAACATGTCCTTCCTAATAAAGGGAGGGATAGAAATGGAGAACAATTATGGGAGACCAAGTTGGTGACTAGTACACCAATAGAGAGGGACAACTCCTTATCTGTTCTACTTGAACAACAAGATTGTTTGATGGTTAGTATGGATTACTGTAGAGGTATGGATACTTTTCCCGCTAGGAGGACAACATCAACCTGGTATTTGTGGTGATCAACCAAGAGGCTGTTGCATACGTTGTTTGAGTTCGACTTCAGGAAATGGTGCATGACCACAATGAGGTAATTCTCACAAGGCTTGATCCAGGACTGGGTATATCCTCTAAACTATCCTTTCCATTGTATAGATATTGACGTGATCCATTAGTTTAAGAGGAACATGGAAGTTAAATTTTTATTTCCACTTCCTACTATGTAGCCATATTTCCCTATAGTGGTATCATAGTCACATCAATCTACTATGTTTTGTGATAATCGATATGATCGGTTTTTTTTGTTTTCATCATTTATTTATTACATATGATGCAAATACTTTAATGAATTAATGTGCATATCTTATTAATCATCACATCCTAAATTTATACATATATAGATATATCCAATTTACATATGTCTCTCTAAAAGAGATTTTTGATGGGGGATAGTATGGTTATGACCAATAACCCTCTATTTGTGCATGGTTGTGTAGTTGTTTTTATCTCAATTTGCATATTAATCCTCTGCCTTATCTTCCAATTGTAAATGTATTGTTCTCTCCTATCTATGCTCCCCTCGAATGTAACTTGAGGTTTCTCTTACACAATGCAATATGTAATAGAATTAGGATAGTTTATTTTCTTGGTATGATGATGTGAAGATGCTCAACACCATGCCAACTTGCCATCTCAGAAGGTGAGTTGAATGGCTGGAGGAATGAGGATGACAACACAAACCATTCAATTGGTGGACTCGACCGATCGACTCAGGACCCAAAAGATGGCGGACCACAGATCAGACGAATGAAGTGATGAACAACTGACTATAGACAAGAGGCAAACCGATCGATTAAAGGGTTAAACCAATCAACCCAGATTGGAAAGCACATATCTTCATCAACAAGTGGTTTCTGCATGATATGTAAACCTAGGTGGTGGTAATTCCTCGTGGCTCGTAGGAATTACAATAGAATGGAAATAACTATCCCTTATGTTTATTGCATGTTTGCTTTGTGGGATATAACATTTATATGATACATACTAATTATGTGGTGATTGGTTAATGTACATATATAAATACAAACTCCCTTAATAATATATTAAGCCTTATATGCATTCCATTAGAAACACACATGAAAATCTTGATTGACCAAGCATGGGCACCCCCAAGGGTGGTACATCGTCTATCTTGTAGAAGTGTGATAGTAATAATGTAGGCCTGGCAAGCGTGGTGCATTATTATCGTGTTGGCTTTTGGTTCAGTATTCAATGTGTGTCCTGAATGAGATTAAGCACCAAAGGAATGCATATGACTATGGCAAAGGGTTACTCATATCATCTATCCAAGAATTACATATGATGCAATTGGAAAAAGTTTCCTACCTTAATTTCTGACTATGAACATTGGTTTTGGCCAAGTAATAGTTTAATTGTTTTGGATCTTGGCTCAGTAGAATTTTGTATGTTGCAATATTTCAAATTGATATATGAGGCCTATCAATTTGAATAAATACTGGGAGTGATAATTAATTAAAGGCCGAATTGGATGTCATCAAATTTCAAACCAAAAGGGTTTTTGACAAATGCAACATTTTTCTCTTGAAGAATCAAATGTCAATCAAATCATCATTGTGGTTGGCAAACTCGAAGTCCTAGAAACACTGGTGCCTAAAATACTTGCTCCTGATGGGCCTAGGGTGGAGGTGGATGCTTACTGGAAGCATGCAAATGATGCCTTGCATATAAAGCACCGTATTCTAAGTTGCATGAACTATGAGTTGCATGGGCATTTTGAGGACATGAGGGTACTTGAGATGGTAACACATCTTAGGGAATTGAACCATAAGCACACAAAGAAAGAAAGGTACAATATCTCAAAGGTTCTCTTTGACTGTAAGACGACAGAGGGAGACTCAGTAGAGACCTATGTGCTCAATATGATTGAACATGTGAAGCATCTAGATGAACTGGGATATTCCTTGAGCCAAGAGTAGGCCATGGATATGATTCTGCAATCATTACATGAATCATATAACCACTTTATTGAGTGCTACCTCTTGAATAATATGGCCAGACCACTGTCATATTTGTTTGGCATGATGATAAATGTTGAAGTAAAAATGAAGAAGGACAAATATATGATGATGATCAGTGGAGTTGAGTCCAGGGATGAAAGCAAGGCCATGAATAGTTTTGAGGATAAGCTAAAATGTTGATCTTCAACACTCAAGATAAGGATAAAGAAAAGTACAAGAGGAATATATTATTTGTACTTGAATCCTTTCAGGAAGAAGAAGATGGGGATGGTCATATCCACTTTAAGTATATATTGTATTGAGATAAATTTATCTACTTCTTCATCTTGGGTACTAGAAATTGGATGTGGATCTTGCATATGCTCAAATATGCAAAATCTGACAAGAAGAAGGCCTTTAGGAAAGGGAGAGGTTGAATTGCGACTTACAAATGGATCAAGAGTTACTACAATTGTAGTTGGAGAATATAGTTTATCTCTACCCATAGGGCTTGTAGTAGATTTAGTGAACTACTATTATGTACCTGCCATAAGTAGAAACAACATTCCTTTATCTCATATGGACAAGGTGGCATATAAATTTCATATTATGAATGGTCGATGTTCTATTTCAAAAGATGGGATCTTTTATGGCAATGCCCCAATGTATTAGGGTCTTTATTTTCTAGATCTAAAGATAGATGTTTATAACATAAATACCAAAAGACTAAAATTCAATAACTCAAACAAAACATATCTTTGGCATTGTCGTCTAGGGCATATAAATGATAATCACATATCTAGACTCCATAAAGATGGTTATATGGATTCTTTTGATTTTAAATTAATAGAGACATGTGAATAATTTTTGTTGGGAAAAATGACCAAGACTCCCTTCACTAGAAATAGCGAGAGGGCTAGTGAACTATTAGGACTCATACATATTGATCTGTGTGGACCTTTTAGAACAACTTCCAGAGGTGGATATCAATACTTCATTATCTTCACTGATGACCTCAGTAGGTATGCTTATGTTTACTTCATGAAACATAAGTCAGAAACTACTAAAAAGTTCAACGGGTTTATGAATGATGTACATAACCAACTTGGAAAAAGTATTAAAGCACTTGGTTTTGATTGAGGTGGAGAATGCTTAAGCCAAGAATTTGAGAATATTCTATGAGCCTGTGGTATCATATCGCAATGGGCTCCACCAAGAACACAATAGCATAATGGTGTATTCGAGAGAAGGAATCACACATTTTTGAATATGGTGCAATCAATGATGACTTTAAATAATCGTTTGACTACCTTTTGGGGTTATTCTATTGAAATAGTCGTGTTTACACTAAACCAAGTACCATCTAAATTGGTTCAAAAGACACCATATGAGATATGATATGGGAAGCATCCTAACGTGTCTTTTATGATGATTTGGGGATGTGATGCTTATATGAGGAAAATTTTTTATGAAAAGATTTTCCCTAAATCTATTAAATGTTATTTTGTTGGATATCCTAAGTAGACAAAAGGATATTAACTTTATTCCCTATCTAACAACAAAGTGTTTGTTTCTAGATATGTTGCATTCCTGGAAAAGGAATTCTTTTGTAAAGGAATTCGTGGGAGGAAGGTGGCACTCAAAGAGGTTTGAGAACAAAAAGAAAACAATGAACTGATATATGTACAAGAGGAACAAAGAGAATCAAAAAGTGTTGTGGAATCTCAAATTCCTCAAGTAACACAAGGAGCTCATACATCTAGTAGGAAATGCCTTGAACCTAAAAGATTTGGATATCTTGTGACAACAACCTATCTAGAATCTACCAAGGGATTAGAGTCTAAGAAATGGGTTGAGGCCATCAGATCTTATATGGAATACATGTATACTAATAAGGTATGGACCTTGGTTCATCCACCTGAAGGGGTAAAAGCCATAGGGTGCAAGTGGGTCTTCAAGTAGAAGACCTACATAGATGGTAAAGTACAAACCTATAAAGGCAGACTGGTTGCTAAGGGTTTCAGAAAAGTTCAAGGTGTTGAGTATGAGTAAACATTTTCTTCAGTGGCCATGGTTAAGTCCACCAGGATCATGCTTGTTGTTGCAGTTTATCATGACTATGCGATTTTCTAAATGGATGTCAAAATTACATTCCTTAACGAGAATCATCTCAAGGATGTGTACATGAAACAATCTGAGGGTTTTATAAACCAAAGGATGCAAATAAAATATGTAAGATACAAAGGTCAATTTATGGATTGAAACAAGTACGAGAAGGCATGGTGTAGTCAAGTCTTGACTGACCTTAAAACCATAGACCAGACCATATATAGTGGCTTAAATTTTTTACAAACCAAACTTGAGTACTAAAGAGGCCAGACCAAACTTAAGTTGATTGCAAAAATGTGGTCAAGTTTGGTTAAGGTTGGTCTAAAACCCTTATTTATTAGTATTTACCAGTATCACAGTTAGATTGATGAAGATCATTTTGAAAATTAGGTAAGTGTAATCAGATTCAATGTTGGTGGAAAATTATTGGTGCTTTTCAACAAATAATCTACTTTAATAACATGAAATAATTCATTTTGGCTAAACATTATTTGGAATATACAATGCATGCAATAAATAAATGTTGAAAATTCAAAAAGTTCAAATATATTATGTATATATCAATTGGAATATTAATATAAAATCCATTTGCAACAGTGATAGCAAATATAATGTTGAGATTATAAGAAATACTTTCTATATATCAACTACATCATGACTACAATAATTTACTTATATATACATTTATGTGTGTGTGTCTGTGTGTAGACACACACAAACATACACATATATAGAGATTTGTCAAGTTCAGTTTGATCAGTTAACATGTTTCCTAGACTATGACTAGACCGCTTAAGGGTGGACTGATATTTTTTCAAACCAAACTTAACCAAAATACCAATCTAAAACAAACTTAACTAAGTGGTTTTGTGAAGTTCAATTTGGTCTGATGGTCATGTTTGGTTACTTGTCCATCCCTAGAAACAAGCATCCCAAAGCTAGAATCTTCATTTTGACAAGACGATCAAAGAGTTTGGCTTTATTGAAAATGAAGATGAACTTGGTGTGTACAACAAGGTTAGTGGGAGCATGATTGTATTCCTCATATTGTATGTGTATGGCATACTACTGATGGGGAATGACATCCCTACTTTCCAAAAGGTAAAGACATGGATAGAAAATACTTTTTCTATGAAAGAGTTGGGAGAAGCATCCTACATCTTGGGGATTAAGATCTATAGAGATAGATCTAGAAGGATTCTTGGACTAAGTCAGAGCACATAGATTGACAAAGTGTTGAAGACGTTCAGTATGGAGAGCTCAAAGAGAGGAAACATGTCCATGGTACATGGTTTTACCATCTCTAAAGCTCAATGCCCCAATTCTTGTGAAAAAAGGGAACACATGAGTGTAACTCCATATGCATCAGCAATTAGATCCATCATGTATGGAATGTTATGTACCTGTCTGGATGTCTCATATGTCTTGAGAGCAGTGAGCAAATATCAGTTAGATCTAGGTGATTCTCACTAGACAACTGTCAAGAACATCCTTAAGTACATGAGAAGAACTAACAATCAGTTCCTGGTCTATTATGGAGAGGAAGAGTTAGTGGTAAACGGTTACATTAATGCATGCTTCCAAACTGACAAAGATGATTACACATCGCAATCTACATTTGTGTTTTGCCTTAACAATGGAGCTATGATTTGGATGTTCCAAGCAACAGACATTTGTCAATTCTACAACAGAGGTTGAGTATATTGATGTATCTAATGCATTAAAGGAAGATGTTTGGATAAAGAAGTTTATCTCTGAACTTGGGGTAGTTCTGAGCATCTGTGACAAAATTGAGCTATATTTTTATAATAATGGAGCTATTGCACAAGCTAAAAAAACCCAAATGGCATCAGTGTTCTAAGAATATAAAAAGGTGTTTCCATCTCATACGAGAGATAGTACAACAAGGAGATGTGAAAATTTACATAGTACTAACCGAGAACAATCTTCCTGACTAGTACTAACTGAGAACAATGTTGCTAACCCCTTGACTAAAGTACTTTCACATTAGAAGCATGATGGTCATGTTAGATGACTTGGAATGAGATTCATGGTATTAGCTCTAAGTGAAATTGGGAGTCTGTTGATATGTATGACCAGAGAGACAATCATATGATGATTGTAATGGCATAGGTTGTAGATGATTAGATTGATAAATAAAGGCATGCTTCCAATTTATTTTATTTCATTCAATTATGAGATAATGAAGTAACATAATATATGTCTAGAGAATGAAATTACTCAATGATGTATGTCTTCAAGTATGTGATTTGAAAGATAGTATCATACAGATGTTAAGAGTACATACATTATTGTAATGTCCCTAGTCAGATGTTATTGTGGGAGGATGATAGACATCAATTACACATAAGACTAGAATGTGTGTAGGTTGATGACAGAATCTCATTAGTCATGATATGTGATATCAAATCAAGCACATAGATACTTGTTAGTGAACAGTGTATCAAAAAGACCCACTGTAAGAGTGATACATGGAGACCATAAATGGCAGTCAAAATCATCTCTTATAATATTTGTTGTGATTGTGGTTCTTAGACCTAAAGTGACTACACTCATCACATGTCGTTCTGTATACTTTGACATCATCCATGGTGATCCTAAATAAATTTTTCCATAAAGGTGATGCTCAGGTGCACTGTAACACATGGGGATGAGTGTGATTGATGTAGATGGATTTTCCCTTCTACATGAGTATGATATCCTAGACACTTGATAAGAGCGACTGAAAAATGCATTGCCATGCTCGTGTGAGTTAGTATGTGATATTGATCTTACATATATCTCGGATATCTCACTCTAGTTCAAGGAAAATATATAAAATGTGAAGAGGATGACTGATCCATGCCTCGAGTTCAATTTGTATATCAATGACAAATAAACTATACAAACACTATAACACCAATCATATATTGTAGGTTAAATTTGTTCTCCAACTTTCCATTTACTTAGATAGCAATGATGTGTGACTAGACACCGATCTTTTCTTTTGATGTCATAATTGGTTACAGACATTCATAACCAACATAATATGGTACTTATAGGGTCACACACATAGTAATTCACTTGGAATAGGAGTTTAATCATGAATGATAATTGAATTGATTGCTAAAGTGTTTAGGTATTCAGTTCAAGCAACAAATTAACTGACTGGACTCCCAACCTATCGGTTCAAGTGTTGAACCGACCGGTTGGAGTGTCAGGTTGATTGGATATTGCATCGACTGAATTCCGGAAGCATTGAGGAGCAAATCGATTGGTTCAATTAGTGAACCAATTGGTTCATAGTCTCCAAATGAGCATTTCATGAAGTGAAACACCCAATTCATAGTGCAATTTGATTGTGACAATGATTAGCATTGACTTCATGTCATGCATTTAATTGGATTAAAATTGCCAATACAATTGCAATTGAGAAACATGATAAAACAAGTAGTTTGTTGGGTGAACCGATCGACTCTCATGCTAATTGATTGGTTCCCTCAATGAACCAACCAATTTTCCAGTCGCATATTGTGAAAATTCAAGACATTTAGGTCCCTTCCACTCCTACACATATTGCAAACCCTGAGCCTGACACTCCTATACATAGAGGGGTACTGGGGGCTTCCCAGAGATACAAATCAATTACTTCTAACAATTATTTGTCTTCTCTGGTTTTAGTAACTGAGGGAACTGAAACAAGTCCTACTTGATAAAGGGAGGGATACCAAGGGAGAACAATTGTGGGAGAGAAATTTGGTGAATACTATACCAAAAGAAAGAGACAACTTCATCTATCCATTTTACTAGAATTAAAAGAGTTTTCAATGGCCTGTGTGGACTACTCACTATGAGAAAATGGGCAATTAACTAAATTTACATTAGGTACATTAACTTTATTTATAGAAGAATGTATCTCAATTTACAATTTATAGAAATGTAGTTAAATAAAATGTAGTCAACTCTAGGTTTTATTATTCTTTTTTATATTTGTTGGGTTGGAGAAAATGATTTTGTTTCCCCCGCCTCTGCCACCTCTAATTTTGTATTTCCCTCCAATTCATAATTTCCCTCCTCCCTAGTTTTGCAGCCCGATAAGGGAAAGCAAATTGGTTTGGATGTTTCCCCCATTTATGTCCTCTCCCACCACCTACGTTCCAGTTGCCCCAAGACCAGTGTGCACATATCTGGAGAAGATGACTGCTCAACATCACGGTCCATTATGCTTCTTGAAGGATGTCTAAGAATGCTAAGGTACTCAGATGAGAAGGTGTGTAACTCCTAACTACCTCCTTCTATAGTATAATAACCATCATATTCATGTTGTTCCGTATGGGAAGCTTGACATGCTGCAGTAAATTGGCCATGTGTGGGGGTCACTTCCCTCATCCGTCCTCATTCTCCTATGTGGATGACACAACCCAGAAATTATGACGCGGTGAAATGAAAACTCATGCACACCCACCCTATCTACATAAGGATTAATAAACAACTCTCATTTTCTCCTCTGAGAGGTTGAAATTGTTGGCTCCTATTTCCATGTATTTCTACATAACTCTCCTATCTACTTTATGCGATTATTTCTTATAATGACGTCCATAATGCAAGAATTTATGATCTTTTCCATCATGGTTGGGTAATCAAGGAAACAAATAAATTATTCAGTTGTTGACCATGTACTCATTGAGTATTAAATAATTTGTTGTGGCTCAGCTGACAATAAATTAATAAATTATTTGTGTGGCCTAGATGAAGGCATTTCCTCTTGCAATCAGATTAGGGTTGCATGATCATTATGATGCTTGGTTGTTTTGATTTTGCTTTGACACAAAAGACTCCAAATGAAGCAACTATGACACCCAGTAGAATATATAATGAAACTTGTGAAACATTTATTGGAAGGTTTAATGTTTTGTGGCCAAGTTGAGATACTTTCTAATCTTCAATTTTGGTTTGCCAAAACATGCCCCTAATTAGTCATGTGCCCAATGAAGAGGAGACACGAAGCTAAATTTGTGTCCTTCATGATCGCCTACTCCTCCCATAATCTATGTTGTCATTTTTTGGAATATAAAAGTATTCCTATTTGAAGCTAGCTCGGAATACTTCTCATACAAAGATATTTCTTTGGGGACTCACTTTTAGCAAAGACTTCTCTGGTAAGGGAGCCTATATAAGAAAATAATTAGTTGCAACTATCTCATTCTGTAATTGTTCGTCACAGTCCCTAGACAAAGAACACAGTGGTGGAGTTAGGATTTGACATTTTGGGGGCCCAAAATAATTTACACTAAAAAAATTATAATTGCTTCAATAGGTATTTAACTTGAGACCATAGAAAAGTCAAACACAACGTTGACCACTAGACTAATTTTATTTTCAGTCTCATTATCATTGCCCAATGTATATTGTTCATAAGCTCATGTATAGCATGCTTCACACCACTGAGCTACTATGATTTTGTGTCATGTAATGGTTCTAAATTTCATATGTTATTAGTCTACAATGATTTTGTGTCATGTAATTGTTCTAAATTGTATATGTTATTAGTCTGTGTAGTAGACAAATGTATATATATGTACATTTAAAATTTACATTTTTTTTTTGGGGGGAGGGATGTTCTTTGCTTTCCCTTGGCCCTGCCCCTGAAAGCTTGATAGAAACTATGTCAAAAAATTCTAACAATATAGATGTAGTTCATTGGATCTAAGAAGATACTCTGACAAATTTTGTGCTCCTACTGAACAATATTATTTTTGATGTTCCTTTCCAATTAAACATCAAAAATGTTGATGTTATGTTTTTCCTCCTACATTCAATTTTTTGTATTAATTTTATAAAGGTTTTAGAGTACGTTATGGTGGTCCCTTCATCTATTGTAACCCAATCTGAAATTCTAAGAAGAGTGTCAAAGTTCAGCAAGAACTTTGGGGAGAACAACCCATCGGAAGGGCACATGAAATCCTCTAATTTGTTGGTGCAGTTCTATTTAAAAACGAATTTCTCATATATATTACCTTTTCCAGCCATAGAAATACAATAAGGAAAATGTACATGTTTGAAAGAATATACTGGCATAAGTAACATGTCTTATTTTAACATATTTTTAGACTTGTAGGGAAGACCAATTTTTATTGTTTGCCAGACCTGTTATATTCATTTTATATTAGACACTATTTCACTAGCTTGAATATATAAGCATCCTACATGGCAATTTATCCTCTTGATGCATTTGGGCACATGTTACAAGCTTTAATTAATAAAATTCCAGATATAAATGGAGAGGCTAAGAGATAAGTAAAATGCTAATGCCAACATGTAAGCACTTGACTTCTAGAGTGTGACTTGATACACTACCTATACAGTTTGATTTAATAATTTGGTAATGCATCTATATTTTGTTTATTACAAAAATAAATTAGCGGACTGTTCCTCATGGTCAATGTGGCATAATGAAATTTCTGCATGGGTTCGAGACTCATTGCGATATTGCTAGGATTGAACACTATTGATGCTATTATAAAAATTTGTAACCTATACAAAAGTTCATGTATGAAATGTGACTTAATGCATTCAAGTATGTCATTACAGTGTAAAGATTACATGTAAATGTGTTTTTAGAAAGGGTAGTTGGATCAATCATTAACTGGTGATTTTAACTTTTAGTCCCACACCCACTGTAATTAAACAATGTCTCAAATAAACCAACTTTAGTTAATAATTTACCTATATGAATATAATTGACTTCTTATAATTATTACTACAAGATAAGATGATTGTGGACCTTATAACATGCATGAGGTTCCATCATTATCAGCCATAGAAGACGAGTTTGTAGATTAACAACTTGTCATTATGTTCGAAGATTGGCAAACACCTAATTTTTAATAGAGGACCATACTCCATATTTTGATGATAAAATGACCCATAGCATAAGGAAGTGTAGCAGTTATATATCATCTACTAGATATTTGCTTAAGGGATGATAAAAGGCCATCTTCTAGCATAGGCCTTTGACAACAAAAAAGTCATTCATTTGAAAACCAAGTGATCTTTTCTATATGGGTTCAATTACTTGTAGATGTTGAATATTGGATAGTACTGCATCTTGTGTGGATACACATATGTCAAGTGATCCTAGAGTTCCTTGGGTATACCATATTGCTGTCGATGCATAATTTCATGTTGTTGAGGTGCAAGAACCTGGGAGACCCACAGTCATACCATTGTTGCTAAGCCTATATCTTTCTAGACCCTTACTCATATCTAATAAGACTTAATGTAGAGAGATCATCAAGACTAGAATTTGGCATGAGGTTCACCAATTGCAACTTTTTTTATTGAAAATTGTCTAATGTAAAAAGAACTCTCTGTTAGTCAACATGGAACATTGATTATTGTTCAGAGTCAAGTCCAAAATTTTGGATGACACTCTACGTATGGAATAACTAAGGATATGTTACCCAAAAAATGACTATGGATATATTGCACAGAGGTATATCATTTGAATATAATGTTATTGTTGCATTTGGGTAGTGCCTTAAATACAACACTAGAATAGGATGATTCCATTAGATAACATTATGCATATATAAATAGTAAGAGTGGTAACTTAAATGCCTTCGTTCTATCTTGAGGCCAGAACTACTGTCATCATTATGCTATGTATTATGAATATTATCTTGTTATGAAATTTGCACTTGGATATGTGAAGCACAAATGAATTTATGCAAAAACACTTATTCAAATTCTCATCTAATGGATTATGTTATCATAACAGATCTGAAGATTGATGTTTGCACTTAGATTTCTGACTATTGATCCTCCACGTTTTTCATTGTTTCCAAGTCTTCCTAGGTCATCTCTCCTTCAAGTAGGTGGTCCTAGAATAGCAGGTAAGGGTTGCATGTCAGTTGACTTATGTGGTCTCTTTCATATCCAATTCTATTTAATTTCTAAGATAATCGAGATAGTGGGTGTGCATTTCTGTGTTTAGCATAGACACCATAGGCATTTTGTCTCGATATTTGATTATTTATGAGGTGTTCCTACAGTCTGGGAGAACCCATCAGGAATGCTCTGAAGTAGGGAGTGATCCATTGGATTCCAGGACTAGTTCAATTCTCCTCGGCCAAGTTTCAGGGAAATGATGCTAGCTCAATTGGCAACATGAAGGTAAGAGCCTCCAGTCCTCCTTGATTGTTCAGTTTCACTGCTGCAATGCTTTGTTATTACCCTTTTTGGATGATATTCACTGAAATACCTACCTCTTCCCCCTCCCAAATATACAATCTCTAATATGTTCTGAGCTTTCTTTAAAGGAACTTGTACCATGTAAGACTTCTAGTCCAATTTTGCAATGCTAAAACTGACCAGAGGCATATACATCTAGACTAATAAACTCAAGTAAATTGGGTTAATAAGTAATAGACATGTTGGGTTAAGAAGTGTTGGGTTAAGAAGTAATAGACATGAAAGTAAGAGTTTGATGCGATGACTTACTATGTTCTTTGGAAAAAGTGAGGTGGTTTTCTTTAACTTATGGAAGGTATTTAATCATTTTAACCTATTATGATTTTCTATTGATGTTCAAAAAATTCTATATTACTATGATCTAATGTTACTTATAATACTGATATCCAGGTCCATGGCTTACTATTTTCTCTTGGACTTGGAGTCTTGAAGCTTGAAATTAAAGGGTTCTTGATGTTGTGGTTGGTACTATCTGAAGTATGAAAGGGAAGGTAGTTATCGATGCATTCCTATAAATAAATCCTCAAACAATGATGCTAGGCTAGGAGCCTTGCCACCGATTTATTTTATACTAAAATTCCATCTTTGATTATTCATTTCCCTTGTAGAATAAACAAATATTTTGTAGCATGTATGGTTTAGCATAGAGGCACCTTTCCATAGCAGATATATATTATTGTTGGGTTTTCGAGAAGATAGAGAAGGCATTGGAAAAAAATATCTTCTCCCAAACCCAGAATAAAGGAATCGCGTCAATGTCTATACAGTAGGAAGGATAGTTTGTAGAGGCATACCTTGTCCCGAGGCTTGCTTGGCCACATTACCTCACGACTTGTGTGGTCTTCAACTCCGGTCTTGGATGGTGTATGTGCAACTCCTGGTCCCACCAGGACTGTCGGGATTAACAATTGTCCTCTGAGTAGAAAAAATCTCCCGCCTATGAAGTAGTCCACACAGACCACCTGGAACTCCGATCTCCTTGTCCCAAAAGGAATCAGAAGGAGTTGTATCCTCCTGTCGGTGTACTAGTCACCGACACACTCTCCTGCAACCAGTTGCCTTTATGCAGTTGTCTTTCCCTCGCTGTGCCTCCCTTATCAGGTAGCGCTTTCTTGGGCTCTCACAGTTACCACAACTAGAGAGAATGACAACTTTATAGAGCAACTGGTATTCTGAGTTGTTGTTACTGAGAAGCCCCCAATACCCCTATATATATAGGAGGGTCATGGGATATAATTCTCTACCCTAGGCAATGTGGGATTAAAGCAGGAGTAGAAGGGTTCAAGAGTTTTTCATAAAACAACCAATCTGCACCACCTGAATCGATTGGTTCACACCCTGAAACGATCGTTTCGGGCCCTGAGTCGATCGTTTGGCACCTAAGACGATCGTCTGGGGCTCTGAGCCGATCAGTTCATGCTTGATCTGATCGGTTCGTGGTCCTGATCCAACTCAAATTGACTTTCATATTTGTTTCTGATTAATCAAATATTATTCCTTGTCCAAATCAAATTTGTACAAGTGAAACAAATTGTATTTACAAAATAGTCTTCTGTCTTTCCAAATGATCTTGGTTGGTCCACGAATCGATCAGTTCAACAATTGAGCTGGTCGTTTAATGACACATGAGTCGATCGTCTCACTAGTTGAGCCAATCAGTTCACCAACCTGAGCCGATCAATTCATCACATGAGCCGATCAGTTGGGGCAGCAAACTATTCAAATCAGTCAATTGCAGTTTCAATCAATCTGATACTCCAATCAATCAGTCCAACACCTTGAACAATATGATTTTGAGCTATCAATTGATTGAGTGTTTAATTGAACTACTAAACTCCTATAGTAATCAATCTAAACATCATTTCTGGATAAACTCCTCTTCCAGGTTAAATCCTATGTGTGTGACCCTACAGGTCCATTTCACGTTGGCAGTTAAAGTCCATAATACTTATGTTTTCACAAGCAAAGAGCGGTGCCTAGTCACACATCAGTTCTACCCATGTGAAATAGAAAGTTGGAGAACAATTTTCAATCCTACAATCTGTGAATGGTGTTACAGTGAATGTATAATTCCTTTATCACTGATATCCCGAATGAACTCAAGGCATGGACCAATCATTCTTTCAACTTTCATTCATTTTCTTGATCTCAGAGTAGATTGGAAGAGATATGTATGACATCAATATCACATATTGATTCACACATGCATGCACACCTATCTCAATCCTACTCATCAAGTGGCCATGGATATCAAACTCCCTCAGGAGAGACAAATCCCATATCTATCACTCACCCCTCAAAAGCCCCATGTGTCAAAGCCACCCAATCAACACCTTTATAACAACCCATGTTTCATTATTATGTTTGATGATGTCAAAGTGTACCCAACGACATGTGTTGAGTGTAGTGATTTCAGGTCAAAGAATCGCATTCACCACCATCACTGTGAGAACTGGCTGTGACTACCATGTCATGGTTCCATGTGTCAAACTCACGGTGGGTCTGTCTGGTACACTTGTTCTCTAACAAATACTTATGTGTTTGGTTTGATATATCCATATCATGACTAATGAGATTCTACCATCAACCAACACCACAATCTAGTCATGTGTGTCATTGTTGTCTATCTACCTTCCAAAATGACATCTGACTAGGGACATAATAAGAATGTACAAACTCTTAGCATTCGTATGATCTCATCGTTCAGGTCCTCAACCTGAAAGCATATGTCATTCAGTACTGTCATTATCTAGACATTCAATTTATTCTATCATTATCTCATATGACTGAACCATAAAGAATTAGAAGCTTGCCTTTGATGTTTATCAAATAAATCTTAATGTATCCCAACAATCATCCCATGATTGGCCCTCAAGGCATACATACCAACATACTCCCACTTGCACTGTGAGCCAATCACCTTGTAATCATATTCATAGTGATCTTCAAACATGTCCCACATGTTACTGTGCTCTAGTGCTTACATAGTGAGTTATGGCAACACTTTGCCAAAGTCAGTATTAACTGCATGTCTCTCATCTCTACGTTGTACGTCACACGTATGAGATGGAGTTGCTGTAATATGCGATCTAGTATTCCTTTGCTAACCTTTAGCCACATTGCATGACCAAGTACTCCTAACTTGTCATCAATGACCGGAATATCTATAAGTTCATTTCTATGAACACCTAGATCCATATTGTATCCATTGTTGTTCTCTAACACACAGATACTCGACATTTCCTTTTAAAACAACTTTATTGGAACGTTTCCATTTATCCGCAAACATTCACTTTTATATATATCCCATATATATTTTGCGATTAATTTTCTGTCTTTTCAGAATTTCGCATCTGTGTAACTCTTTACAGTGAACCCTTCCTTATTTCCATAGAACTAGTACTTCTCAAGTGCTTATCAAGTTCTTATGGTATTATAGTAACCCTTACTAGAACTAGACAAACATCCACTCGTCATGTCCCACATATGAGTTATCAGGATGAGCATATCATATTGTCATGTCCCACATACAAGATGATAAATGCATTTCGTTCTTGCCATGTCTATACATGAAAGATGATGGGATGATTACATACATGATAGATCCTTATCTATTCTTAGTGTTTCCATTCTTCATAAGAATTGGAAACTTTGCTTTGGGATACTAACTCCATGTAACACGGATAAGTTTTCTCCCATTGAATCTGTGCACATTGAACTCTTCAGTATAGATCTCCAATGTATGCTCTCTGTTTTTAGGTCAAGAGGTTTTTGAGAACTATCTCTATATATCTCTATTCCTATCACATAGGAAACGTCTCTTTCATCCCTAAAGATAATTTCCACTTTGGATTTCCATTCTAGAACATTTACATTTCACATGAACATGTGGAATGAGAATATGCTCCCACTAAATCACAGATCCCTTCTTTATCTTTGACATATCAGTCAAACCCTTTGACTATATCATCAAAGTAAAGTTCCCAGCTCTGAATTGGTTGTACTCAATCAATCACATTGATTAGTCCATTGTAACTTATAGACTTTATTTGCATTAATGGATTCATAAACCTTATAGGTTATGTCACGTACACATCCTTGTTTTATTCCTTACAGGAATGTGATTTTAGTATCCGTATGCCAAATCTTTTAGTCATTAAGTTGCAATCAACAAGCATCATCCTTCTCAAAATGTTATCCATTTGTCTTAATGCTTAAGACTCATTCACACTTATGGATTTCATCCCAATGGGTGCTACCATCAAGGTCATACCTTATGTTTCATATGGAAGTCATTTAGGATGTAATGTTCATAAACCATAACTCAAAATCTAGTTCCTCATATTCATCTAGATAGTTGACTCATCACAGGACCAACTCATCACATAGATAATCAAAGTGCATCTGTCAAGGATATAAGAACTCGCAACCCTTTTTGATTCTTAATGTCCTTTATTAGTGTGGTGTATTCTTTATTTAAGAAGAAATTAGTTTATTTGATAATCATCCTATAACTCCTTGGAGTATGACTCCTTTTGATTTAGACATCACCATGCTTTAATCATGAGTTCACTATGATACACAATCATAATCACTCATAAGGATCTCAAACATTTGGTCCAAGTATTTTATTCATTGATCTCATCAAGAATTAACACTTTACCAAATTCATACTTCATCTATGATATTCTTGAACACTTCAAGATATTCATATTAGTATTTCTCTTAACACTTCTTGGAGTATTATCATTAACTCTAATAGGTATGTAAATACATCTCATGTATCATACCTAATAGGATAATCATTCTCCCACTACCTTAGTGAAGATGGATTAATCATGTCCAAGAGATTCATGTCTCTTACTGGTTCTCTAACCAAAAGAGTCTAGATTTATCCATCATATGGAAATTAGAAATGAATTTCTCATGATTTATGCTAATTTGATTGTTTGAGTTATCAATAACTTTTAGGTATCATTTTATCTTATGCATACCAAGTACCACAAGATAAACAAGGCATTTCCATAAAGATCATATCTTTGAAATTGAAACAGCAACTTTATTAATTGCCAATATTGTCATACAATATGAAAAAATTAACGTGTTTCTATTAATTGGCAAATATGAAATAGCAGTTCATAGCTCTATTACATGCCTTCAAGGATGAAAATAAACTAAAGTACTCCTATCTATGGCAGCAACACTTACCCCATTTATTGAGTGCTTTACATTTTATACCTTAGTATCATATACCTCAAAAATGTTACAAGTTTATTTCATGGCACCTTCAGGTAGAGACGTCTGTCGCCTCCTTATTTAGTTCTTCCAGATAGAGTGGACAATTCCTTTTCCATTGTCTTGGCTTTTGACAATGGTGGCAATTGCCTCTCTTAGTCACGCCTCCCTGGGCCTTGAGAGTTGAAGACCACTTGGGCTGCTAGCTAGCATCAGAACCTTTCTTAGCCTTGCCTTTTCCCTTATGCTTGGACTTTCCTTTCTTGCTGCTGATCATCATCACAAACTTAGGATTTTCCTTCTTCATTTGTGCCTCAGCTGTCCTCAACATGCCCAACAACTCTATCAATGGCTTGTCAAAGTTGTTCATGTCGTAGTTCATCACAAACTGACTGTAGGATTCTGGCAACGATTGCAGTATCACGTCAGTAGCCAACTCTTGGCTCAGGGAAAATCCTAGTCTCGTCAGGTTCTCCACATACCCAATCATCTTGAGCATGTGAGGACCAACTGGATCTCCTTTTGTCATAACACACTTGAACAGTGCCCTGGAGACATCATATATCTCTTTCCGTGCTTGATCTTCATACATGTTCTTGAGATGATGAATCATCTCAATGACACCCATGTTCTCATGTTGTCTCTGCAACTCGTGGTTCATGGAACACAACATCAAGCACTTTGCATCAATGGCATAATCAGAATGCTTCTTATAAGCATCCCTTTATGCCTTTGGTGCGGTAGGAGCAAGTTCCTCTGGAATTGGAGTATCCAGGAGATAGAGCTTTCTCTCTAGAGTGAGAACAATTCTCAACGTCCTAAACCAGTCATGGAAGTTAGTCCCATTCAGCTTGTCCTTTTCAAGGACCGATTGCAACGAAAAGTGATTTTTGTTTGTTGTCTTTTGTACTACAAAAGGAAATATATACAATTTAGTCCAAAACTCAATTTTGACTTATTTTGATTGATTTGAAAGGTTGACAATATAATTAAGACTTTAATTAATTATCACTCGCACCATTTTTTTCAAATTGATGGCCCTTACCATCAGTTTGGAAGATTGCAGTGTATAATCTTCTAGTGGGTCAAGATCCTAAAATTCGATGAGTCATGGACCAACTAGGGTTGTCACCCACAACTTAGATCTTCTAGGTAGGCAACTTTTGCCAATTGCATTATATGCAACTCTTGAAAGATGTCATATGCAACTCCTTGCCATGATCACCTCCATGCCTCAAGGTGCTAGATCCTCTCTAGGTCACCTTGTTAAGTCTGACCTAAAACCAATACAATGAATATGCACCCTGCTAGGGCATACCCACATATTCATTCCTCACGCTTCCACGAGATAGACGGTGCACCACGCTAGGGCATGCCCACACTTAGCCGATCAAGCTTTTCATGTGTGTCTCATTTGGAAGTCATCTAAAACTTTAATATTTAATGAGGGATTTGGTTTTTATAGGTACATATACATATCCAATCACCACAATATATAGTATGTATCATATACATGTTGTATCCCACAGAAAACATGTGAAATGATAAAAGCGATGATTATGGCCATCCTAATGTGATTCCTCGAGCCAAGAGGAATCACGGTCATCTAGGTCTACATCACATGCAACCTGAACGTTGTGCTTTGCCTTTACTAGGTTTGATCAACTCATCTCCATGATTGATTGACTCTCCATCAGGTCGTTCAGTTGGGTTCCACCAGCCAATCAATTGGCTCCTCCAACCGATTAGTTCACCTAGTCATCGTACATCTCCTCATGGACACCACTCGATCATCTCGCTCCTCAAATCGGTCGTCTGGATCACCAACCGATCGGTTCACTCCTTGAACCGATCATTTCACTTTTCGTTAGGTTGTCTGCCGTTCTTTGACATAATAGGAAATAAAACATCTATCCTATTTTACATTTGAATTGGGAAACCCCGAGTTACATTCGGGGGGAGCAAAGCTAGGAAAGAAATCTCGAGTTACATCAGGAATAAGGAGGTAGGGAATCGATGCACAGACTGAGATGCAAGCAACCACATACAACCAAGCACACACATAGGGTTTATTGGCCATAACCACGCTATACATCCACCACAAAACTTGTTTCAGGGCAACACATATCGAGTGCATTCATATTACATATCATATATGTATATTGGGATTTGTGGATTTAGGATTGGACATGCATAAAGCCATCATTATTCGCATCATATGCAATAATTAAAGGCGACAAACCAAAATCGATCACATCGATGATCCTAAAGTATAGATAAATTGATGTGGCTCGGATACCACTGTTGGGTTTTAGAGGTGACAAAGAAGGCAATGAAAACAAAAAAAATCTTCTCCCAAACCCAGAATAAAGGAATCATGTCAACGTCTATATAGTAGGAAGGATGGTTTGTAGAGGCATACCTTGTCTCGAGGCTTGCTTGGCGATGTTATTTCACAGTCTTCACCTCCGGTCTTGGACGGTGTCTGTCCAGCTCCTGGTCTCACAGGGGCTGTCGATATTGACAGCTGTCCTCCGAGCGTCAGAAGTCTCCTGCCTCTGAACTAGTCCACATAGACCACCTGAAACTCTGATCTCCTTATCCCACAAGGAATTAGAAGGATTTGTACCCTCTTGTCGGTGTACTAGTCACTGACACACTCTCCTACAACCAGTTGCCTTTCTACAGTTGTCTTTCACTCATTGTGCCTCCCTTATCGGGTAGCACTTTCTTGGGCTCTCAGTTAGCACAACCAGAGAGAACGACAACTTTACATAGCAACTAGTGTTCTGAGTTGTTGTTACTGAGAAGTCCCCAATACCTATATATATATAGGAGGGTCATGGGACATGGTTCTCTGTTGGCGTATATGCACATAAAGCCATCCCAAGAGATTGCATGGAGTCGGATATTAATTAATAAATTAATGTGATTATTTGGTTAATTAATGAATTCTGGAATATTCTAATTAATCCACGAGCGTTTTAATTAACACAATTTACCCATGGGTTTAGGAAACCCTATTTCCCTTCGTATCCTGTTTAAAGGAGGATTGACGGCTGATATATATATAAGATAGATAGAGGCTTTTTAGTTTACGCTCACGCACGTAAACCCTAGTCATCATCGTCCTTAGGAGAGAAAGGAGAGAAACGCGCCGCTAGCATGCCGCCACAGAAACACGACTCCTTCCCATCGGCTTGGGAAGTGCGACGTGGAGTTCCGTCCATCTGCATGGACGAAGTAGAGATGCAGACGCATTGATGCCTGCATTCAGAGGACATTGAGGACCACCTGTACGTGCTACGAGCGGCGCACATCACTGCCGCAAAGGAGTGCCGCCGGATCAACCTGCGACAGCACACGGGAGAGAAGTTCCGTCCGTGTAGGTCAGCAGTGTTGCACCGTCGTGCAACGGGACATCGTCGGGCTTTCTCCGCGATAAGGTATATCTCGCAAACACTCCTTGCAAATACGTTGTTGTCGACGAGATCCTATTTCGAGTTGTGTGGATTTTATTGCTTCCACTGTGCATGTTTTCTCCACAAAACCCAACAGTGGTATCAGAGCAGCGTCGATCTACGACATATTTGGATTCGTTTCGATATGATCGAATCGCTGTATTTTGTTTTCTATGTTGCATACGATGTAAATTAAACCTGCTAATGTGAAAATATAAACCTAATTCCACATACGCCGCAGGCTATTGTTTTTTATGTTTTGGACGGGGTACTATGGAAAATATTGATTTTCCTTAGTGCACGGAAGTAAAATTTTGTAGTCCTTTCAGGGGCGCTGCCCCTGTGTACCCCGCATTGTCTGTGTGGGAGTCAAAAAAAATTATTTAATGGGGAATGTCCCGCATTAAAAGTACTGTAATTTTAATATGTATATACATATATGTAGATATACCTATAATAGCATACACGTCGCCTTTAAAATATGTTTTATGTGGTGAGTGCATGCGCGGTTATGGCCTAGTATCCCCTTTTGTGAATGTTGTGAATGAATGTGGATGTCAATGTTGTGGATATGTTTGTTTGTGAATTCTATAGATGTATAATGGTTACATATGGATCCTTTGTATAAAGTATTCGGCTTGCATGTCGAGCCTCATCTCTTATTTCAAAGTGTAATTAATTCTTTCCTTTTATATTTGTACTCACATGATGTAATAGAGATAGGATTAGTTTTAGTTTTTGTAAACTTGATGTAAGGAGGCCACTTGAAGATCCATCTCCAAAGAGTGTCCATGGAGACGCACCATGAAGATCTAATTCCAAGAAGCAACCTGAAGATCCAACTCCAAGGAGCGTCCATGGAGAAGCAACAAGAAGATCCCATTCCAAGAAGCAACTTGAAGTTCCAACCTCACGAAGCATCCATGAAGTTGTTCAATGTAATGTTGATCATTACATGCTTACAGGTTGATTCACAGGTGTTGCATGAGATGCATAAGACCATAGGTGGACTGTAATCCTTTGTTCCTCCAAAGGATTACGATAGTATGGCCATAACTGATGTATTTGTGTTTATGATTGCATGTCTATCATTTGTGGTTGTGGATATAGTAGTATATGATATGTACTATAAGTATGTGGTGTTTGGATATGTATATGTATTAATAAAACCCCTCAATTAATAATATTAAGTTTTAGTTGCCTTCCATAAATCGACACACATGAAAAGCTTGATCGACTATGTGTGGGCACGCCTCCACGTGGTACACTGTCTATCTCGTGGAAGTGTGATGGTGGGTGTGTGGGTCTGCCTCCGCAGGGTGCACACTCATCATGTTGGCTTATGGGTTGGACTTAACTAGGGAACCTTGATAGGATCAAGTACCTAGAGGCACACAGATGCATCATGGCAACGAGTTGTGCATGATCATCTATCCAAGAGTTGCATATGATGCAATTGGCAAAAGTTGCCTACCTTAGTATTTGGTCTTTGATGTCGGCGTTGGTTGGGCATTGATCCAATTATTTTGGGTCTTAGATTACTAGAAGGTTGTGCGTTGCAATCTTCTGAATTGATAGTGAGGGCTATCAATTTGAATAAAATAGTGTGAGCGTAATTAATTAAAGTCCTAATTAATCTCGTTTATCAAATCTTTACAAGTCAAAATGTTTTGGACTAAATGCAAATTTTTCTTTTGTAGCAATCAAATGGAAACAAACACTCACACTTTCTCATTGTGATCGGTCCTTGAGAAGGACAGACTTACTGGAACCAACTTTCAAAACTGGTTTAGGATGCTGAGAATTGTTCTCACACATGAGCATAAGCTCTATGTCCTTGAAACACCAGAGCCAGAGGATCCCACCGTAAATGCGCCCAAGGCTGAAAAGGATGCTTACAAGAAGAACCTTGATGATGTCATTGATGTCAAGTGCCTGATGTTATGCTCAATGAACTATGAGTTGCAAGAGCAACATGAGAACATGAATGTCATGGAGATGGTAACACATCTCAAGAACATGTATCAAAATCAAGCAAGATAGGAGAGATATGATGTCTTAAAGGCTTTGTTTAAAAGCAAGATGAAAGAGGGAGACTCAATTGGCACCCATATACTCACCTTGATTGGGTACGTGGAAAGCCTATCCAAGCTAGGATTTCCCCTAGGTCAAGAGTTGGAAACTGATGTGATTCTACAATCGTTTCCTGAATCATATAATCATTTTGTCATGAACTACAACATGAACAATTTTGACAAGCCGTTGTCAGAATTGTTAGGCATGTTGAGGACAGCTGAAGCACAGATGAAGAAAGACAAGCCCAATTCTGTGATGGTGATAAGCAAGGAAAAGGGAAAGTCAGAAGGAAAAGGCAAGGATAAGAAAAGTTCTAAAGTCGGGCAGAAGCCAAAGTCATCCGCACTCAAAGCTAAAGGTGGGATCTCCAAAGAAGGCAGTTGTCACCATTGTCACCAGACTGGACATTGGAAAAGAAATTGTCCTCTCTACCTGGAGGAACTGAGGAAGAAGAAATAGGGGATTGAGATCTCCACTTCTGGTATATACGTTATTTAGATAAACTTAAATACTTCTTCATCATGGGTACTGGAGACCGGAGGTGGATCTCACATATGTTCTAATATGCAGGATCTGATAAGAAGTAAGCCTTTACGAAAAGGCCAAGTCAAGCTGCGGGTTGCTAATGGAGCAAGAGTTTTTTCCACCATAGTTGGAGTTATTAGTTTATCTTTGCATACGGACCTTGCAATAGAATTAGAGAATTTCTATTATGTACCTTCCATTAATAGAAATATTATTTCTGTATCTTGTATGGACAAGAGTGGATTTGAATTTCACATTAAGAATGGAATAATTTCTATATCTAAAGATGAGATCTTTTATGGCAATGCCCCTATGTCTTATGGTATCAATTTGTTAGAACTTGAGACTATAATATACAACATAAATACTAAAAGGTTAAAACTTGACAACTCAAACAAAACATTCTTATGGCATTGTCATCTTGGGCACATAAACGAGAAGCGCATATCTAGACTCCATAAGGATGGTTATCTAGACTCTTTTGATTTTGAATCATTAGAGACATGTGAGGCATGTTTATTAGGGAAGATGACCAAAACTCCTTTCACTAGACAAAGTGAGAGAGCCAGTGATCTACTAGGGCTCATACATACTGATGTATGTGTACCTTTTAGATCAAATGCTAGAGGAGGCTATCAATACTTCATTACCTTCACTGATGACCTCAGTAGGTATGGCTATGTATATCTTATGAAACACAAGTCAGAAACTCTTGAAGTGTTCAAGACCTTCATGAATGAAGTAGAGAAGCAACTTGGTAAGAGTATTAAAGCACTCCGTTCAGATCGAGGTGGCGAATACTTAAGCCAAGAGTTTGAGGACCTTCTGAGAGACTGTGGTATTGTATCACAATGGACTCCACCTGGTACACCACAACATAATTGTGTGTCAGAAAGAAGTAATCGTACATTATTAGACATGGTATGATCAATGATGAGTTCATCCGAACTTCCAATATCGTTCTGGGGATATGCTCTTGAAACTGCAGCGTTTACACTTAACTGTGTACCTTCCAAATCGGTTCAAAAGACACCATATGAGATATGGAATGGGAATCGTCCCAATTTGTCTATGTTAAAGATTTGGGTATGTGAAGCTTATGTTGGGAAAAAATTTCCTGAAAAGCTTGGACCCAAATCGAAAAAATGCTATTTTGTTGGATACCCCAAGGAAACTCGGGGATACTACTTCTACACACCAACTGACAACAAAGTGTTTGTTGCTAGGACTGTTGTATTTCTTGAAAAGGAATTTATTTCCAAAGGAATTAGTGGGAGGAATGTAGAGCTCGAAGAAGTTTGAGACCAATAAGAAAGTAGAGAACCTGAGGAGGTACATAAGGAACATGAAGACTCACAAGTTTTTGTGGAATTTCAAGTTCCAAATGTAACATAGGAATCTCATAGGTCTAGTAGGACACGACTTGAGCCTGAGAGATTTGGATTTCTCATGACTCAGGACAGTGACGAGTTGGGCATAGCAGATGAGCCAGCTTCCTATCTAGAAGCTACTAAGGGACCAGAATCTAAGAAATGGCTCGAAGCCATGAGATCTGAGATGGAATCCATGTACACCAACAAGGTATTTACCTTGGTGGATCCACCCGAAGGGGTAAGACCCATAGGGTGCAAATGGGTCTTCAAGAAGAAGACTGACATGGATGGAAATGTTCAAACCTATAAAGGTAGATTGGTTGTGAAAGGATTCTGTCAAATTCAAGGTGTTGATTAGGACAAGACCTTCTCACTAGTTTCCATGGTTAAATCCATCAGGATCATGCTTTCCATTGCAGCTTATCATGACTATGAGATTTGGCAGATAGATGTTAAAACAATATTCCTTAATGAGAATTTACTCGAGGATATGTACATGACACAACCTGAGGGTTTTATCGATCCAAAGGAAGCCAATAAAGTATGTAAGCTACAAAGGTCAATCTATGGATTGAAGCAAGAATCTCGGAGCTGGAATCTACATTTTGATGAAGTAGTCAAAAAGTTTGGCTTTAGTCAAAATGAAGATGAACCCTGTGTTTACAAAAGGGTTAGTGGGAGCACAATCATATTTCTCATATTGTATGTGGATGACATACTATTGATGGGAAATGACATCCCTACTCTTCAGATAGTAGAAGGTTGGCTAGGGAAGACCTTCTCTATGAAGGATTTGGGCAAAGCATCCTATATACTAGGGATCAAGATCTATAGAGATAGATCTAGAAGGCTTCTAGGCCTAAGCCAGAGCACATACATTGACAAGGCGTTAAAGAGGTTTAGCATGGAGGGTTCTAAGAGAGGTAACTTGTCCATGTCCCATGGGGTTATGATCTCTAAATCCCAATGTCCTAGTTCATGTGATGAATGGGCACGCATGAGTAAGATTCCATATGCATCAGCAATTTGATCTATCATGTACGCAATGTTATGTACTCGTCCTGATGTGTCGTATGCTTTGAGCATGACGAGTCGGTATCAGTCAGATCCAGGTGAATGTCACTGGACAGCCGTAAAGAACATCCTAAAGTACTTGAGAAGGACTAAGGATTAATTCTTGGTATATGGTGGTGAGGAAGAGCTCGTGGTAAAGGGTTACACCGATGATAGCTTCCAAACTGACAAAGATGACTACAGATCACAATCTGGATTTGGGTTTTTCCTAAAAAATGGAGTTGTGAGTTGGAAGAGTTCCAAGCAAGAGATGGTTGTGGATTCTACAACAGAGGCCGAATATATTTCCGCATCTAATGCTGCAAAGGAATCTGTGTGGATCAAGAAGTTCATTTCTGAACTTGGAGTGGTTCCAAGTGTTGGTGATGCAATTGAGTTGTTTTGCGACAACAATGGAGCAATTGCACAGGCTAAAGAACCAAGATCGCACCAATGTTCCAAACATATTCTATGGCGGTTCCATCTCATACGAGAGATCGTACAATGAGGATATGTGAAGATTTGCAGAGTACCTACAGAAAGCAATGTGGCTGACCCGCTCACAAAAGCACTTTCACAGTAGAAACATGACAGACATGTTCAATCACTTGGATTGAGATTCATGAGTGATTGGGTATAAGTGCAAGTGGGAATCTGTTGGTATGTATGCCTATAGAGACTATCATTCGTTGATTGTAATGGGATACTATGTAAATGATTTGTAATACTACATTGATCATATTAATAAAGGCAAGTTTCCAATCTATATGTTTGTGTTTTATATTGTGAGATGACCATAAAACTTATAGATGTCTATAGAACGATATACTCAATGACATATATCTTTGGGTTGATGACCTGAACAGTGAGATCATATGTATGCTAAGAGTATGTATTCTTGTTTTATCCCTAATCAGTTGTTATTGTGGAAATATCCATAGACATCAATAACACATAAGATTAGAATGTATGTTGGTTAATGGAAGAATCTCATTATCCATGATATGGATATATCAAACGAAATACATAGATACTTGTTAGAGAACAGTGTATCGGATAGACCCACCTTGAGAGTGACACATGGATACCATGACTGGTAGTTAGAGTCACATCTCATAATGATGGTGGTGATTGTGGTTCTTAGACCTGAAGTCACTACACTTATCACATGTCGTTCAGTGTACTTTGACATCATCCACCGTGGTCCTGAATAAGGACTGTCATAAAGATGGTGCTTGGGTGCACTGTGGCACATGGGGATGACTGTGAGTGATGTAGATGGAATTTGTCCTTCCTATAGGAGTTTGATATTATGGCCACTTGATAAGCGAGACTGAGAAATGCATGGTCATGATGATGTGAGTCAATATGTGATATTGAGCTTACATATATCTTAGACACTCTGCTCTAGTTCAAGGAACATGGATTGAACATTGAAAAGGATAACAATTCCATGACTCGAGTTCAATCCAGATATCAGCGACAAAGGAACTGTACAATCACTGTAACACCAGTCATGAATGATAGGTTAAGTTGTTCTCCAACTTCTTCAATTACTTGGGTAGCAATGAAGTCTTGCTAGATACCAATCATTGCTTGTGAAATCATAATATGATTATGGATATCATTGCCAACGTAATTTGGAGCCTATCGGGTCACATGCATAGGATGTGTTGGAATAGGAGTACAATTGTGGATTTGATTGAAATTGCTTCGAATCACATTGATTACTAAAATGTTTATGTAATCGATTAGAATAATATTGGAGTGACTGGCTCTAAGTGCAAGTGGGAATTTGTTGGCGTATATGCACATAAAGCCATCCCAAGCGATTGCATGGAGTCGGATATTAATTAATCAATTAATGTGATTATTTGGTTAATTAATGAATTCCGGAATATTCTAATTAATCCATGAGTGTTTTAATTAACACAACATTTCTATTTACCCATGGGTTTAGGAAACCCTATTTCCCTTCGTATCCTGTTTAAAGGAGGATTGACAACCGATATCTATATAAGATAGATAGAGGCTTTTCAATTTATGCTCTCGCACGTAAACCCTAGTCGTCATCATCCTTAGGAGAGAAAGGAGAGAAACACGCCGCTAGCATGCCGCTGCAGAGACACAACTCCTTCCCGCCGACTTGGGAAGCGCGACGTGGAGTTCCGTCCAACCGCGTGGATGAAGTAGAGATGCAGACGCATTGATGCATGCGTTCGGAGGACGTCGATGACCACCTGTATGTGCTACGTGTGGCGTACATCACTGTCGCAAAGGAGCATCGCCGGATCAACCTGCGACAGCGAACGGGAGAGACGTTCCGTCTGTGTAGGTCAGCAGTGTTGCACCGTCGTGCAATGAGACATCGCCGGACTTGCTCCGCGATGAGTTATATCCCGCAAACACTCCTTCCAAATACGTTGTTGTCGAAAAGATGTTGTTTTGGGTTGCGTGGATTTTATTGCTTCCGCCACACATGTTTTCTCCACAAAACCCAACATTCTCTACCCCGGGCAATGTGGGATTAAAGTAAGAGTAGAAGGGTTCGAGATTTTTCCACAAAACAACCAATCTGCGCCAGATGAACTGATCAGGTTCACACCCTGAAACGATCGTTTTGGGCCCTGAGCCCATCGTTTAGGACCTGAGCCGATCGTCTAGGGATCTAAGCCGATCGGTTCATGCCTGAGCTGATCGGCTCGTGGTCCTGATCCAACTAAAATTGACTTTCATATTTGTTTCTGATTAATCAAATATTAATCCTTGTCCAAATCAAATTTGTACAAGTGAAACAAATTGTATTTGTAAAATAGTCTTCTGTCTTTCCAAACTATCTCGGTTGGTCCAAGAATCGACCGATTCAACAATTGAGACGATCGTTTCATGACACATGAGCCGATCGTCTCACCAGTTGAGCCGATCGGTTCACCAACCTGAGTCGATCAGTTCATCACATGAGCCGATCGGTTGGGGCAGTAGACTTTGCAAATCAGTCAATTGCAGTTTCAATCAATCTAATACTCCAATCAATCGGTCCAACACCTTGAACAATATGATTTTGATCTATGAATTGATTGAGTGTTTAATTGAACTAGTAATCAATATAAACATCGTTTGTGGATAAACTCCTCTTCCAGGTTTAATCCTATGTGTGTGACCCTGCAGGTCCATTTCACGTTGGCAGTGAAAGTCCATAACACTTATGATTTCACAAGCAAAGAGCAGTGCCTAGTCACACATCAATACTACCCAAGTGAAATAGAAAGTTGGAGAACAACTTTCAATCCTACAATCCGTGAATGGTGTTACAGTGAATGTATAATTCCTTTGTCACTGATATCTCTAATGAACTCAAGGCATGGAACAGTCATCCTTTCAACGTTCATTCATTTTCTTGATCTCAGAGTAGATTGGAGGAGATATGTATGACATCAATATCACATATTGATTCACACATGCATGCACACCTATCTCAATCCTACTCATCAAGTGGCCATGGATATCAAACTCCCTCAGGAGAGACAAATCCCATATCTATCACTCACCCCTCAGAAGCCCCATGTGTCAAATCCACCCAATCAACACCTTTATAACAACCCATGTTTCATTATTATGTTTGATGATGTCAAAGTGTACCCAACGACATGTGTTGAGTGTAGTGATTTCAGGTCAAAGAATCGCATTCACCACCATCACTGTGAGAACTGACTGTGACTACCATGTCATGGTTCCATGTGTCAAACTCACGGTGGGTCTGTCTGGTACACTTGTTCTCTAACAAGTACTTATGTGTTTGGTTTGATATCTCCATATCATGACTAATGAGATTCTACCATCAACCAACACCACAATCTAGTCATGTGTGTCATTGTTGTCTATCTACCTTCCATAATGACATCTGACTAGGGACATAATAAGAATGTACAAACTCCTAGCATCCGTATGATCTCATCGTTTTGGTCCTCAACCTAAAAGCATATGTCATTGAGTATTGTCATTCTCTAGACATTCAATATGTTCAATCATTATCTCATATGAATAAACCCGAAAGAATTGGAAGCTTGCCTTTGATGTTTATCAAATAAATCTTGATGTATCCCACCAATCATCCCATGATTGGCTCTCATGGCATACATACCAACAATTACTTCTCAACTTCGTAAGAACAATTGGAATTTCTTTCAAATAGTCGGCATATGCTATAGAAGTAGTAGCAAGATAGGGGGGAGAGATATAGAGAAAACTCAAAACTTGATGGTCAACATGTATTAGTAACTCTTCATAGTTCTGGTGAAAATACCACCATCTGTTGCTAAGGAGTTTCCCATATCAGAGGTAATTATATCAATTTTGTCAATTTGCAAAAATTTTATATGAATCCAAAAGTAGTACAATAAGAATATCAAGCAATCAGTATTCATAACTTTTAGCAAGGCAACTTGATCATTCACTATGACCTTTTTTGCAGGTCAGGTTATTTGCTGCCAAGAATGATTGTAGAGAAGGCATTCGTATCACATCTTCATCCTAAATTAAATAAACCATTGTGTAACCATGATTGGAGTACCATAGATTGGTGTTCATGTACATGTGAAAGGTAAACTATGCAATAATTTCATTGGCTTGTTCCTGTACACGTCATTTTCTCAAAATTAGTGCCATGCTCTCTTACTTTCACCCACATAACACAGATTATGTTACTACGGGTTCATTTGTAGTTGGATGACATATCTCTTATATAGGAACAACTTCCACAACAAAAGGAAGAGAGGATAAAGGAATTCTCCAATATATAGTCTCAGATTCACAAAATATGTGTTGAGATATATGGAAACCTCAAACATGGGGACCGGGTGAAACTGCTAGTTGTTGTGAGAATTATTTGCCTTTGAAGAATCTCCATGAATATCAATATTAACTACATGAGCTTCCTATGGCCAATCAGAAGCAAAGCATGGAGAACTTCTCTATTTTCAATCAAGAAGAGAAATACCTTAGCAGTCTTTTTCTTCTTATGAGTTAATCAATGTTATCATATTTGTTGATGATACAAGTGGCAAAATTGATACAAAAGAAAAATCAAGATAGAAGAAGATGCACATGATCATGTGGCATATAGAGTCTAAAGTGGATAGAGGTAGTCAGAAGAAGTTATTGTATACATGTATCTTTTTTCCATGCATATTGTAAAATAGGGACTAGGTCAATGTCCTTCCCATGCACACTCATTGTTCAAATATAAATAAAAGTATCACTTTTTACATTATAAGAACAACTTGATCTAGATCACTATTCATTTTTTCTTCTTTTTGAAAAACCTCTCTATATTGGCAAGCGACTAACTGGATACATAATGTCTCTCACTACATATGTATGTGTAGTACATGGTGTCTTTCACTACACACTAGCTTTCATTATAAGTGTAGTAAGTGCTAATTTTTTCTATACATGAACTACATATACAAATTGTAACCAATGTCATTTCTCCCTACATATCATAGCTACAAATTGAATTGTAGTCATATATTTAGCTACAATGGGAACTAAATTTTTATGTGTAAGGACATTTTTTTACCTATATTAGGGTTACATATGACTTTGTAGCCAGAGGAATAACTAACTAAAACTTTGAAAAATGTAGCCTAAACAATTAGCAACACCGGTATTAGCTTCATATTCTAAATGTAAGGATAAATGTAGCCAAAGTTTTTAGCTACAAATTTTGGGGTTTTAGCTACAGATTTGTTTTGTAGTTCAAGACCATATTTTTCATAGTGACTCTAGAGGTGTAGAAGATACTTTTCCTGTTATAAGGACAATGTCAACCTGTTGTCCATGGTGATCAACTACGAGGTCGATGCAGACATTGTTCGAGTGAAACTTCAGAAAAGGGTGCGTGACCATGACAAAGAAATTGTCACTCGACTTTCTCTAGAACTAGGTATATCCTCTAAAAGATCCTTCCCATTGCATAGTTATTGACATGATCCATTGGTTTAAGAGGGATATGGAATTTGAATTTTAGTTTCCTCTTCCTGCACTATCATTGTATTTCCCTACAATGCACATCTGGCCCAATATGCTATGAATTCTCCTCATATCTCTCCCACTACTACATCTGAACCTTCACTAACAATAGATGTGACTATCAGAGGATGGGCTCGTGGGCAAGGTCCATGCTCAAAATGTAATTGTTGTGACAAGTTGGGAAATGCTGAAGGTGTTTGCCACTCAAGGCATGTCTATTCAACAGACTATGGGAGAGGACATGGCATGGGTTCTACCCATGTTGCTCAAGCACCTACTCACATTGGTCAAGAATATTCCAAGACAACAGGTCATGCACCTCCTTCATCACATGCATCTTCTCAAATTTTCATGTCTCATTGTCAAATGAGGAATACAAATGCCTTCTTCAAGATGACCAATATTATGGGGATTTTCCTGTGATAAAGTTAATATTAGCTTAAGAATGAATTAATTACTCTTTTGCTCTCCTGATGTTAACTCTTGACCTCAAATTATGTTTCTTAGCTACTTGATCAATATTGATACTTAAATTCGAAATATAGTTATCAAGGTGAAGTTTATACACAATGTGACACCAGATACTTGATTAATTTGTTACTTTATCTAAAGAAGTAAAATTGTACATGAAACTTAATCAAACATTTCCTAAATGTTCTACACATTTTTGTGAACCTACAATCCAAATTTCATCCCAATTGCACATTCCTACAATTTCCTATAATTTATTGAAGTTATTGTGTTGAAAATTATTTTATTTGCCTTTCTTTTTTACTTTTCCATGTTGTGGATACATGACATGGTATCGGGAGTGATCTCAAACCATAAATCCACCCTCTTGTATGGATCATAGCCAAATTGCACGGCCAGTGAGAGTGTCGACCCCACCTCTTGATAACCCCCAATTAAGGGAGACCAAGAGGTCAGAGTCGTTATCCCAATTTCCCAGATCAAAGGTTCTCCAAATAATCTATAATAATTATAAAATTCTACAAAACTATACTAAAAGTTGGTATAAAATAAAACTTTGCATACCTTTTAAAAACTTTGGATATCTACTTCTATACACAGCTTGAATCTATTCTATCTAATCCTCCTCACACTTTATTTCTTATTTTCACAATGTGTCACTTTACTGTTTGTTCTTTTCAGGATTGTACCTAAAACACCGACAAACAAAATGTCGGTCAACATAAATGAATATGTCAGTATGAGGGGACAACCCAAATCTCACAAATAAGGCTAACAATTTAAATATCACATTCAAGTTAATTAACAAGCCAATTTACGCTTTCAATGGGAGATTCTCCACTGCTTTTGCCCTAACCCTAGAATACCCTCTTTAGGGTTTCTCTTTTACCATTTACTTAAGGCCACCTTCTCAATCCCGAGCTTGGTGCCTGGGGTCACCTCTCTTTGTGCCCATTAGTCATGCAACAAAGACCACCTTCTCAATCCCGAGCTTGGTGTCTGGGGTCACCACTCATGGTACCCATTGGTCTTCCCTCTTGGGCTTGACCGTTTTGCATCATCCATCAGGGTGGCATGTAGGTGCGAGAATACACACTTATATTATAATTGTGATAATCACAGTGACTTTATGATTTTCAAGTATGAACATCCAAACAAATAGGTTGCATTCAATGCAATCAATCATCTGGAAAACATTTGGGAAACTAATGTGATTAACCATAATTAACCACATACCTGATCCAGAGCAACTTGATGTCCAAGCAATAATGATAAAGAACAATCAAACAAGCAATCAACAATATCCTGAAATTAATGCAATACATCCAAGTGTTATAGTTTATCCAAAATATTCTGAAGCCAGACTTGGATTCCATCTTAGGCCTTCTAGGCCACTTTAGGGTTTAATTAGGGTTTTAGCCTCCATAATACCTTTATCATGTTTAATATTCTTTTGGTTTCCACACTCTAATTTCAACATCATAAGCCTCCTTAAAAGTCAATTAAGTCCATTATTTCCCTTTTACACTAACAATACCATCTTTATCTTTTTAAGTTATTTTTAGACCATTAGACTCAATTATCACCTTTAGTTTCTTTTGAATTGACAACTCATATTTCATTATGATCTAATTCATATAGGGATTCCATTTATTACTAATTCCACAGTTATCCATTAGAAAACACTAATTAACAAATTAAGGGTATTTATCCACAATTAGGAACTTTTATATCAAAATAGTTTAGAACCATCATATCTCAGCTTTATACATGAATTTGATCAATTAAAACCATTAAGAAACATAATTAGGATTTCAAGGCCCATTAAAGCCTATTTATGCACATGGAACCCTAAATTAATCCAATTACGTTTAAAGTTCATCCTTATAGATCATAATGTGTCTTTGTATAATCAATAGGTTAATATCAATTTTAATTATCCATATAACCCTTCTCAATACTTTAATCATCTTAAATTAGGGTTTCTTAATCATTAATGCATTAAACTTGATAACCTCCACTACTTTTCGAATTTCAAGAGGAATTAGCTTCTAAACCAATTTTTAATGGATTCCTCACATTTTTCTAAGCAAAAGACATATATTATATGTACCATTCCGATCTACCAATTTTTAGATATGATTTTTGTTAGAAATACTTACTTGGACCAATGGGATGCTGACACATTAGCTATCCCATGCAATGCGTCGCTGCGTCACCCAACTGATTTAGAAACATAACCAAATTATGATCTTGCCCCCATGTAAGAAGCCAGCTCTTCATACCCCAGAGGGGTATATTCGTCCAATGCATCTGCCCATCTTCAACCTCGCGGAAACCCTCTGCTGCCGTTGCAGCAGAGGTCAGGAGCGGTGCTGCCTCTCCTCCTCCGGACGCTACAACCATCGGGGGGTGTTCTTCTACCTCCTCCACAGAACTACTCATGTGAGGATACCTCAGAGTCATGGACATGATGGCCGGTTCAAGCTCTCTAGGTCTACAACACACGGACGGCCTGGTGCACTCTTGCTGATGTCACGTAAGTGCTAGGGCACACAGATGATGGCCAGATCTCTCTCCGGGGATGTGGAAGCATTGTGCTTCCATTGTACTCTCATCCATGGCTCCTCATGCTCCAGGGGTCGCATTACCCCCATGGTTAGGGTTTTGAATGAAAACAAGGAAGAATAAGAGAGAAGGGTGCATGGGATTCTCCTAAACTTGGGCCAAGGTTCTACCCCTTATATAGGGGAGGGTAGAAATGCCCTAGGATGCCCATCTGCAAGATCTAAGCCCCTTTCCCAATAGGAAACCATATTCCTTCATTAAGAAGCAATCTTCTCTCTCTTCATTATCTTCTTAATAAACCATATTCATTGGATGTTTAGGAATTCGAAAATCATCTCTCTTATTCTCTTTATGCTTCACTTTTAATCCATTGTCCACGAAAATATACTTCATCATAAAAGAAAGTACCTCTTTTTAATAATACCAAAAATTCATTAATTATGTATCACATTATCCTCTTATTTTGTATTATTTTGCATTTTCTCTTTCTTCTCATCCATTGGCACTCCTTGGATCCCAAGAAATCCTAAGATTTCAAAATTCATTTTTAAGGATACTTATCATCCTTCTAGATGCATCTACATTCTTCATTTTTCATTATCTTACTTATTTCTTTATTAAGATATTTCTTTTCAAGGATTTCTCTTTATCTTTCATTGCCTTTTTCCTCTTTTCATATTTCTTTTATTAGAAATCACATACAAACGAAATTTATTTAATTGTGGCCATTAATTCCACTTTCTAGAGATTTCTATGTATTTCTCATAATTGCTTTGCTTAATATCCATTATCTTGTATCTTTTCCTTTTATTTGTACTTTTCTTATTTTCTTCTCTTTTATATCCATCATTGGATTAATCTAATAATAGAAATTACGAAATTCCTATCAAAAGGGAGATTTGGCAAGAAATCCATCTTTTAAAGAAAAGCATACAACCTTTTCAATTAAGTCCATATTCACAAAATCTTTACAATTCAATTATGAAAACATATGCGAAATTAAGGTTGTAACATGCTTCCCCTCTTATTGGAGTTTTGTCCTCAAAATTCCCTCAACCACACAAACAAATAGGATAAGACTTCCTCAAGTCCATCATGGCTCCCATGTGGTTTTACCCTCTTCATGGTGCCTCCCAAGAACCTTCATCATCTCATATTCTTGCATCTGATATCTTTGTCACCTTGGTACCTTGTACCCTCATAGGTGACTCATGACATTTTAGCTTCTCTCAAAGCTAACTGGATTCATGGCTCAGCACATGGCTTGGGTACCTCACATAGTGCTCTAGATCGGACTCATGGAACACCTCACGTTATCCTAAGGGGTAAGACTAAACATAACCATCTCCAAAAATACATCTCAAATGGACCCATATATCAGAGACTCAACTTTCTCAGCTGTAGCTTAGACGGGTCAGATTTTCACATCACATATTCTCCCATAGTGAACTGCATGTCAGTCTGCTTTGCATCAGCTCATGACTCATGTCGCCCCTGGGCTTCCTCAGTCATCACATGATCAAAGCAACTTCATTTGCACACACTGCGGTCCTTTTCTGACCTTCGTGAGGTCCCTTCACCACCATTATCTTAATGAAGTGGTGACCGACACAACCTCCCTTACAGAGCTCCTTTACATCCCGATACTGGCTATGGTGGTTATCATCACATCTCTCATAGGGCAAGAACTCCCCCCCATGAATCACCCTGGATGAGCACACATGCTCTCAACAGACCCTCTTGTCTGGATCATACTAACCATTAGTTAGGGTTAATAAGATGTACTCACATCGAGTTCTTCATGCATCTACTTCCACCTTATGGAAGTGAATCTTTAGGTCACACTCAAGAACTTTTAAACTCGCATCATGGTGTAGTTGAACCATCTCTCTCTCTTACATGTAGTTCAATTGGATCTGTCCCTTGACAATACTCCCTCTTTTCTTAGATTATGTCATCTAGGTAAGGCGATCTACCATAACCCATATTGCATCTTGACCTTCCTTGGTCCAGGGAGACTTACCATGACATCCATAGTGATGAACTCCCATTCCCTCTCAGGGACTTTTTATCCTTTATATCACTTACTGGGTTACTGGTGTTCGTCCTTCACCTCCTGACATGCATGGCGACAAGCCACATGCAACTTCATCTTAGGCATCCAAAGTACTACTAAAACTTACCATCTTAGTAGTACCATGGTGTATGGTGACTTAAAATCATGATCTCATGTATGTCATGATTCCTCAAGATTAATTCCTCATAAACCCTAAATCACTCTAGTCGGGCTTTTATCACGTTCTTTTCTAGAGAAGTGCATCTAAGGTTCTACAACCATCCTTTTATCGCATGAAGGCCTAGGATGGCTAACAAAACAACCACTAATTTGATCAACAAATCTTGTTACATCTGAGTGTTATCCCAACATATCTCCTTTTTCAAACTGAGGCTAACCTAACAATCTCTTCTAGTCTCTAACTAAACTAGGCAGCTGCATCTCAACCAGAGCATCCATTACCACCTCACATCCTTATGTGTAAGGTAATGTTGAAGACATAAACCTCCATGTATTCCACTTATTATCTCATCTCAACTCTAAGTCTATCTTCATCAAGAAAACTCTGAGCTCATCCCCTTAGTTTTTGAACTCAACCATGTATAGCTCACAAATTCCACATAGCTCATGATAAAAACATCCTCATAAGATGACTACCTTACTTCTCGTAGTATTTATACAACATCCACACATCTTACAATCCACAACGGTACATTATTATCTCCATCCTCATGCATCATAGAAATGTTTCCTCTCACATTATCTTTATCATTGGTGTATGGCATGCGTACTGTTCTATCTCTCACTCCCATAATAAAAGGAAATAAGCATTTGGCTACAGTCCCAATATAGAGTTCTTCCCGTTCCAATAGTAGAGATGGTACATCCCACATTTCTAGTACACCTACAAATCTAAACTGAAACGTGCCTCACATGCATGAACATCTCACTATCTAGGTTACTTCCATGAAAAACTTGTCTCGAACCCACTTGGGTCATCATATAATCCTTAGTCATCTCGTCTAGGTCCGTAGGGTTCCAATACTTTTAGGGTCATCCCTGTTCCTTTATGCATTAGAGAGTGCCCTCCTCATTTTCCCTTTGGGTCCATGAGTTCATGAAGGTGATCAATCTGCTAACCCATTGTCCTCAGAAAATGATAGTTGATACCTCCCGACCCTATGGTCATGTGCAACTAGGGGATTAGGCAACTCCTACTGTCATCGGTCTTATCCCTTCCTGACCCTAGGATAGACTTAGGATTCTAACATAGTACGTATCCAACTTGAAACCTTACCCAAGTCTCCATCATCACTCTCGACATTCGTGGTCTGACTTACGTCCTTTCATAGGGGTCATGGTGACCTATCTACCTCGGTCAGGCCCCATACCAGTTACCTCCATCGTAACACATCCACATGCACTCAGAGATGATCATCTATGGGTCTACAGGTGCACTCTTATACTATGTACTCTCTACTTAGCTTCTCAAGATTCTATGAAACCTCTTAGGGTTTCCTCAAACCCAACAAAAGTTGATTCATACCATATAAAAGGGTCCTCTCCCATGATGGGAGGAAACTATCTCTTGATGGAAACAAAGGTCACACACATCCTAGGGTTTACATCTAGGGTTTTTATGAGCATGCTTAGTCCTATCAAGTTACTAAGGTGTGTGGCTCACAAGCATACCACCTTCTAAACCATGCTAGGTCTCCATGGTAGGTCCTACTTTTTTCTCAATCCTCAACATTGGACGAAAAACATACCTACCCATGTGAGGGGTTCATCAAACATACCTTAATCTCAGGGGTTCCCATTCCTCTAAACATGAGGAGTTCAATGCTCAGATCTATGGAAACTCAAATCTCATCATGAGCATCAGGTGCACCAGGCACCACTACTTCCCCTCTTAGATCCAGGAACCCTAGGTTCACCTTTCTAATGTCCAACTGCATGCTCAACCTTTTAACCATGAACCAAGCATGTATAAGGTATAGAGTTCACATCCTATTATCATTCCACTTGAATAACACCTCAGAGTGGAGTCCTTCTCAAGGACAACCAACTGGGTATAAGGCCTCACAACTTGTTACTAAACCTCTTCATGGTCTAAGTAACTCTTCTTCCTATCTCTGAAGGTAAACACCTATACTATAGGCAGATAGGTACCAGCAACCTCATCCTCTCTCTAGGGTTTGGTTCCTCTAAAGGTAACCAAGATACCATCAGCCTCCAGGGATCATGAGGCAATCGCAACCATCCTCTTAGGTCACATCATCCTCAACTTTTATGGTTTCTCCTAGCCCAGAGTCTAAACTTCCAACCTTCTAGCTCGGGCCCTCCTCTCTCTCTTTAGAGCTTAACCCTATAACAACCTTACTACTAGAGGTCCTCTCTATAAAGTGGATCAAGCTCACAAGCGTACACCTACATGAGAGAAACCTATGTTCAAACTTATGTTCGCTCAAGATTATCCATAGCCCTTTTGCTTATCTCATAAGCTATCCAACATACTCTCCTGGCCATGGTTTTAGCCTACTTTCAGCACTACTGACATACTTTGGGTGCAACTTTGCCATGCTCGTATAAGCTCATATGGTTTCTATATGGTCATCACTAACCTCATGAATGAAGAAGTTATCCTTCACCCTAACATGCACGACCCTCCGTGGGGGTTGGGTCACCAAAGGTACTAGGTCAGCCAACTTCACATGGCACCCACTATCATAGGTATCCAAAACCAAAAGCATGTCAACCCACACACATGGTTGACCATGACATCCATCTCAACATGCCATCTCTCCCTCTAACCTTCATTGAGGGTTAGGGTTAACATCATCCCCATAGGATGTACCAGGTCTCTACCATTAATGGAGATCTCTACCTCTAAAACCAACTCTCTACTTGTCCTCCTGACCAGAGGGTCTAACCTCAGGTCTCTCATGACAACACATGTCATACGACCTAACCATGTATCTATTCTTTAGTTTACGCTTAAACTATTAAGCTTATGTCCATGACATCTTATTTACATGCTTTTTATTAATTTTGGTGGAGGATCCCTTAACCTTATCATGCATACCCTATCCTCAAGAGGGTGAGGAAGAGAGAGAAAACCCTAATCCTTATAATCCTAACAGAATTAGGGTTGAGAAGGGATGAAAATAAATGAGAGAGTCCTAAAGGTATCTTATTTCGAGTTAGATCCTAAGACATTGGCCAGGCAGTCACACAGATCTGGGAGTCCTCGTATTTCGACTAGCGGTGCAGAGGAAAATATTGACAGCCCCAGATGTGATCCTTATATAGAAACCTCTATCTTTTGGAAAATCCACTAATAACTCCCTCAATTCTATGGAATTTGTAAAATTTAATAATTACCAAAGATTAAATGAGGAACCAATGCTCCGATACCAAATGTAATGACCCCGCCTCTCGGTAACCCCTAATTAAGGGAGACCCAGAGGTCTGAGCCGTTATCCCAATTTCTCGGATCAAAGGTTTGACAAATAATCAATAATAATTATAAAATTCTACAAAACTATACTGAAAGTTGGTATAAAATAAAAAATTTCATACCTTTTAAAAACTTTGGATATCTACTTCTATCAACAACTTGAATCTATTCTATCTAATCATCCTCATACTTTATTTCTTATTTTCACAACGTGTTACTTTACTGTTTGTTCTTTTCAAGGTTGTACCTAAAACGTTGACAAACAAAATGTCGGTCAACATAAATGAATATGACGGTATGTGGGGACATCCAAAATCTCACAAATATGGCTAACAATCTAAATATCACAATCAAGATAATTAACAAGCTAATTTATGCTTTCAATGTGACATTCTCCACCACTTTTGCCCTAACCTGAGAATACCCTCTTTAGGGTTTCTCTTTTGCCATTGACTTAAGGCCACCTTCTCAATCCTAAGCTTGGTGCCTGGGGTCACCTCTCATGGTGCCCATTAGTCATGCAACAAAAACCACCTTCTCAATCCCGAGCTTGGTGTCTGGGGTCACCACACATGGTACCACTAGTACATAACCCACCTTTAGTGTCGGTTATTTAAGTCCTTTAGTGTAGATTTCAATGTGACACATATGTGGGCGCTGCTAAAAGGCAAACCATTAGGTGTCAGTTTCCTAACCGATGCCAGAAACCTTTGCGTGCCACCGAAAATACGCCAACAGGAGGATATAGGCATCGATTATTACTACAGAAACCGATGCCATAAACCTACCATCAGTGTTGGTTTTTTATTGCTAACCGACGCCATATCACCTACTGTCACGGCCATGCTGGCCAGCACTGTTGTGGTGTCTGGCCTCATTAGGCGTTAGTTTTAGCTATTATCCGACACGGTAAGCATCCATCAGTGTTAGTTTATTGATAACATACGCCATATCACCTGCTGCCACGGTTATGCTGGCCAGCACGGCCGTGGCCGTGGTGTCTGGCCCCATTAGGCGTCAGTTTTAGCTATTATCCGACACGGTAAGCATGCACCAGTGTCGGTTTATTATTGATAACCGACGCCATATCACCTGCTGCCACAGCCATGCTGGCCAGCACGACCGTGGTGTCTGGCCTCATTAGGCGTCGGTTTTAGCTATTATCCGACGTTGTAAGCATTTGTCGTCAGTTTTTTCAAATAACCGACGCCTATTGTATTTTTTTTAATCAGTCTGCAGGCCTGCTGTGGCTAGTCGTAGGATGAGAAACCTGCATCTCAGTTATGAATTGCATGTCTTACGACATCCATTGATATCAACCAACAATAGGCCACAAACCTGCAAAATTAACAACATTAATTTTCACACATTCAGCAACCTACAGTTCCATTTGATTTTCACACATGTAGAAACATTCATGTAGTAGTCTACAATTCCATTCATTTTCACATTCACACATGTAGAAACATTAATATTCAACCAGCAGTTTCATTCATTTTCACATTCACACATGTATAAACATTCAGACACATGTAGAAACATTCGGACATGTAGAAACATTCACACATATTACAATTCATAAATTCATTTACAAAATATCAATCTTTAGTCATTATTCTCTATCAACATCCCAATTATATTTTAAAACCCCCACTACTTGTATGGGTTTTGCCCATTCTTCTCTTAAATCATTTAATTCTTCCGTCGTATATGGAGCATGTACATCTGGTAAGGCCTTTCCTATAGTGGGGTCAGTTTTAAACACCTGCAAAGAGAATGATGTATATATATAATTAATAATATATACATATAAGATTGATATATTTCATATTATCTAATGAGACTATATATAATACCTCAGGAATGGTATCGATGTCCACTGCGGAATGTTTGATAATCATGTGCATAAATTGCATCACATAGTATTTACATGGCCATCCGTTGTCTTATGTAGCACACTATAAATTGAAACATACAAAATATTAAAAAATACAACTAATTAAGCATTGTTCACAAAAATAATATATACATTGGAGTCGGGAACTTACTTCCACATTCTTCTAAATTATTGGTTGGTTCTTTTTCCTCGGGACCTTTCCTCCAGCCTTTTTGAACTCATCTAAACCCCTACATGTTAATGTAACACAATACATTGAATAATTAAATAGTAATGCAATAACATATGTTAACGAATATGAAAATGAAATATTTCTCACCGGAATAATGTCATTTTCATTGTGTGTCCATATTTTGAATTCAATTTAGTCCCCTTAGGATCTGGATAATAGACAGTGAACGTCTCGGGGACAATAACTAGTAACTCCCAATGCATACCCCTACAGGTAAAAAAGTTAAAAATTAATAACTCAAAATCCACAATAAAAATGTAATTTTCTTAAGTCCAAATTATAAGCAAAATAAACTTACTCCACATTGAATGGAGGTATTATCACCGTCTTGTTATTTTGAGAAAAATTTGTAAAAGCATCACAGCAGTATTGTTGAACTGACGAAGGGTCTTTAGCTACTAGACTAATCAAAGATGGAATCAAAAATCCTACATGTTCAAATGAAAAATCTGCACATATCATGTCTAAGTAGCTGCAAAACATGTATTACGCATGCATTAATATATAAGAAACCAGATCACCAGATCCTACACAAGGTATATGGATGTATAAAGAAGTTTGCACCTTATCCATAGCTCTATCACAGATGTATTCAACCAATCATATCGAAACAACACCAAAATATCTTGTATAAATAGTTGGTTTTCATATGATTGACCTACAAAATCTGCATCTATAGAAACAGTTATAGGGCAATTTATATCATGTTCGCCTAACCATATTTCCATACCCCTACAATTAGGACCTAACGGGACAGGTAAGTCCTATGGAACCCAACTTGGTAATGTAAGAGGTGGAGGTGGAGGCCTAGATGCTCTGGGTGTCTTCTTTTTAACCTGTATATATATATATACATATATATATAATTTCAGATCAATTGACATCATATACACAAAATAACAATTTAACGTAATGTAAATTTACCATACAATTTTAGTATAGATGACTTCCACTTTTAGCCAAAATATCATTCCTCCTTCTGCCTCACCAAGTGTTTCACAATCTGGGTGGGCATATGGCAATGGAAGATCCATCCAACTGGGGAATATATGTAGAGGGCTCACACGAACCCAACCAGCTAGTAATGGAGACCCATGAAACATTTCCCCTGGTAGGGATGGATAAGCCGACGCCTCTGCAACAACATATTCTTTACTTTTTAGACGGCATGGCTTCAACCCCTACAAATTTGTGTAAGGAATGTTATATACATATATACATATCATCTTGAAAAGACTAGTTACTATGTCATAAAAATACTTACAGCGGATGTGCTGGGTGGTGGGTCTACATGATTACTACTCCCAACCTTTGCAGTAGGAGTACAGTGGGACGCCATAGGTACTGTTTAGGGCCCAATATCAACAACGACAACATTACGTACTTGTTTTTCATACACAGCCAGGGAGGAAGATTGTATATAACAAGCATGACTGGCCAAGTACTATGTTGGCTGCTCAATGTCCCGTACAGATTCATCCCATCTGTACAAAGCCCAAGTCTTAGATTCATGACTTCTTCACCAAATTTAGGGTATAATAGATCAATCTTCTTCCACTATGGGGCATCAAACGCATGTCGTAGGATCCCATCATTATTTTTCTTAACATATGCATGCCACTTCAAATTCTTCGCATCTATCGGATTGGAAAACAAGTGTTGAAACTGTGATATTATAGGTAGATACCACATCACCTTGGTAGGAGAACCAGTTTTGGACTCCCCTGAAGTTGTCAATTTATACTGTGAAGCACCACATTTTGGTCAATCTTTCAAATCCACATAGTCCTTTTGAAATAATACACAATCATTTGGGCATGTGTGTATCTTCTTGGCCTCCATTCCCATTGGGGACTACAATTTCTTTACCTGGTATGTTGAGATTGGCAGCTCGTTTCCTTCAGGAAGCATTTCTTTCAACAAACACAACAATGACGTGAAGCTTTTGTCGCTCCATCTATTGTTAGCTTTCAGCTTATACAATCTCAACATAGTGCTAAGCTTCGTAAACTTAGTACAACTTGTGTATAATGGTATCCCAGCATCATGCACAATGTTTCTAAACATGGGAGGTGGATCGGTGTGCTCTACCCCACAACTATCCAACATCGCATCAATGATGTCTACTACAACTGGTTCATTCACATCTATGTCATCGGAGGCAATTTCTTATTCCACGCAAGCATTGCTATCGACATCCACTGGTTTTAGGTTTGAAATCTCACCATGCTAGTGCCATTCTGTATATCCTTGTACAATCCCGTTGCACATGACATGACTTTTGATTTCGTCACCACTGCTGACTTTCAAGTTGTTACCGCAATGCCTACATGGACAGTAGAACCTATCTCCAGGTTGTTTCCTATGTTCCTCGACAAATCTAATAAACTGGTCAAGATTAGACTTAAACTCTGGGGTGCAGCGATTGCGAATGGACATCAATGATCTATCCATTATATGATCAAAGAGAAAACAAGTATATATTACAACAAGATTAGTGTCTAGGGTTAACAGATTAGAGTTTATGCATTGTTAAAACTTTATGCCAACAAATACATGTGTTGTCATTCTTATATATAATAAATGTGTACCACCTATCTCATTCTTGAACACCTAATCTCACTATTAATTGTATAACGTGTATTGGGTTTTCAAGAAAATTTTGACAGCATATCCATGCTATTCTCCAAGTACATACGTACTTAGAGAACAAATGGGGAAAGGATACCAAAATTTTCTTGAAAACCCAATACACATTATACACTTACATCCTAAGTCAGATTAGGTGTTCAAGAACAGTCCCAAACTGGGGACTATCCAAGATTTACTCCTAATGAGTAAATCTTGGATGGGTTTCTAGGCCAACAAATACATGTGTTGTCATTCTTATATATAATAAATGTCTATAAACTACAGGCAACATGGTTAATCCTAATCTATAGAGCATTATTAAATAATAAATCCAGAAATCAATAGTTTCAAACAAAAGGGCTAGGAATCTTTACTAGACATTATATGTAGCCCTAATCATCATATTTAACATACTACGTTATTATGAACATCAAGATCAGATTAAGATCATACTATGTTATAACCATTGGTTTAATAACTCTATTTCTGCATGTACATGTTTATCAACTTTAAATCCCTATAATTCATTGAAATCATTCTAATTCAATGTAAGATGTTGGGATCACATAATTATATAATGACATCAGAATATATAAAAGAATCATAATTAACATGATTACCAACATGCTCATCAAACTAGGGTTTTCTTGAATATCATCAAATATTCGTGTACTAACTATACCTTTGTAACAAGAAGAATAATAGAGCTTTAAGTATATTTTATTCACAATCTACACATTTTTCTGATCAAAACCATATACAATATGTCTATAATTGGAGCTAGCATTCATTTCCTATATAATTAGCAATATTAATGTGTGAATATGACCAGCCAATGGTGGTCCAGTAGGAGTAGGGTACCTACTTGAGGGCGGAGGAAGAAGAGCAGGAGTAGGGTGCTTTCGTACATGGCGGCGCCGGCCTGGAGAGAAGGGAGCAGAGTTGTGGTCGAACCTGGAGAGGAGTTGTGGTCAGACCTGGAGAGCAGGGCTAGATGAGTCACAGATGTCCTGGATAGCAGTGGTCCGAGAACCAGACCAAACGTGTGTAGTGGCGGCGGCGATGGAGAAACTGACGCTTTAAGTTGTAGGTGTCAGTGTGTTTATACAACTGACGCCTTTAAAAGTGACGTTATAAGACATTTCTATAGTAGTGTACCCATGGGTCTTCCCTCTTGGGCTTGACCTTTTTGCATCATCCATCAGGGTGGCATGTAGGTGCGAGAATACACACTTATATTATAATTGTGATAATCATAGTGACTTTATGATTTGCAACTATGAACATCCAAACTGATAGGTTGCATTCAATGTGATCAATCATCTAGAAAACCATCAGTAAACTAATGTGATTAACCATAATTAACCACATACCTGATCCAGAGCAACTCGATGTCCAAGCAATAATGATAAAGAACAATCAAACAACCAATCAACAATATCCTGAAATTAATGCAATACATCCAAGTGTTATAGTTTATCCAAAACATCTCAAGATAGACTTGGATTCCATCTTAGGCTTTCTAGGCCACTTCAGGGTTTTATTAGGTTTTTAGCTTCCATAATACCTTTATCATGTTTAATACTCTTTGGGTTTACAAACTCTAATTTCAACATCATAAGCCTACTTAAAAGTCAATTAAGTCCATTATTTCCCTTTCACACTAACATTACCATCTTTTTTTTAAAGTTATTTCCAGATCATTAGACTCAATTATCACCTTTAGTTTCTTTCGAATTGACAACTCATATTTCATTATGATCTAATTCATATAGGGATTCCATTTATTACTATTTCCACATTTATCCATTAGAAAAGCCTAATTACCAAATTAAGGGTATTTATCCACAATTAGGAACTTTTATACTCAAAATAGTTTCGAACCATCATATCTCAACTTTATACATGAATTTGATCAATTAAAGCCATTAAGAATCATAATTAGGGTTTCAAGGCCCATTAAAGACTATTTATGCACATGGAACCCTAAATTAATCCAATTATGTGTAAAGTTCATCCTTTTATATCTTAATGTGTCTTTTTATAATCAACAGGTTAATATCAACTTTAATTATCCATATAACCCTTCTCAATACATTAATCATCTTAAATTAGGGTTTCTTAATCATTAATGCATTAAAGTTAATAAGTTCCACTACTTTTCAATTTGCAAGAGGAATTAGTTTCAAAATCTATTTCTAATGGATTCCTCGCATTTTTCTAAGAAAAATACAAAGATTATACATACCATTCTGATCTACCAATTTTTAGATATTATTTTTGTTAGAAATACTTACTTGGACCAATGGGATGTTGACACATCAACTATCCCATGCAATGTGCCACTGCATCGCCCAACTGATTTAAAACATAACCAAATTACGATCTTACCCCCATGTAAGATGCCATCTCTTCATACCCCGGAGGGGTATATTCGTACAATGCCTCTGCCCATCTTCAACCTCATAGAAACCCTCTGCTGCCGTTGCAGCAGAGGTCGGGAGTTGTGTTGCCTCCCCTCCTCTGGACCCTAAGACCAACGAGGGGCATTCCTCCACCTCTACCGCACACCTGCTCATGTGAGGATTCCTCAGGGATATGGCCACGATGGCCGGTTCAATCTCACTAGGTATGCAACACGCGGACGGCCTAGTGCCCTCTTGTTGGTGTTCGTAACTGCTAGGGCACGAGGATGATGGCCGCATCTCTCTCTGGGGACGTGGGAGCATTTTGCTTCCATCGTACTCCCATCCATGGCTCCTCATGCTCTAGGGATCGCATTACCCCCATGGTTAGGGTTTTGAACGAAAACAGGGAAGAATGAGAGAGAAGGGTGCATGGGATTCTCCTAGACTCGGGCCAAGGTTCTACCCCTTATATATGGGAAGGTAGCAATTCCCTAGGATGCCCATCCACGAGATCCAAGCCCCTTTCCCAACAGGAAACCATATTCCTTCATTAAGAAGCAATCTTCTCTCTCTTCATTATCTTCTTAATAAACCATATTCATTGAATATTTAGGAATTTGAAAATCATCTCTCTTATTCTCTTTATGCTTCACTTTTAATCCATTGGCCATGAAAATATACTTCCTCATAAAAGAAAGTACCTCTTTTTATTAATACCAAAAATTCATTAATTATGTATCACATTATCCTCTTATTTTATATTATTTCTCATTTTCTCTTTCTTCTCATCCATTAGGACTCCTTGGATCCTGAGAAATCCTAAGATTTCGAAATTCCTTTTTAAGGATACTCATCATCCTTATAGATGAATCTACATTCTTCATTTTTCATTATCTTACTTATTTCTTTATTAAGATATTTATTTTCAAGGATTTCTCTTTATCTTTCATTCCCCTTTTCCTCTTTTCATATTTCATTTATTAGAAATCACATAGAAATGAAATTTATTTAATTGTGGCCATTAATTCCACTTTCTAGAGATTTCTATGTATTTCTCATAATTACTTTTTTTAATGTCCATTATCTTGTATCTTTTCCTTTTATTTGGACTTTCTTCTTTTCTTCTCTTTTATATCCATTATTGAATTAATCTAATAATAGAAATTACGAAATTCCTATCAAAAGGGAGATTTGCCAAGAAATCCATCTTTTGAAGCAAAGCATACAACCTTCTCAATTAAGTCCATATTCACAAAATCTTTACAATTCAATTATGAAAACATATGCAAAATTGTGGTGGTAACATCTATAGAGGTATCATTGGAAGTTTACTTTATTTAACTGCCTCTAGACCTGATATTATGTTTAATGTTGGCTTGTGTGCTCGCTTTCAATCTAGCCCTAGGAAATCACATCTTATTGCAGGTAAGAGGATTTTGAGGTACTTAGCCAAAACTCAAAATTTTGGACTACGGTATCCTAAGTCAAGGGACTTTACTCTTGTGGCATATAGGGATGCAAATTATGCGGGTTGTTTGATTGATAGAAAGGGAACAAGTGGCACTTGCTTCCTTCTAGGACCATGGTTGGTGTCTTGGTTTTCTAAGAAACAGAGCATTATGGCATTATCAACTACCGAGGCTGAATACATTGCAGCCGGGAGTTGTTGTGCCCAGGTCCTATGGATGAAGAAAATGCTCTAAGACTTTAACAGGCATTTTGATGCTTCTCCTATCTATTGTGATAATACTAGTTCAATCAATCTCTTATAATCCTATATATTGCATAGTAGAGATAAACATATAGAGGTTCACCATCACTTTCTTTGTGATCACATTGCCAAAAAGGATATGTATATCATGCATGTGGACACATAAAATCATTTGGCGGACATTTTCACTAAACATCTAGCTAGAGATCAATTTAATTTTATTCGATCTAAACTACTCATTATTTCTTTGGATGATGTTGCTATGTGATCTAGCTAGTTATCTCTATCCTATATATTTGCTCATGTCATTCCTCACCTTGTCTGTCTATATATTCTTAAAATGTGCCTAACTTGCTTGTTAACATGCTTAGTTTTGCGTGTTTTTGGGGTTTTTATCGAATTTCATGTTTTATCACAAAATAGTACCCAATGATGAGCTACATGTGCCTAAGTATGTTAATTATACATAATAGAATTGAAAAATGAATTTAATTGGCATGAATATGGCTAGAAATTAAGAATGACTATTTTAGGTCAGGTTGACCTTCGATCGAGTTTCCCCCAGGACAAACTCAACCGATCAGGAGCCGAGAGTTGTTCTTCATTGAACCATTAGGCCGAGTTTCACACTCACAAAACTCGACTGATCAGCGGGCTGAGCCAACTTTAAGTTACGATCGACCGACTATTTTCCCTCACAACTAGAAAATAGCTGACCGATCCATCATCCTCAAGCCCTGAGCTCTCAACCCTAGCCCTAAACCTCCCATTCCCAGCCATTTCCTGACCTAGGTAGCTCAACCTAGACCTTCTCAAGCAGTCCTTGGTGGTTCATGTTCGGCTTTTATGGTTTGTTTTGCTTGTTTGCACGTTTTCTTTGTCTATTTCACCTCCATGGCCTCCCAAAGAAGGAAACGACATGCTCCAAGAAATGCACCTGCTTCTTCGTCCTCTAATCACTTGATTCCCTTTGACGATACATTGTTTATATCGATAGAGGATGTAAATCGGTACCAGGAACTTCTTCCTTGAAGCCCTTTTCCTTTTTGCGCCTTAATCGAGCCCTCTCCTAGATGTCAAGTGATTATTGACAAAGTAGCTAGGTTTCTAGCCGTCCACCATCTATCCACCCTAGTCATCAAACATGATTGCTTTAACAACTCTATGTCGAGTACTAAGGCAGTTCACGAGTTCTACGTGAATTTGCAATGGAACTACGACTCGCTTATCCCCCCACCAAATACTCAAATGATCCTCAGATTGATGATCACGAGTCGCCATTTCTAAATCTCCGAGGACACCTTAAATGTCTTTCTTTCTAGAGATGAGGAAAATGACACTTGGCACAAGGATTAAGGAGAGTATTTCGATCTTCTGGACCCGAAAGGTTTCTACAAGCAAAATGAATTGACCTTACCTAATATTCATCATTACTTGAAGAAACCTGAAGTTCCTTATAAGAAGAGGTCCACCCTGCCTTCCTCCTCCCTTGATCTTAGGAAGCGCATCTTGGCTTTAGTGATCAACTGTAATGTCCATCCAAAGAAAAAGCAAACGGACATTGCAGAGAACACTACTGTCATTATGTATTGCATGTTAGAGAACATTGGTGTCAAGTGGGCCAGATATATTCTACACCATATGACCTGCTTTGACACTAGTAAGAACACAAAAGGCACCCACCCTCCCTACCCAGATTTGATTTGTGGCTATTTCAAGTTTGCCACTGACAAATCCCTCTTTTCTCACTTCTACTACTCGGACGCCAGAAAGGGTGTTTGCATCAGTGAGACCACACTTCAAAAGTTTGTGCTCGTGTTCTCCTCCACCCCCAATGCTTCTCCCTCAACTTCTACAGCCCCAACCTCCTCCACCCGAGCTCCACCACTGCAGCCTCCTCCCAGACCTAGTTGTGCTTCGTTTCGTATATCAAATGAAATCCTTTTGGGATAAATGATGCACCAACAAGCACACAACCAACATGTTCTGGACCATCTGCATCAGGATCTGTGTTCCATCATGTCTACCATGAACCTATCTTGTGCTCACCCCTATCCCACCTACCATCCCTTCCCCGGTAGTCATTATTCTTCCTATGCATATAATCATTACTACACCGCTCCCAAGCCTTCCGCTGCTGCTCCTCCACCTCTGCCACCTTTTGCTACTGATAGTTCTGCTCCCATCTATCTACCGTTGCTTGCTTCCCCCTTGGCCACGCTGCTTGCCACCCTTGGAGACTCTTCTCCGTCCTTCCCACAGGCCAATGAGCTTCACGCTCTTGGTATGTCTTGGGCTGAGCAGAATGCTCATTGGCCCGGTCGCTCCTTTAGACCTCCTGTTGATGAGGAGATGTCAGACCAAGCTGACGATGCTGAGGCTGATGATGTTGATGACGACGATGCTGAGGCTGATGATGTTGATGATGACAGTGATGATGAGGACACTTCAAACGATGGTGATGGTGCTGACTCCGATGATGATGGCACTGTTGCACCACCTTCTGATGGAGACAAGGACTACACGCCTGGAGATGATGATGATATTGTAGATGTAGATAGCTTAGATGTTTAGGTTGTTTCTTCGTTTGTAGTCTAGCATGCTTATCATATACATCTTTCTAAACTATTTTTTATAAGAAACATCTTGGAACATATATCTGATTTGTACTATTTTATCTTTGTTTTCATCGTCTTATGCATGTAGTTTCTCTCATGTGAACATATCTCTGAGTTGTTATATATCTGATGTGCCCTCCGGCTTTTTACTCTGATCTATTGTATGTGTTGGTGTCATCTTCTGCCATGTTTTGATTACAACTTAGATTGTATGTTATCCTCTATCTCTGCGTGCTATATGCTATGTGATTGCTTATTCTTTCTGCATATGTGGTTGTTTATGTGTTGGAGAAGACCAGATTTTCTGCTCTTCTACCCCCTTACTTTTTGAAACTGTCAAAAGGGGGAGAGATTTCTCAAGTCTTGAAACTCAATCATATTGGTATTCATTGTTATACTACTGCTTTTAGCTTGTGAGATCCTTTTCTTGATTCATTCATTGTTCATCATTTGAACTTGCAAAGGACTACATACTACATGTAGATTGTTATTGCTATGTGTAGATAGACTAACCATGCATGTTAGAGGAAGCATAGATTGAGGGGGAGAAATTCACATTGTTCGTATCATGAATCCCCCAAATTCACAAGGCAAAGGTATAACTTCTACATCCTTTTTCAATATGTTTGAGGAATGGTTTGTCATTGTCAAAATGGGGGAGAATGTTGACCTTGAGGTTATACATTTTCCATGTTTTGATAAGGACTTAACCATTCCACTAATATGTATCTAATATGTGTATTAAATATTTATTTCAGGTATCAGGTACATGAAAAGGATCCAAAATCAAAATCCCTAGAATGGCTCATGTTCAACTCAAAGAGCTACAAGTGTGTATTTGTGGAAATCTATGTAAATGACCTTAGAACATTTTTGTAATCACTTGTAATGATGAATTGACTTGTAACTTAGATGAGAAAAATGATTGGGACATAAAATGCCAAAGATAAATCACTTCTGATGCATTTTCCACAGATTGACAACAGGTTGTCAATCGGTTGAGTTTTTCCCAGGACAAACTCAGCCGATCCATCTTGGTCAGTTTTCTGGAAATAGCATCGGTCGAGTTGTGTTTTCACATAACTAGACCGATCAAGTGCCTAACCAAAATGATCTTCAGTGATCGGTCGAGTTTCCCCAAGACAAACTCGACCGATCATTTGAATATAAGTTTTATCTTTTACTTGATCGGTCGAGTTAACTTTATTGAAACTCGACCGATTGCACTGTACATAATTTTGCAGAAAAATTGATGTGACCGTTGGTGTCTGTCTTGAGCAAAAATAGAGTCGTTGCTTTGAGCAAAAAATGGCTATTTTTTTATCAAAGTGTCCCACAACTTAAAGGGGCACCCTCAAGTACAAATAGGACCTCTTGGAGTTCATTCTAAGGCTGCTCATTTATTGCAAACTTGGTTCTAACATAGTTGAGAGTTTTCTAACCGTTTGAGCCCCTTTCTCTCTCTACTTTTAAGTCAAATTCGTGAGTATGAGTGAGATAGGTTCCTGTGTAAGAGAGATACTCCCTATATTGATGTAAAGCTCTCCTCCTCGATCTTCCTACCTCAATTCCCATTGAAGATAAAGTTTGAAGATCTTCTCCAAGTGAAGGAGAAGGTGGTGATGTTCTTCAAGGTTGAAGAAAGCAAGGTGCTCCAGATCTCCAAGTGAAGGAGATAGGTGCTCAAGATCTCCAAGTGAAGGAGATAGTCAAGGCGACGCTCAAGGAAGATAGGTTATCCCTTAAAGGTAGAAGACTTAAAGGAAGGAGTGGGTAAGTCCATGTTGATGGCTGAAGACTCCATGGTTCAAGTGGGTAAGCTCCTTCTATAGGTTGATGATCTTTTCTTGAGGTACTAAGCCCTTGGATGTGTGGTTGTTGTGTCTTATAATCTTATTGTGGAATATAAGAGTACCAAGATTCATCCTAGAGACTAACCCACTCTAGGTAGTGGACTGACGTTGCTCCTAAGTTTAGGACATGGAACCACTCTAAACCACCTGTCCAAGTGCTTGTTTTTCACTGTCTCTCTTCCTTTCTATGCATGTTAGATTAAGACATCAAATTGATGTTTGTTTAAGCTTTTACACTTTATAAAATTTGGTAGTCTAATTTGTCTTGTGAGAATTGTGAAGCTCTATTCACCCCCCCCTGTAGATCCCATTGATCCACAGAAGATACAATAAATATTGACAACAAAGCATGAATTTTAGTTTCTTATACAATCATTGACTTTTAACAATTGAAATAGTAAGTAATCATTCATAGCATTCATTGTACACATATACATAAAATCAATCGATAATAATATTCAAAGTGCATGGATCACTTACCTGTCTCTTAGAGAAGATCCTAGTTTCTTAGGTTGATGAAACCATAATATTGTTCTTAGGGTTAAGAAACCCTAATTACCCTATTATAACAATTATCATTCATTAATAATTAATATTCAACCTTATTTCTAGGGTTTTGGGGTTCTTGATTAAATCAGGAAAAAATGGAGTCAAATCAGGCTTTGGAACTTAGTCCATCTTGTCTATATTGAAAAGTTGGACAAATTTCATATATAACTTGACCCCATTGGACGTACCAATCAAAATATATGAATTTCATTTTTATGGGCCAATCAGAAAATTTCTTGATGATTTATAAAACCGTTAAAATCCTCCAGAATGACCAACTAGGTAATGACTTGGCCCAATCTGATGTCACCATCCTACCATAGAGGTAGGCCTAGTCCATGCGTGTCAAAGAAAATAAAATCCAGATAAAAATAAAAAACACCCAGAGTATAGCATGACACATTATTAGGGGCAAACCCATTAAACACGTGCCTGGGATCTTCATTTTCAAAACGAAGATGATGAACAATGAGGAGTACATCACAACGAGAGAGCATTGACCATCATTAGATCAAATGAGCTCCTTGTGAGAAACTGAGGTCAGGGGAAAGTTCACCGTCGTCGACTAAAGACAAAAAGCCCCTGACTCGAGCTAGGTGAAGATCAGATGCAAAATGAGTAGCTCACGATGGCTGAGCAAATCAGATACCATCAAATCATGGAACAACACAAACCATGGTTCTTGGGGTAAATGTGGTTCATGGTATGTTCCAGTTCTTCATCTGAGGACACAATAGGAGAAAAGTGAGACCAACAATGTGAAACTTGCAAACTTGGAAGCCAATCTATTTATTCAACAAATGGGAATGAAAAGGGGGAAATAATGGAATACCTTGATATAGACGACTCTATGACTCTGAAAGCTTGGTGAAGGTCTACTTATCATGAACAGAGCATCAATGGTCCTCTGATGCATCTTGGATATCACTATGAACCACCAGAGGAAGTTGGAGCAAGGTTGAGTGGGGAAAGCAGTCTTGAGCAAGCGAGAGGGCAAAGGGGCAGCGAAAACCGATTTCTTGATGATCGTTGAATTTGTTTTTAGGGTTGTTTATACATGTGATGCTCTAGAGAGGGTTGGAGTCACCGCCAAGGTGGGAAATAGGGGACATAGGAGGGGTTCTTATCAACTTGGAGTTCTAGGGCACCAACTCCTATCGAGTTTGGGATCGGCAGATTCGAGAAGCTTCATTGATGGTGAAAAAAGACATGGCTCTGTGCAAAATCAAGGAGAGTGAGAGAGCGAAGGGGGGGAAATGTGCTACTCATGTAGTGTCCCAGAAGAAGAAGGAGCTAGGCGAAGGAGGAAACCCTCCTGATCACAGATGCCTCTGAGTCTGAGTCTGACACAGACTCAGGGCCGCATGACAATAATTCCACCAATAAAGCATCCAGATCAAAGTTCAAAGGATATAGGATTAGGTTTCTTTATTCGACTTAGGTTAAATATGTCCTAGTTCAAATTTGTAGTAGATAGGGAAGCCCAAATCTTCTCAAATTTCATGTATTACTTAATTGGGACACAAGGAACCCAAAAATGTAGTTAGTTTCTAGATTTGACCAACTTCACTTACTATACTTCTCTTTTTAGCATAAATGTTTAATTAATCTATAGGATTACTTAAAATGAATTTGAGGATACAAATTTGGATAAATCATTACATCATCAAAACCAACTGATGTCAAAATTATGAGGTCATAAAAAGAACATTGACTGGGTAAATTTCATATTAAACCCTAATCGTCAATTATTTACAATATAGGGCTAAATTGATGATATTGAATTTCAATTTAGTGCAAAATTTATCCAATTTACTTTATGTAACATATTTGGAAAGCATCATCACATTAGTCTATGTATTAAACATTAATTGTGGAACAAAAACAAATTAGGGTTTCAAATTAAGGTCATTATATAAGGTTCAAATTTTTAGGGTGTTACAATTCTACCCACCTTATAAAAATTTTGTCATCGAAATTTTCAAGGTACTACCCACCTTCGGGTTTCCTTATCCTTAACATAAGAGGTTTAACTTATAATTATACACATTTTCATTCATAAGATGAGACTAACTACAACTATAACCTTAAAGAGATGTAATAACTTAAACCATACCTCATTCATTCTTATCATCAGCAACATTTTCCATACTGAAGATTCTATCATGTCACTTCTCTCTAGGTTCTTCATTGACATTGGGCTCTTTCTTTTAAAACTTGGGGTAGTTGGGTCTAATGTGGACTATTTCACCACAAGTATAGAAAACTCCAGTTCCAAATCGGCATTCTCCTAGATGATACTAGGAGCACTTGGCACATTGAGTCTTCATAGGTTTATTTGCAACATGCTCAGCTGGAGCCTTCCTCTTCTGGTCAATATGGTTGTTATTGTTGTTGGAGCAGTTGTCCTTCGATACTCTTCCTGGGTGGTCTTCTTGTTCAAAGGAAGCATCTAGGGACCTTGCATGGTGCGGTGTCCTCATCCAGACAAAGAAAATCTAAGGTCCTCCTTGAGACCCCTATAAACTTCTTCGTCTTGTATCTTTCATCATAATCATATCCATACTTCTACAAGATCTTGAACTTCATGGCGTATTATGTTATTGTCATATCACCACGTTGACCAAGGTTGTGAAACTCCTCTTCTCTCTTCTCAACCATAGCCTCATATATGTAATGGTCTTTAAAGGCTTCTCTGAATTCCTCCCATGTGAGTGGAGCATCATCTTCATGGGATCCTAACAGGTTCTCCCACCAAGTTCTAGCAACACCTTTGAGCATGTGAGTCCCAAAACAAACCCTAGATGGGTGAGGGCAATCTTGGTCAGGAAAACAATGTTGCATGTTCTGCAACCAGCTTTCGACTTTGCCCAACACATCCAACTCTTCCTCTCCAACAAAAGAATTAGGCTTGATCTTCAAGAAGTCAACTAGGGAAAGCTCACAGTTGACCCTTGGGTTGTCTAACTCGTTCTCTCCTCTTCCCAAGGTAGTGGCAATGGCTTTGACCAAGACGTCAAAGGGAACAATGGGGATTTTTTTATGTGGAGATTCTCGGTGGTCTTCTATGTTGTGAGAATGATAGTCATCCCCACCCATGGACACTCACCTTTCTTCTTAGGTGCAATCTGCAAAAGAGGACAAAAATTATATTAGATTTTGAGAAAAGTCTGATGGACAACTATATTTTTAGCTCTGATACTATATTGTAACACTCCAATTTCTAAAACATGCACAACACTAAGTGAAAGTATAGATCTCATTGGGATGTCACAAAAATGATTATCTTTGCATAAAAATAAAGTTCATATATAAACCAACACTGGATGAAATAACAATTCTCATGCTCAAGTCCTCAACATAACTCTTACATGAACAAAACTAAACATGGCTACTCTTAAACATCCTACACTTTCACATAGGACACACACTACAACTAAAACACATGTATCATAAACATAAAGGAAAGTCTAACCTATTGATAGTTGGCACCCACCAGGTTTGGTCTTAGATGTCCCGGAGCTCCTTCTTCAGGTTGTCCTTAGATAGCTTTATCCTTGACGTTGCTCCTTTCCTACAGGCATTGCACACACAACCATATATCAAACACATTGCTAGTAGAATTGAATCATATTATAACTTTAAGAAACATGTAAAATGAAAAAAATAAACTTTAACTATCAAATATTGAAAAAGGGACACAATTGGTTTTAAATTACTTCTTTTATCTTGACTATATAAGAAACCTCAGATTTTTCACCAAAGTGCCTCTTCTCTTATGCACCGAAGTGCCTCTTGGATTTGCATCAGAGTGCCTCTTGGGTTGCACCTAAGTGCCTCTTCTCTTATTCATCGAAGTGCTTCTTAATGAGAATCTTATATAAGTTATCTTTTAACATTATCTTTCTCTTAAAGCTCTTAACTTTCTCTTTGAATCATAATCTTGTCATTACTCTTAGCATTTATGAAAGATGATACAATAAATATTGACAACAAAGCATGAATTTCAATTTCTTATACAATTATTGACTTTTGACAATTGAAACAGTAAATAAGCATTCATAGCATTCATTGTACATATATACTTAAAATAAATCAATAATAATGTTTAAAATGCATGAACCACTTACCTTTCTCTTAGAGAAGATCCTAGTTGATTGGTTAGGTTGATGAAACCCTAATATCATTCCTAGGGTTAAGAAATCCTAATTACCCTTTTATAATACCAAAAAAAACATTTATCATTTGTTAATAATAAATATTCAACCTAATTTCTAGGATTTTGGGGCTCTTGATTAAATCAGCAAAAAATGGAGTCAAAACAGGCTTTGAAACTTAATCCATTTTGTAGATCTTGAAAAGCTAGACAAAATCCATATATAACTTGACCCCATTGGACATACCAATAAATAATATGAATTTCATTTTGTGGACCAATTAAAAATTTCTTGATGATTTATAAAACCCTTAGAATCCACCAACGCGGCCAACTTGGTAATATGATATCACCAGCCTGCCAAAGAGGCCGACCCAATCTGCATGCTTCAAAGAAAATAAAAGCTAGTTGAAAACCAAAAATACTGATAGCTTGACACATTGAAATTAGATCAGTGGCAAACCCGTCAAACACTAGCCTGGGATCTTTATTCTCAAAAGGAAGATGATGAACAACAAGGAGTACAACACAGTAACAGAGCATTGGCCGCAGATCGATCAAATGAGCTCCTCATCAGAAACTATGGTCGGGGGCAAGTTCCTCGTTGTTGGCCGAAGACAAAAAGCCCCTAACTCGGGCTGAGTTATCATCAGATGTGAAATCAACAACTCTCCATGGACAAGTAGATCAGAGACCCTCAAATCGTGGAACAACACAAACCATAGGTCTCGGGTGAATGTGGTTCAGGGTAGGTTTCAATTCTTCATCCGAGGACAAAATGAGAGAAAAGAAAGACCAACAATGTGAAACTTGCAAACCTAGAAGCCGATCTATTTATTCAGCAAACGGGGATGAAAAAGGGGAAACAAGGGAATACCTCAATACAGACGAATCCCCAACTCTGAAATCTTGGTGAAGGTCCACTCATTGCGAATAGAGTGTTGATGGTCCTCTGGTGCGTCTTGGGCGTCGTTGCGGACCACCGGAGGAAGCTAGAGCAAGGTTGAGTGGGGAAAGCAGTCCCGAGTGAGCGATAGGGAAAGGGGAAGTGAAAACCGATTATTTTTATTAATATCGTTGAACATTTTCACGGGGTTGTTTATATAGGTGATGCGCTATAGAGGGATAGAGTCACTGCCGAGGTGGGAAAAAGGGGAGAAAGGAGGGGTTCTTGTCGATCTGGAGTTATAGGGCACCAACTCCTATCGAGTTTGGGATTAGCGAATTTGAGAAGCTTCATTGATAGTGAAAAGAGACCTGGCTTCGGGCGGAATCGAGGAGAACGAGAGAGCGGAGGGTGAGAAACGCGCTGCTCCTGTAGCGTCCCTGAAGCAGAAGGAGTCAGGCGAACGCGGAAGCCATCCCGATCGTGGATTCCTTTGGGTCCGAGTCCGTCCCGGACTCAGGGCCGCGTGACAATAATGTCGCTGATAAAGCATCCAAACCAAAGTCCGAAGGATATATAATTAGGTTTATTTATTGGAATAGGTTAAATCTTTCCTAGTTCAAATTGAAGTAGCTTGAAAGTCCAAATCTTCTCAAATTTCAAGTATAACATAATTGGGAGACAAGGAACCCAAAAATATAGTTAGTTTATGGATTTGACCAACTTGACTTAATATATTTCTCTTTTTAACATAAATGTTTAATTAATCATATAAGATTACTTAAACTGTTTTTGATGATACAAATTTAGATAAATCATTTCATTATGAAAACCAACTTATGCTAACATTATGAGGTCATGAAAAGAACATTGATTAGGTAAGTTTCATATTAAACCCTAAATGTCAATTATTTACTAGATAGAGCTAAATTGATCATATTGAATATCAACGTAGTGCAAAAGTTATCCAATTTACTTTATAAAATATATTTGGAAACCATCATCACATTAGCTATGTATTAAACATTAATTTTGGAATAAAAACAAATTAGGGTTTCAAATTAAGGTCATTTTATAAGGTTTGAATTTTTAGCGCATTACACCATGATTTCCATATGATCGGCTTATTATATTTTCTTGATGGTCTTAATTTGTTATCTTTAAATTAGGGTCCATCTTTTATAAAGACCTAACTGATCACATTAGTAACAATTCAGAAGGTAGATCTCTACGCCTACATTGGCAACGAGGCCGCCGTAATGAGTCTGCTTACGTCCAAATCGAACACACTCCAATTGATTGTGCCTTAGTGATATCAAGTAGGCATCATATGCGATGGTAGTGCACTTGTCATTGGTCAGTTTGTTAGCCGCATGTCGCTGGTTTAATAACTAGTTGAAGTATCCTGATTAAAAGAGGAGATGTTTATAGTAACATCTAAATGTTCCATTTCAAGTGTTACGGTTGGATTGGACTCTCGTCGCGGTATTTGATACTGCTATTTATAAAAAAAAACTGTTCATATATTTTTCTAACACTAACTAATGCATCTACATGCGTATGAACCTACATCATACCGGCCGCTAGCAAGCTGGCGGCTTATCTGATTACGAGTCTAGTGCGCAATGAGGTCACTTGATGAAGCACAATTCTAGTCTTACATCTCTGACTCATTTATTTCTGATGGTTTATCTTCCACAACAAATGCCATTAGAAGGGAAAATGACTTTTGTTGTTTAATAACTTATGTTGCAGAAGACAAACGATTAATAACATTTTGTTGTAGAAGTAAAGCGATTAATGACTTTTCTTGTGGACGACAAACTAATAGTTACCAACTTTTGTTGTGGAAGGCAAATCACTAATGACTTCTCTTGTAGAAGATGATCAAGTAGTTACCAACTTCCATTGTGGAAAACAAACGAACGGTAAATTTTAAAAAGGATTTCTGATGGTTTATCTTCCACAACAAATGCCATTAGAAGGGAAAATGACTTTTGTTGTTTAATAACTTATGTTGCAGAAGACAAACGATTAATAACATATTGTTGTAGAAGTAAAGCGATTAATGACTTTTCTTGTGGACGACAAACTAATAGTTACCAACTTTTGTTGTGGAAGGCAAATCACTTATGACTTCTCTTGTAGAAGATGATCAAGTAGTTACCAACTTCCATTGTGGAAAACAAACGAACGGTAAATTTTAAAAAGGATTTCTGATGGTTTATCTTCCACAACAAATGCCATTAGAAGGGAAAATGACTTTTGTTGTTTAATAACTTATGTTGCAGAAGACAAACGATTAATAACATTTTGTTGTAGAAGTAAAGCGATTAATGACTTTTCTTGTGGACGACAAACTAATAGTTACCAACTTTTGTTGTGGAAGGCAAATCACTAATGACTTCTCTTGTAGAAGATGATCAAGTAGTTACCAACTTCCATTGTGGAAAACAAACGAACGGTAAATTTTAAAAAGGGAGATTGATTACTAGTCTAATGAGCCGACATCTGATTGTCTAATGGTCGGCCAAAAGTTCTTAATTGTCGTCCGTCCACTCGCATGCTTGTAAGACATGTCGAAGCACAAGTATTCATATATAATATCTCATCATAGTATCCATTTGCAGTACCACAGCGGCTGATAGAAATTCATGGTGATGGTACCACCTGACACGAGCATCAGCTCGGCAAACCTTGCCTTAACTGCCACGGCCGTGATCCTCGCATCGCTGTGGTTTGCCTTCTTCGCTTGTCTGCGTCACCGCAGGAGCTTCTCCCCGCCGCTCCCGCCAGGCCCTTGGGGCATCCCAATTTTGGGCAATCTCCCTTTCTTGCACCCTGATCTGCACACCTACTTCGCTGATCTGGCCACAAGGTACGGTCCCGTCTTCCGCCTTCGTCTTGGTAGCAAGCGCGGTGTGGTTATATCCTCTGTGGCGGCGGCCCGAGAGGTGCTGCGCGACCATGATGCCGTTTTCGCCAACAGAGACATGCCGGCGGCAGCTAGCGTGACCAGCTACGGGGGTTCGGACGTGATCTGGTCTTCGAACGGGCCAACATGGAGGATGCTGCGGAAGATCAGCATCAGGGAACTCCTATCTGAGTCAGCCCTCAACACCTACTATACGGGTTACGCCGCAGGGAGATGACAGCCATGGTAGCGCGTGTGGCGGAGAAGGCTAGTAAGGGTGTGGCTGTTAACATCGGTACAGAGACGTTTGTGACGACCATGAACATCATGACCGCCTTGCTGTGGGGTGGCGGCAGCAAGGCTGAAGACGGCATCCAGGTTCTTGGGGAGGAGTTTAAGGATGTTGTGAGGGGCGTTGTCACTCTGATGGGCGAGCCTAACTTATCGGACTTCTTCCCTTGTCTTAGGCGTTTTGATATACAGGGCATAGAGAAGAAGATGCTGGTTTTGAAAGAGAGATTCGACGAGGTCTTTAAGCAGATCATCGCAGCCAGACAGAAACGGCGCAACAGTGGCGCTGCGGAGGGTTTGCCCGTGGACTTCTTAGATTCACTACTGCGGATCGAGGGTGATGGTGGAGATGGGAAGACGACCTTTACCATGGATCACCTTAAAGCTTTAATTACGGTAAGATTCAAGCCATTCTGTCGGTCTCCTCTACAGAAATAAAAATTGATTAAGACCTTTATATTTCTTGCTGCCCTGCAGAACATGGTGCTTGCTGGCACGGACACCACGTCGAACACCATGGAGTTTGTGCTGGCAGATATGATGAACAGGCCGGACACCATCCGAGCTGTCCAGGCGGAGCTTGACGAGGCTGTAGGCCAAGACTGCATGATCTAGGAGTCCCAAGCCCTTAAGCTTCGCCACATCTCGGCGGCCATGAAGGAGAGCATGCGGCTGCACCCTACAGGACCCTTGCTGGTACCACACTGCCCCAGCGAGGACTGTGTCGTCGGCGGCTATACTGTCCCTGCAGGTTCCCAAGTTATTGTCAATGTATGGGCCATTCACCGCGACATGGAGTTGTGGAAGGATCCTTTAGCGTATATACAAGCCAGAGCGGTTCCTCGACGTTTCAGCTGGTCACATCGATTTCAGCGGGAACAACGTCGCATACATCCCGTTCGGGTCGGGGAGGCGGATGTGCCCTGGGACGGCCATGGCCGAGCGGGTGATGGCGCATACACTCGCGACGCTTCTCCATGCCTTCGACTGGCGGCTGCCGGACGGCGAGTCCCAGGTTGATATGGAGGAGAAGTTTGGTATTGTCCTCACGAAGAAAATGCCGCTTCTGCTGGTCCCCAAGCAGCGTCTGGCCAATCCCAAACTGTATCAAGATGACATTCCTTCGTAAGTGCAGCAGTGCTATTGTTCGATCGATGTAGAATATGTACGTAGTTCGCCTATGTTGTGCCTTCTTAAGTACGTGTTTTTTTTTTTTTTATAAAAGGCGCCCGCCATTTTATTAATAAGTAATCAAATGGTTTGCAGCAAGTACAATGATTCGATCCTCAACGCCCTCTCCCACAAGGTGAGGGTGAGGGTTAACAAAATGATAGCCTGAAGAGGACAACGCATGTGCTACTCTATTATCTTGCCTTCTAATAAAACAGAAATTAAAAGAAAGGAAACTATGAGAGAGATCGAAAATGTCGCGGATGATGATGTCTTCATAGCCACGCCCGCCATAGCCCTTCTTCACGCCTTCAAATCTGATGTACCGACGTCCGCTGTTCTCAGTGTGTCCCAATAAATCCTTGTCATTGATTCACTCAAAAACCCACCCCTAAACAAAATTAGTGAGGTGTGTGTATGACCGAGATCAAATGGGACACGTTGGGACAGCACATCCGTGACAGTAGATCTGAACCCCTTCTTCACCGCCTCCATTGACAGCAAACAATCCATCTCCACCACTAAGTCCATGTAGCCTTCCCTAAGAGCCAACTGCATGCCATGTAGAGCAGCCATACCCTCCGCACTAAGCACTGAGTACGACTGATCTAACCGGCATTGGAAGGTCTACAAAAGTTGCCCATGCACGTTCCTTATGGCTGCACTGCAACCATTCTCCTCCGTTGTGATGAGAGATGCATCTGTGTTGATCTTTACGCTGTCAGCTGGTGGGCGGCGCCATGTAACATGCCCGGGCATCGTAGGATGCAAGGATGAACGTTGCACGGCCGTGGATGATCCTCAAAAAGAGCTTTATTCCTTGCTATCTATGCTACCCAAAGTAGAGTAGCTCCCTCATCTCTGTGTCGGCTATCCCCAACGTCTGCTAGGCTCCTCACAAAGCACCCCATGTCATGTGCTCCTACATGTCCCGTCCATACAAAATAACCCGTCACCCATGTCTGCCTTGCTAGATCAGAGTGCAGCAGTGCATGAGAAATATCCTCTCACTGTCCGCAATGGTGGCAGTCGTCATCATGTGTCACCTGCTTCCCAGTAGTTTTGCCTTGGTGGGGAGGATGTTACCAAGTGCTCTCCAGATTAAGTGTTTCAGTTTTGATGGTCATCCCTATTTCCATAACCTTTTCCATATCTCCATATCCACGTCATCTACCAAGTCCTCGCCCGCTCGGATAAAGACGTAAGCGCTCCAGACAGAGAACATGTCATTGCTCTCCTTCTCCCAAAAAAGAGTGTCCTCATTCCACTTGGATAGTGGAATGTTAAGGACTGTCCTAGCAATCTACACTACTATAGAAATGGCTTATAAAGTCACTTTTCAAGGTGTCAGTTGTATAAATAAACCGACACCTAAACTCTACAGTGTCGGTTGATAACATAAACCGACATCCAATCTATGAGGGCGACCAGACACGGGTACCGCTTTTATTAAGTGTCGGTTACTTAATAAAAACCGACGCCTAAAATTACCCGCCAAATCCAAAATTTCCAGCGAAAAAAATTACCTCCAAAATTTGACATATGGCGTCGGTTGATAAATAAAAAACCGACGACTAAAGGTTATTCGCGAGACAGAAATTGGGCACATTTTGGTCGTCGGTTGTACTACAACTACCGACGCTTATGAGTTTTCCGGCGTTGTCCGCGGGGAATTTTTCACACCCATTAAGCGTCGGTTTGAAGTTGAAACCGACGACTATGGCCATAAATCGAGAACGATTTTTTTAATCGGCATATGAATAAAGACGTCGGTTTCGGTTGTTGTGCAGAAGTTAGTTTTAGTCGTCAGTTTTTTCGAATAACCGACGCCTATGGTACAGTTAATAGCCCCGCAAATAGAACTTTTCCCCATTGCGACGTGCGCTAGGTCTGGCGATTTCCCCCGATTGCTCCCCGCCGTCGTTGCCGGTTGTTTCCCCGCGCCGCTGTTCGTCTCCTCGTGCGCCGCTTGCCGCCGTTGCCATTGCCGCCGCTCGCCGCTCGTCGCCACAGTTCTCCTCTGATCCTCGCCGCCGGCGCTGCCAGCTTCACCTCCAGCTGCTCTCCTCTGCTGCCAGGTTCACCTTCAGTTGCTCTCCTCTGCTCTGGTTGGGCCTTCTTCCTCTGCCCTCAAGGTACGCCGGCTTCTTCCTCCTTCCTCCGCCTAGGCTAGGTCAACCCTGCTGGTGCCCTAGACCAAAATCGTCACGTGCCCTGTTGGGCGTTTTTTTATTTTTTTTTAAGTTATTTATTTATTAGTAACTTGATAAGTGTTGAAACAATCAATAACTATATTCTGTTACGTGATTTATGATTGTATACGTGTGCTAGCTAGCAATAGACCTGGTCTTGAGAATCTATAAATGCATTCTTACATTCTATAAATTTCCAATCATGCTTTTAAAGACATCAATAATCACCCTAACTTGAAGAACTAGGATTTTAGGTATAAGAATGACAACACATTATTTGTTGGCCAAGAAACCCGTCCAAGATTTACTCATTAGGAGTAAATCTTGGATAGTCCCCGGTTTGGGGCTATTCTTGAACACCTAATGTCGCTTAGGATGTAAGTGTATAATGTGTATTGGGTTTTCAAGAAAATTTCGACAGCATTTCCCCGTTTGTTCTCTAAGTACATATGTACTTGGAGAACAGCGGGGAAATGTTGCCGAAATTTTCTTGAAAACCCAATACACATTATACACTTACTAGTGAGATTAGGTGTTCAAGGATGGGATAGGTGGTACATGTACATTTATTATATATAAGAATGACATCACATGTATTTGTTAACCCTAGACCTTAATCCACATTATACCAATCTGATAGTCCATGATAGAACAAAGCATAATGATGTTGACTGCAACTTTGTGCGTCATGCTATTCTGAATTAAGTGTATATTTACTTCATAATTGAATGTTTAAGTAAGTTATATATATCTTCACCAAACCTCTTTCGGAAACTTGTTTCATTGTTGAGTATATTGAGAATCCAAATCACCCTTCTTGCTTAATGATGAACTGTAATGCACACATGTGACATGCTTTGAATGTAAATGATGAACTTTTCCCAAAATTGCCAATCATGCTTTTAAAGACATCAATAATCACCCTAACTTGAAGAACAAGGATTTTAGATATAAGAATGACAACACATTATTTGTTGGCCTAGAAACCCGTCCAAGATTTACTCATTAGGAGTAAATCTTGGATAGTCCCCGGTTTGGGACTGTTCTTGAACACCTAATCTCGCTTAGGATGTAAGTGTATAATGTGTATTGGGTTTTCAAGAAAATTTCGGCAGCATTTCCCCGTTTGTTCTCTAAGTACATATGTACTTGGAGAACAGCGGGGAAATGCTGCCGAAATTTTCTTGAAAACCCAATACACATTATACACTTACTGGTGAGATTAGGTGTTCAAGGATGGGATAGGTGGTACATGTACATTTATTATATATAAGAATTGACATCACATGTATTTGTTAACCCTAGACCCTAATCCACATTATACCAATCTGATAGTCCATGATAGAACAAAGCATAATGATGTTGACTACAACTTTGTGCGTCATGCTATTCTGAATTAAGTGTATATTTACTTCATAATTGAATGTTTAAGTAAGTTATAGATATCTTCACCAAACCTCTTTCAGAAACTTGTTTCATTGTTGAGTATATTGAGAATCCTAATCACCCTTCTTGCTTAATGATGAACTGTAATGCACACATGTGACATGCTTTGAATGTAAATGATGAACTTTTCCCTAAATTGCCAATCATGCTTTTAAAGACATCAATAATCACCCTAACTTGAAGAACTAGGATTTTAGGTATAAGAATGACAACACATTATTTGTTGGCCTAGAAACCCGTCCAAGATTTACTCATTAGGAGTAAATCTTGGATAATCCCCGGTTTGGGACTGTTCTTGAACACCTAATCTCGCTTAGGATGTAAGTGTATAATGTGTATTGGGTTTTCAAGAAAATTTCGGCAGCATTTCCCCGTTTGTTCTCTAAGTACATATGTACTTGGAGAACAGCGGGGAAATGCTGCCGAAATTTTCTTGAAAACCCAATACACATTATACACTTACTAGTGAGATTAGGTGTTCAAGGATGGGATAGGTGGTACATGTACATTTATTATATATAAGAATGACATCACATGTATTTGTTAACCCTAGACCCTAATCTTGTTGTAATATATACTTGTTTTCTCTTTGATCATAGAGCTTTACAATTTTGTGGTGATATATACTTTGTTGTAATAATGTGAACTTTACAATGTGAGCTTTACAATTTGAATTACTTTACAATGTGAACTTTACAATTTGAATGTGAATTTGCAGATGGCTGACCATTCTCCTGATGACCGTGCTGATGATTGCCGTGAGGGTGAGGACATCAATGCGCCGCCTCACAATGTATGTTTTAAAAATATATCATATATTTATATTTATATGTCCATTTATAGTTATATCTTGTAAATGTGATTATTTTGTCAAATTTTAGGTTGATGATGCAGAGGTACCATCTGAAGCACTTGAGGCACTTGATCAACAACACCAAAAAGTTGACAAGAGAAGGGGCATTACTATGATGAAGAAGTTAATTGTGCAAAAGGGCAATGGACCCAAACTTGTTGTGGATATTGATAATGTAGGAAATGCATGTGGTGTGAATCGCAATTCATTTGTTTCATATCTTGGGTTTGTTACTCGTAGCCATTGCGGTTGTCGCTTAGATTCTTGGCATAACATTTATAAGGAGAAGAAAGACTTAATATGGAGGGATTTATGCGTGAGTTATTATTAATTTGCAATTCTATTTTGTAGATTACTAAATTTTTGGATACTAGTTAATAGCAATTCTATTTTGCAGAGTATATTTGAATTGGATGAAAAGCTGCATCGTAAATGCGTGATGCAACGTTGTGGGAGAGTCCTAAGGAACTATAGGACAAATCTCACCCAAGAATACATAAAAGAAGCTGATAAGAGGAAGAAGACAGCCACTGAACAGTGGAACTTCCTGGACAAAGAAGAATGGGACACGTTTGTCGCTTCAAGACAAACTGATGAATTCAATGTATTAGGCGTCAGTCTCAATCTCATTAATTAATATATGTTGTATTAACCTATTCAAGATTAACATTTAGTGTTACTAACCAAATCATTAATGTGCATACTAACTAGGCCCTCAGTGAGGCACAAAGATCAAGGCGTGCACTGAATGTGCATGACCACACAATGGGTCCAAAGGGGTATGCAGGCATTCACCAAAGACTACAATCTGAGGCTACTACTCATTCTGCTGCTACTCAGGAGTCCTCTACCGTAGGAAGCACACCTCTGCCTCGCCATGATGTCTGGATAGATGGGAGGCAAAATAAGAAGGGAGAAATAACGAAGGCCGCAACTGCTGAGGCGGCTGCAAAAATGGTAAAATACAACTCTTACAGCAATCATTCGAATATTGATTATTTGTGTTGTTTACTTAATTACAAATTTTTGTTTTGGCGATTAGCGGGAGCTGCACGAGCTGAGGAAACAAGGCAAGTTCATCCCTGAGGGCATAAGGGATGAATTGACAGTTGCTCTGGGTAACCCAGAGCATCCTGGACGTGTTAGGGCTGCAGGCGCTGGTGTGGGCATCAAAGCTTTTTTTGGGCCATCCCAGCGCAAACATGTCCCAAAAGCGGGACTTTCACAAGAGGAGGTAACATATTCTTTCTTTATAATGTTACTGTAAAAGAGAATTCAACAATTAGAAGCTAACATTTCTTTTATCCATGTATAGGTAGATAAGCTAGTTGATAGGAAACTAGAAGAAGCAATGAAAAAGTGGCAGGCATCTTAGACTGCCACTTACCAGACAGTACCTACTGCAGGCTCTACTCCTCCTACTCCTACTGCAGAGGTTGGGAGTAATCCTGTAGAACTACCACCTAGCACATGCGCTGTAAGTATTTTTATGACATAGTAACTAGTTTTTTAATTCAAGATGATATGTATATATGAAATTGTAGTCACTTCAAAAAAAGATGATATGTATATATGTATATAACATTATTTACACAAAAATTTGTAGGGGTTGAAGCCATGCCGTATAAAAAGTAAAGAATTTGTCATTGCAGAGGCGTCGGCTTACCCATCCCTACCAGGGGAAACGTGTCACAGGTCTCCAGTACCAGCTGGTTGGATTCGTGTGAGCCCGATACATATATTCTCCCAGTGGATGGATCTTCCATTGCCATATGCCCACCCAGATTGTGAAACGCTTGGTGAGGCAGTAGGCGGAGTGATATTGTGGCTAAAAGCGGATGTCTTCTTTACTGAAAAGGTATGGTAAATTTACATTACATTCAATTGTTAGTGTGTGTATATGATGGCAGTTGATCTGAAATTATATATATATATATATACAGGTTAAAAAGAAGACACCCACATCATCTAGGCCTCCACTTCCACCTCCTACATTACCTAGTTGGGTTCCACAGGACCTACCTATCCCGTTAGGTCCAAACTGTAGGGGTATGGAAATATGGTTAGGCGAACATGATATAAACTCCCCTATAACTGTTTCTTCCGATTCAGATTCTACAGGTCAGTCATACGAAACAAAACTATTTATACAAGATATTTTGGAGTTGTTTCGATATGATTGGCTAAATACATCTGTGATAGAGCTATGGATAAGGTGAGATATTCTTTATACATCCATATACCTTGTGTATGATCTAGTGATCTGGTTTCTTATTTATTAATGCATGCGTAATTAATATATATTTTGCAGCTACTTAGACAACATATGTGCAGATTTTGGATTCAAACATGTAGGGTTTTTGATTCCATCTTTGATTAGTCTAGTAGCTAAATACCCTACGTCAGTTCAACAATACTACTGTGAGGCTTTTTCAAATATTGTTGTAAATAAGAAGATGGTGATAATGGCTCCATTCAATGTAGAGTAAGTTTACTTTGCTTATTATAATTTGGACTTAAGAAAATTACATTTTTATTGTGGATTTTGAGTTATTAATTTTTAACTTTTTTACCTCTAGGGATAGGCATTGGGAGTTACTGGTTATTGCCCCCGAGACGTTCACTGTGTATTATCTAGATCCTAAGGGGAGTAAATTGAATACAAGATTTGGACACATAATGAAAATGGCATTATTCCGGTGAGAAATATTTCATTTTCATATCCGTTAACATATGTTATTACACTACTATTTAATTGCAATGTTCTGTGTTACATTAACATGTAGGGGTTTTGAGGAGTTCAAAAAGGCTGGAGGAAAGGTCCCCACGAAAAAGAACCAGCCAATAATTTGGAAGAACGTGAAAGTAAGTTCCCGACTGCAATATATGTATATATTATTTATGTGAACAATGCTTAATTAGTTGTATTTTTTAATATTTTGTATGTTTCAATTTATAGTGTGCTACACAAGACAACGGATGGGCATGTGGATACTATGTCATGCAATATATGCACATGATTATCAAACATGTCGCACTGGATATCAAGTGTATTGCTCAGGTATTATATAGTCTCATTAGATAATATGATCGAAATATATTAATCTTATTTATAGCTCATTAATTATATATATACATCATTCTCTTTACAGGTGTTTAAAGCTGACCCCATTACAGGAGAGGCCTTACCAGATGAAAATGCTCCCTATACGATGGGAGAATTAAATGAAGTAAGAGAAGAATGGGCAACAACCATACAAATAGTGGGGGCTTTAAAATATAATTGGGATCCTGATAGCGAATAATGACTAAACAAGGATATTTTGTAAATGTATTTCTGAATTATAATATATGTGTGAATGTTTCTACATGTCTGGATGTTTCTACATGTGTGTGAGTGAAAATGAATGAAAGTGTTGGATGCTATATGAATGTTTCTACATGTGTGAATGTGAATGAATGGAACTACAGATTGCTAGCTACATGAATGTTTCTAAATGTGTGAAAATAAAATGGAACTACAGGTTGCATTGCTAAATGCATGTGTGAATATTTTTGTTGTTAATTTTGCAGGTTTGTGGCTTGTTGTCGGCTGATATCAATGGATGTCGTAAAACTATAGTTCATAACTGAACTGAACAGGTTTCTCATCCTGCGACCAGCCACAGCAGGTCTGCAGACTGACAGAAAAAAAAACAATAGGCGTCGGTTATTTTTAAACAACCGACACACAATGTTATAGTGTCGGTTTTATATAAATAACCGGCGTCTATTTCCTGTGGCGCGAAGATATATGGCGTCTGTTATTTGTAAAAAACCGACACTGATAGTGCCCAAGATGGCGCCCTTTCTGTGGCGCGAAGGGTTTGGGCGTCGGTTTCTTATCTAATAACCGACGCCTATAGTCCCATGATGGTGCATTTTCGATGGTGCGCGAAGAGTTTGGGCGTCGGTTTTGGAACCGACGCCTAATGGGTGAGCTTTTAGTGTCGCCCACATAGGTGTCACTTAGAAACCGACACTAAAGGCTTTAAATAACCGACACTAAAGGTAGGTTCTGTAGTAGTGCTATGTGGGAAAACAAGACTCCACCGCTTCTCTATTCCACCTCTTTGGCCCCCTGCATATCAAATCACTCACCATCATGTACTTCACTGGACCGTGTATCAAATATCGGTGAACTGTGCCGCCAAGGTGTGGTATCCACCTCTCCTTATAGATTTGTATTTCCTTCCCATCTCCCACCCTCCAAATAAAGTCGTTCTTCATTGTGATGATCTGACAACAAATCAGACCCTCACTGTGTAACTAATTGCGGAATTAACCATAATTAACAGAATAACATAAATCACTAAAAATTAATACATTTTTGCAAAGAAATCCAATTCCAGGAAACTCTTATAAAGAGAACCAAAGTATTGCATACATTATAGTTCACATTGTTCATACCATGTTCCATCTCTTCTTGAGGAATATATTTACAATAGTTGCTTTGCCAAAACATACATAAGCAACATAAAACCTCGAGGCATTCAAGCCAAAATCTCAGATCGATCATGAAAACATTGAGTACTGACTCCAAGGACCTGAGAGTATAGAGAAGAGACATAGGACTCATATCTACAAGACACGACAATCAATATCTCCACCTGAGATATTACTACGGTCCCTGATGCTGATGTGCTTCCCCTACTGTATGGTCCCTACTTGCTCGTCCACGTCTACCTAAAAATATTGGTGACCAACGGGGTGAGACCCATGTCCCAGTGAGAGATATAACTCTCCACCAATAATATTATCATTGTAGATAAATAGTAATAAATTGAGAAGAGGATTCTATATTATTAATAAGTAGGATAAAACACTGTTTAAGCAGAATAGAGCAATATCATCTTTTAAAGCATTTCAGCTATATATGATAAAGCAGTAAATCATCAATTTAATAAGGAATGTGAAGAACATGTATAGCATTTATACATTTTAGGATACATTAAGCAATGTAACATCAACTAATGATTTCCGTATTTCATCCTTAAGCAAATATGCTACATGGTTGATTACATTTTACAATCACACTTATGCCCTGAGGAGATAAGGTATGCCGCTCATACTCTAACCAACCACGGCGGCATAAAGCATCAGTTCCATACCTAGGTCAATGGAAGAGCCAGACTCCATGACCTCATCCATCTTGGTCAGTGCGAGACCACATGCGGGACATCTCATGTCTCTACTAAATAGCTTTCCAGGGTATACTGGAAACTTCACTATAGAGCTACATCGACGACTGTACTCTCTTCACAATCGAGAGATTTCATATTTATCTCACATCAATCCGGCATTAAACATCATCGGGAGATTCATGATACATCCATCCTGGAACCTATAATGAAGGATTGAGAGATCTCGTGTTTATCTCACGTCAATCCCACATTAGGGCGTAAGGATATTCGTGCCCATTACCCTCACATATTCAAAAATATGCCCACCAGGAGATCCCGTGGGAAAACCTATTTCACCATCACCAGCTACTAACGATGATGGATCTATGGCCAGGGCTCTACATGATAAGATTTCATTTGATTAATTAAGTGCATTACCAAATTCTTTTAGCATCAGCCAAGTTTTCAAAAATGAATTATTATGACAAATGCTACAAAGAAAAGTGTAAAACTTATATCATGTACTTTTCAAAACTTTATAAAACATTGGGATCTCAATCCCTTATCTCATTACCGGGAATTCTCATCCCTCGACAATATCATCATCATGTTTACTGGATCTGGGTATTCAAACCCTTAGTTCATCACTAAACATTGTTATCACTTATTAAGTAACTATTATCCTCAGGTCATCTGACTAAGATATACTTGATACTTGTTACACAAGCATCTCTCGTAACTCACAAGGCACATTAAACATCATAGCTCATACCTGGCTATGCTCATCATCTCATAATATCAACATAGTTAGTATACTTGATAACAACCATATGAATTACATAGCAACACCATACAATACAAGGGTAACACCACTATTCCCTCATTAGGGTTAGGGTTTCCCATTCTTTATCAATTAGAGTTTCTCATACCATTATCTGAAATTAGGGTTAGGGTTTCCCATTCTTTATCTATTAGAGTTTCTCATACCATTACCCGAAATTAGGGTTAGGGTTTCCCATTCTTTATCAATTACGGTTTCATGATCACATTATCAAAGATCAAACCCTAATCCATACTCTACACTTATTAAAAGTATAAATGTATGCACATTACAAGTTTATTACACAAGTATGAGTTTCTCTCTCATCTTTTCTAGAATGTTGATTACTCCATACTTTATTAAGTTGGCTCAACCTTTCACTAAAGTACATGCACCTATGCCTATCATAGTGTATTGAGTTTATTACTTTCATAAGCATCAAATGCCAATCACTCTAAGTGTACTATTAACCTAAGTACTTTAGAGGTACTACCGTTGTAATCAACAATGGGATACTTTACAACCACTCATAGGGTTGTTTGACCTTTCATGGTTTTGAGACTATTTGGTCTCTAAACGGTTTGAGATTATTTAATCTTCAAACGATCTTGAAAACCACTTTTTAACCTTCAAACGGTTTTGAGACCCCTTTGACCTTCAAATGGTCTTGAGATCCTTTTGACCTTCAAACGGTATTAAGATCCTTTTGACCTTCAAACGGTCTTCAGACCCCTTTGACCTTCAAACAATCTTGTGATCCTTTTGACCTTCAAACGGTCTTGAGATCCTATTGACCTTCAAACGGTCTTGACATCCTATTGACCTTCAAACGGTCTTGAGATCCTATTGACCTTCAAACGGTCTGAAACCATTTGATCTTTCTAGGGTTTGAAACCGTTTGGACTAAATTAGGTTGAAACCATTTGCACTCTAAATGGTTTGAAACCGTTTGACCTATCCAAAGTTGAAAATGTTTGAACATGAAACGGTTTGAAACCATTTGACCTATCCAAAGTTGAAACCATTTGAACTCTAAACGGTTTGAAACTGTTTGACCTAAGTTATGTTGAAATGGTTTGAACATGAAACGGTTTGAAACCGTTTGGCCTATCCAAAGTTGAAACCGTTTGAACTCTAAACGGTTTGAAACTGTTTGACCTATCCAAAGTTGAAACTATTTGAACATGAAACGGTTTGCAGCAAATTTAACCTAGATTAGGTTGAAACTGTTTGCACTCTAAATGATTTGAAACCGTTTGACCTAGATAAGGTTGAAACCATTTGCACTCTAAGCGGTTTGAAACCGTTTGGCCATACATAGTTGAAACCATTTGGTATTTTTGATATAGAGGTGTGTGCTAAGATGATGTCATCATCATCAAGCTTTAGACCTCCATTTATACTATCCATACAACTGATGGATTCATCAATTACTCAAAAAAAATCGAGAAGAAGGAAAGATCAACACATATTTTAAGATTGAAATCAAATGATAATATAAATGGGTTCAAGTTATATAACCCACCTTCAAAGCAACTTCAAAGCTCCAATATTTTCATATTTAATGGTGAGGATAGCTCCTCCAATTATCCAAGGCACGTTCTCAACCCTTTTGATGTAAAAGATTGCCAAAGTTGAGCATTGGATGGAGGAGATAAGAAAAGAAGAGTTATAACTCGATTTTAGCCTTCAACCCAAGGTTGAAGATGACCATGGATCTTACCTCAAGCTTGGGAAATGATCTCCTCCATATCCTTTGCTTCCTTGGTCGTCAGCCTAAGTGGGGAGTGAATGTGTATTGCGAAAATACTCTTTCAAGTAGTGGATAATTGAGTGTATATAATTGAATTCGTAAGAGAGAGAGAGAGTAGGAGGGAAGTCATCAACCTTCCTTTCTAGGGGCCACATGCCCCCTCCACTTCCTTGTCTCTGAAGCTATCTTTTGTTCACCCTAATTCCTTTGAATTATCCCTAAATTATAGTCGGCCATTAAGCTCATTAATGAATATAATACTATTATCCATTATCACCTTTATGTTAGTGGACATAATTTTCAATTAAAAATGTAGGTAGATATTTTCACCTACATAGGAATCTTGGCGCCTCTCAAGGTATTTTGTCTGCCATTCCATTATAGAATTTCACCCATAGCTTTTTAGTTGATGGGCACTTCTTTTAATTTATATATTTTTGCTACAAAATGGGTTACTGTTTCAATTATGCTTATTTCTTGATTATTTTATTATCAAGAGTATCACTTCTCAAATATGGTTCAAACAAGACACTCCTTTCTTTTTCATTTTCTCTAAATGATACCAAGAGACATTAGGGACACTCTTGAGGTGGTATTTTACATATTCATCCCTAGGTTTTGGATAAATTGCAAATCACACCAAAACTAGTATTCAATGTACAAGTATTATTCAAACAAGCTCCTTCTTGGAACTTAGGCTTCAACAAGCCATCCCTTAGAATCCTTCTCATTCAATGCTAAAGTACTTGAGGAACATTTATCATGTAACATTTTGCAAGGTAACCCCTTATATTGGGTAAATTGCACTTTAGTCCAAAACAAGCAAATATTGATTCAACATTATTCAAATAGGACCAAAATTGAAACGTAAGCTATCCTTTAGTCTTAATTACTTTTCAAAAGATAAAGACAAAAATATAAATGACTTACTTAAGCAAAACTCCTAGGGTTAAGGCGTAACCAGGTTAGGGATGTTATAATTATCCACCCCTAACAGGGATTTCGTCCCCGAAATCATCAAGAGAAAACAGAAGGGTACTTCCTCCTCATTTCTTCCTCCAGTTCCCACATAGCCTCTTTAATGCCACAATGATGCCAGAGAACTTTCACAAGAATTATGTCTCTCTTTTTCAACTTTTTGATTCTCCTATCAAGAATCATCATTGGTCCTTCTTCATAGGATATATCTTCATATAACTCTACATCCACATGTTGCAATACTAACTCCGTATCAGGGTGACACTTTCTCAGCATGGATATATGGAATACTGGATGCAATCTATGCAGTTTAGGTGACAAATCCAACTTATAGGCTACCCTTCTAATCTGTTCAGTGATTGGATAAGGCCCCATAAATCTAGGAGCTATCTTACCCCTCTTCCCAAATCTAAGAACATCTTTCCAAGGTGAAATTTTGGCGAACGATTCACAAAAACAAAATTAACTAATGCAAAAGCGTACTATTAACAACGGAATTACAGGAAATCACTAGAAATTAAAACCATTTTCAAAGAGATCCATTCTCAGGAAAACTCTTTAAACAAGAACCACAATATTATATTTACATACTGATTCACAAAGTACATTCTCTGTACTATCTCTTCTCAAGGAATATATATATATATATATATATATATATATATATATATATATATATATATATATATATATATATATATATATATACATCATTGCTTTGCTAAAAAGCACAAGAAGAAAAATCCTCGAGGCATCATGCCAAAATCTTAGATAAATTATAAAAACATTATCACTGACTCCTAGGACTTGAGAGTACAGAGACGACACATAGGACTCTATTTACACATATACAAGACTTGACAGCCAGTATCGCCACCTGAGGATTCACTACTGTCCCTGTTGCTACTACTGTTGTTGTTCTTCCCTTTTTATGAGGTTTCTATTTCTACCAAGTCCGCATCCACCTACAAATGTTGGATTCCACGGGGGTGAGACAATTTATAAAATTGCCCCAGCGAGAGATATAACTCTCTGCCAAAACATTATTATTGCAGTTTAATGGAAATAAACTAAGCAAAGAAGACTTTTATGTTCAATAGCAGATAAATTGATATTTAACAGATTAGGGAAATAATCTTAGTCAAAAAAATCCAATTATAACTTAATTAGGTAGCATGTCATTTATTTCATAAGGAATTGAAAATCATGTCTAATATCTATCCATATAGGATATGATAAATAGTGTGAAATCAACCAATGCTTTCCGTATATCAATCTTAAGTAATTTTTCTACACGGCTGATTACATTTTACAATCAAGCTTATGCCCTGAGGAGATGAGATATACTGCTCATACTCCAACCGACCCCGATTACGTAAAGCATCAGTACCACACAAGGTCAATGGGAGAGTCAGATTCCATGACCTCATCTGTCTCGGTCAGTACGAGACTACTTTTAACAGAGACATCATGTGTCAAACTGCAATTAGCTTTCCAGGGTATATTGGCATCTTGTCTATAGATTTATAGCCCGTAGCATATACTCTCTTCAGGGTTATGGCTTGTAGCCAATGCCTGGTATATATATTGAGGAGTCATGACCCGTAGCCATACTCTTATCGGGGTATAGTTCGAAACCAATCCCGTACATGGGACCTAGCCTGTAGCCATTCCTATGGGGCATAAGGATATATTTTCCCAATTACACCCACGTATTAAAAAATACGCGTTCCGAGTAAAACTTGTTTTACCATTCAACTAATTCTAACATTGATGAATCTGTGGTCAAGGCAACTACATTCTATGGTATCATTTGATTAGTTAACTACATTATCATATTCTTTTAGCATCAGTCATGTTTTCAAACAGAACTTATTAGGACAATTGCTACAAAGAAACATGTAATATTTTCGTCAATTACTTCTTAGTCTTAATAAGACATTGGGATCTCAGTCCCTTATTTCAATACTGGGAATTATCATTTCTTCACAATCTCAATACCATAATCATATGGTTCTGGGTATTCAAACCCTTAGCTTATCACTGAGTACTGTTACCACTTTTTTCAGGTAATTATCACCTTCAGGTCATTTGACCAAGGTAGATGTGACACGTGCTACATAAGCATCTCTTATGGCACTTAAGTATTATTAACTCTCTTGTTACCATTTACTAAGGAACAAGGTATATTCTGGCACACAAGGCCCAATAAATGATTCAATGAATAAAGCATCATAGCTCATACCTAGCTATGTTCATCATCTCAGGATACCTGCATGATTAGCACACATGATAACATATATATTAATCATATTTCAGTTTCATACTATTCAAGGGTAACACCACTATTCCCTTACCAGGGTTAGGGATTCCCATTTCATGTTAATCAGGTTTACTTATTTCCTTTGCACAATTAGGACCAATAATTCATCATATCATTGTCCAAGATTAGGGTTTCATGCCATATGGTATAACCCAATATTAGGGTTTCATACACCTTCGCCTTATTTTAGAATTAGGGTTTACTATTCACATCACATCAAGAATTATCATATTCCAACATCCAAATTAGGGTTAGGTTTTACTATTCACTCCAAATCAGGATTTATCATACAAATACCTTGAATTAGGGTTACTCATGTCATTATCTTAAATTCATATCACATTATCCTCATAGATTAGGGTTCCTCTAAGAATTGCCCTAAATTAGGGTTTGAGTTCATTAATCATATCAATTAGGGTTTTATGATATCTTTATCAAGGATCATGCCCTAATTGTATATCACATCATTTTGAATGTTTTAGACTTAATTGTTGCATGATTATCATTCATGTATGAATCTTTCTCTCTCATCCTACTCAGGATGTCCACTACTCAATTCTTGATTAGATTGAGCCTACTCTTTATTCAAATACATGCATTTATGGTTAGCATGATGTATTGAATTATTACATCATTATGCATTAATGATTAATCCCACTAAGGGTATCAATTATCTAAGTACATCAGGTCTCCAAATGGTTTAATCAATTGAACCTTCAATTATATGAGGAATCCAAAAGAATTGACCGATTAAACTTTAAATTACATTAGGTGATCAATTGGATTAACTAATTAAATCTTCAAATGCATTAGGTATCCAAATAGATTAACCATATTGGACCTTCAATTACATGAGATATCCAAATGGATTAACCATGTTGATCTTCAAAAGATTTAATTACTTAGACCCTAAACGGTCTTAGTTTTCATATTTCAATGGGTTGAAAACCATTTGGGAAAATTTCCCTTGAAACCGATTGGATAAGAAAGGTGTTGAAACCGATTGAACTTTGGGTTGGCAAATGGTTTGAGACTGTTTGGTCAAAACCCTCTCAAAACTGAATGGACCAAAAATTTCTTCCAACACTTAAACAATTCTTGGTTTGAATAGATGAATTGATTAACAATTGAATCCTTAATTTCTTCATCAATTGAACTATTGAATCATCCTTAAATTGGACCATCAATTAGGGTTTTGAACCCAATTGATCTAGTATTTCTACTCAATAAACCTTCAATTAGGGCTTTGAAATTGAGGAACCATCAATGATCAACATTGTGGAACTGATTCAATTGAAATCAATGAATCATCATTAAATTTTTGATATGACCTGACCCCAAATGGTCTTGAGATCGTTTGTCCCATCATATCCTTGAAATTTGTGAACTTTCATTAGGGTTTAGACCATTGGATTGATCATCAATTCAGCTATTAGATGCATTTCAATTTGGTATGTTTGGACCTTCAATTACTCAACCATACTCAACCCTATACCTACAAACGGTCTTGGTTGACCTCAAAACGGTCTTGAGACCATTTGGGTTAATCAACCCAAAAATCTAAATCAACCAGTTGGAATTTCAGCACTTAACCCGATTAGGGTTTTGTAACTGATGAAACTTCAACTAATGAACCCTTTGGAATTAATAAATTAAATTTAATGAATCATAAACCATCATCATTAGCATCAAATATCCAAATGGTCAAATGTGGTCAACGCTTCCAAATGGTTTGAAACTGTTTAGTTCCTAGCAGTTTGATGAAACTGTTTAATTCCAAATGGTTTTGTTGAAACTGAATGGACAACTTGTTGAAACCGATCGGAATAGGAATTCCTTGGGAAAAGTTTCCAAGATGATTTCATCATCATCTACCTTCGTCCCTATAACTTATAGTACTTCAGATTTCATGAATTTACCAATTACAACAAACAATTAATCAAGAAGATGAAGGAATCAACGAAATTGCAAGATTGATAGTTGAATAACAATGTAGAGGGATTCAAGTTATAAAACCCGCATCCAATTGGGCTTCAAAGATTCAAGCTCACATAAAAAATGGTGGATGCAACTCCTTTCACTATTCCAAGGCTCGTCCTCAAGCTTTGAGTGAAAAGGATTGGTTAGAATTGAAGATGGGATCGAGATAAGAAGAAATCATGCATTGATTTTCGATTTCCATCATGGAATTAAGGTGAAAGGAAGTCAAGAAGCTTACCAACAGGTTGGGGGTCGTCCTCCTGGTACTTCAAAGCTTCCTTGGTTGTTTTTCAAGCAAAGGGTGGAAGTGGATTCGAAATTACCCTTTCATTCTATGGATAAAGGAGCATGTATGTGAATTTTATTGAAAATTCATTTAAGAGACAGAAAGTAGGAATTATCTCCCCCAATTCCTTGACACTTGCCCCCTTCCCTTCCTTAGATACGAGGCTACCCTCCTTGCCTCATATTCCTCTCAATTATCCACAATTTAAAGAAAAGAAAATTAAGCACCTTAACCCTTATAATATTAATATCCTAAAGTTAGTGGATTTTTCTTTTTCTTATCTTAATGTGAGTGGGTTCTCCACTCACGTAGATATTTCCTTTGCCTTTTCAAGAAACAAGAACGTCCACATATATATATTTTCAACCATTTCAATTTTTATTGAAGGGAAATCCAATTAATATAATTATTTTTGCATTAAATTGAATTATGTTTTCAATTGTGCTTAAATCTTGATTATTTTAATATCAAGATTCTCTCTCCTCCAAAGTAATTGAAATGAGGAGCCCCTCCAATTTTCTTTTCTCTACATGATGCCAAGAAACATGAGGGACCTTCTAAAAGTGGTATTTTGCATATTGAACCCTAGGTTTTGGGTAAATTGCACATTACACCAAAACTAGGTTTTAATGCACAAAGATTGCTCAGCAAGTTCTATCTTGGTGCTCAAACTTGTGGAAACCATACCACTACATCATTCTCATTCTTATGATGCTTAAACATATGAGGAACATTTTATCATGTACAATTTGCAAGTTAACCCCTCAGCTTGGGTAATTTGCACTTTAGTCCAAAACAAACAAAACATTATTTCAACATCATTCAAAAAGGACTGAAATTGAAATATAAGTTCCTCTTGAGCCTTAATTACTTTTCAAAATATAATATCAAGCATATAATTACCTTTCTTAAATAAAACACCTAGGGTTAAAGTATAACCCAGGTCAAGGATGTTATAGAAACTTTGAGATATACTTTGTCTTCAACTTGGAATTCTAAAGGTCTTTGCCATTTATCAGTGTATGACTTCTGTCTATCCTGTGTAGCCTTTAACTGTTGTTGTATTACTTTAATCTTTTCAGTTGTCTGTTGCACTAATTCAGGACCCAAAAGTTGGTATTCTCCTGTTTCATACCAACACAATGGTGATCTACAACGTCTACCATATAATGCTTCATATGGTGCCATATCAATATTGTGCTGATAACTATAGTTGTAAGTGAATTCTATTAAGCTCAAGTGTAGATACCAACTTCCTACAAACTGGAGGAAACATGCCCTAAGAAAATCCTCCAAGGTTTGTATAGTCCTCTCAAATTGTCCATCTGTCTTGGGGTGAAAGGTGGTACTGAATCTTAACTGCATACCCAATGCTTTATGTAGTCGTTCCCAAGAATGACTCATGAACTGGGGACCTCTATTAGAAACAATTATAGCTGGAACCCCGTGCAATCATACTATCTCATCTATATAGATCTGTGCAAGTTTCTCAGTCACAAACCTTTCTATCTGCCTAACTGACTCCACAAAAGTGCAAACCTATCTCTATTCTCTAGAGAAGATGCAGGTGTGGTCAAATCAACATTCAATCCCTTCTCAAATTCCTACAAACTGAAGGACACATGCCCTAAGCAAATCCTCCAAGGTTTGTATAGTCCTCTCAGATTGTCCATTCGTATGGGGGTGAAAGGTGATACTGAATCTTAACTGCATACCAAATGCTTTATGTAGTCATTCCCAAAAACAACTCGTGAACTGGGGACCTCTATCAGAAACAATTGTAGCTGGAACCCCATGCAATCGTACTATCTCATCTATATAGATCTGTGCAAGTTTCTCAGTCACGGACCTTTCTATCCGCTTAACTGACTCCACAAAAGTGGCAAACCTCTCTCTATTCTCTAGAGCAGATGCAGGTGTGGTCAAATCAACGTTCAAACCCTTCTCAAAATCTTGAATCCTCTCCTCATATGTAGTAGCCATGTGTGGGAAAAACCGTAGAAGCTCCATGAACTTAGCTTCATACTCACTAATTTTTATTGGTCCTTGCCTTATCCGCTCAAACTGAGAGATTTTCTCATCCAGGTAAGTCTTGGGAAAATATCTACTAACAAACTCTCGTCAGAACTCTCTCCATTCGACCTCAACTCCTGGTCGTTTCTCTTCCTCAATGGCCCACCGGTGGCCAACACTCCCTTTAAAAAGATACACTGCATGCCTAACCTTCTCAGCTTCTGGGATATTAAGAATTCTGAAGGCCTTCTCCAGCTCAGTCAGCCACAAGTCTGCGTCTGTTGGGTCAGTTGTACCAGTATAATCAGTAGCTCCTACCTGTCGAAGCCGTTCAAAAGTCTTGCCAGCTCCATGTTCCTCATTGGGAACTGGTGCCCTAGGTACAGGTGGTGGCATCCTATCTACCATATGTGTCATTGTGGCCATGAACTGTCCAAACAGAGCATGGAAAGCTGGGTTTTCTAGCGAGGCTTGATCATGCTGGGGATTTTCAGGTACTAGTTCCTCTCTAGCCTGATCCCTTGCACCTCCTAGTGTAGCAACACTACTTTCAGCATCATGTTCTTCGTGTGCTCCAGCCATCTTCAAGCTTTACTTCTTCTCCTGAGAGCAGAAGTCACTATCAGATAAACTAGAAGACACTAGAACATACTCAATGACCTTAATCCTATGTCTCTGTAGACTCAACAAACCTTAGGCTCTGATACCAAAACATTGTGACGATCTGACAACAAATCAGATTGTCATTGTGTAATTAATTGTGGAATTAACCATAATTAACCGAATAACAAAAATCACTAAAAATTAAAACCTTTTTGCAAAGAAATCCAATTCCAGGAAACTCTTATAAAGAGAACCAAAGTGATGCATACATTATAGTTCACATTGTTCATACCATGTATCATCTCTTCTCGAGGAATATATTTATAACAATTGCTTTGCGAAAACTATACATAAGCAACATAAAACCTCGAGGCATTCAAGCTAAAATCTCAGATCGATCAAGAAAACACTGAGTACTGACTCCAAGGACCTTAGAGTACAAAGATGACACATACGACTCATATCTACAAGACACGACAATCAATATCTCCACCTAAGATATTATTGCGGTACCTAATGCTGCTATCCTTCCCCTGCTGTTAGGTCCCTACCTGCTCGTCTGCATCCACCTAAAAATGTTGGTGAACAATGGGATGAGACCCATGTCCCAACAAGAGATATAACTCTCCTCCAATAATATTATCATTGTATATAAACAATAATAAACTGAGCAGAGGATTCTTTATTATTAATAAGCAGGATAAATCACTGTTTAAGAAGAATAGAGCAATATCATCTTTTAAAGCATTTCAGCTATATATGATAAAGCAGTAAATCATCTATTTAATAAGGAATATGAATAACATGTATACCATTTACACATTTTAGGATACATTAAGCAATGTAACATCAACCAATGATTTTCGTATTACATCCTTAAGCAAATATGCTACACGGCTGATTACATTTTACAATCACACTTATTCCCTGAGGAGATGAGGTATACCGTTCATACTCCAACCGACCACGGCGGCGTAAAGCATCGGTTCCATACCTAGGTCAATGGAAGAGCCAAACTCCATGACCTCATCTGTCTCAGTCAGTGCGAGACCACATGCGGGACATCTTGTGTCTCTTCTAAATAGCTTTCTAGGGTATACTGGAAAATTCTCTATAGAGCTACAGCAATGACAGAACTCTCTTCACAATCGATAGATTTCATATTTATCTCACATCGATCTAGCATTAAACATCATCAGGAGATTCGTGATACATCCATCCCGGCACATATAATGAAGGACTGAGAGATCTCGTGTTCATCTCACGTCAATCCCACATTAGGGCGTAAGGATATTCACGCCCATTACACCCACATATTCAAAAATATGCCTTCTAGGAGATCCCGTGGGAAAACCTATTTCACCATCACCAGCTACTAACGATGATGGATCTATGGCCGGGGCTCTACATGATAAGATTTCACTTGATTAATTAAGTGCATTACCATATTCTTTTAGCATTAACCAAGTTTTCAAAGATGAATTATTATGACAAATGCTACAAAGAAAAGCGTAATACTTCTATCATGTACTTTTCAAAACTTTATAAAACATTGGGATCTCAATCCCTTATCTCATTACCGGGAACTCTCATCCCTCGACAATATCATCATCATGTTTACTGGATCTGGGTAATCAAACCCTTAGTTCATCACTGAACATTGTTATCACTTATCAGGTAACTATTATCTTTAGGTCATCTGACCAAGATATACTTGATACTTGTTACACAAGCATCTCACATAACTCACAAGGCACATTAAACATCATAGCTCATACCTGGCTATGCTCATCATCTCATAATATCAACATAGTTAGTATACTTGATAACAACCATATCAATTACATATCAAGACCATGTAATACAAGGGTAACACCACTATTCCCTCATTAGGGTTAGGGTTTCCCATTCTTTATTAATTAGGGTTACTCATACCATTACCCGAAATTAGGGTTAGGGTTTTCCATTCTTTATCAATTAGAGTTTCTCATACCATTACCTAAAATTAGGTTTAGTGTTTCGCATTCTTTATCAATTAGGGTTTCATGATCACATTATCAAAGATCAAACCCTAATTCATACTCTAGACTTATTAAAAGTATCAATGTATGCACATTACAAGTTTATTACATAAGTATGAGTTTCTCTCTCATCCTTTCTAGGATGTTGATTACTCCATACTTTATTAAGTTGGCTCAACCTTTCACTAAAGTACATGCACCTATGCCTATCATAGTGTATTGAGTGTATTACTTTCATAAGCATCAAATGGCAATCACTCTAAGTGTACTATTCACCTAAGTACTTTAGAGGTACTTCCATTGTAATCAACATTGATATACTTTACAACCACTCATAGGGTTGTTTGACCTTTCATGGTTTTGACAGTATTTGGTCTCTAAATGGTTTTAGATTATTTAATCTTCAAACGATCTTGAAAACCCATTTTTAACCTTCAAACAGTCTTGAGACCCCTTTGACCATCAAATGGTCTTGATATCCTTATGACCTTCAAACGGTTTTGATATGCATTTGACCTTCAAATGGTCTTGAGATCATTTTGACCTTCAAATGGTCTTGAGATCCTATTGACCTTCAAACGGTCTTGAGATCCTATTGACCTTCAAACGGTCTTGAGATCCTATTGACCTTCAAACGGTTTGAAACCGTTTGATCTTGTTAGGGTTTGAAATCGTTTGGACTAAATTAGGTTGAAACCGTGTGCACTCTAAATAGTTTGAAACTGTTTGACCTATCCAAAGTTGAAACTGTTTGAACATGAAACCGTTTGAAACCATTTGACCTATCCAAAGTTGAAACCGTTTGAACTCTAAATGGTTTGAAACCGTTTGACCTAACTTATGTTGAAACCGTTTGAACATGAAATGGTTTGAAATCGTTTGGCCTATCCAAAGTTGAAACCGTTTGAACTCTAAATGGTTTGAATCCGTTTGACCTATCCATAGTTGAAACAATTTGAACTTGAAAAGGTTTGAAACCGTTTGACCTAGATTAGGTTGAAACCGTTTGCACTGTAAACGGTTTGAAACCGTTTGGCCTAGATTAGGTTGAAACTGTTTGCACTCTAAACTGTTTGAAACCGTTTGGCCATACACAGTTGAAACTATTTGGTATTGTTGATCTAGAGGTGTGTGCTAAGATGATGTCATCATCATCAAGCTTTAGACCTCTATTTCTACTGTCCATACAACTGATGGATTCATCAATTACTCAAAAAAAATCGAGAAGAAGGAAAGATCAACATATATTGTAAGATTGAATTCAAATGATAATATCAATGGGTTCAAGTTATATAAGCCACCTTCAAAGAAACTTCAAACCTACAAGATTTTCATCTTGAATGGTGAAGATAGCTCCTCCAATTATCCAAGGCACGTTCTCAACCCTTTTGATGTAAAAGATTGCCAAAGTTGAGCATTGGATGGAAGAGAGAAGAAAAGAAGAGTTATAACACGATTATAGCCTTCAACCCAAGGTTGAAGATGACCATGGATCTTACCTCAAGTTGGGAAATGATCTCGTCATTCTCCTTTGCTTCCTTATTCATCGACCTAAGTGGGGAGTGAATGTGTATTGCAAAAATAGACTTTCAAGTAGTGGATAATTGAGTGTCTATAATTGAATTCGTAAGAGAGAGAGAGAGAGTAGGAGGGAAGTCATCAACCTTCCTTTCTAGGGGCCACATGCCCCCTCCACTTCCTTGTCTCCGAAGCTATCTTTTTTTCCCTAATTCCTTTGAGTTATCCCAGAATTGTAGTCGGCCATTAAGCTCCTTAATGAATATAATACTATTATCCATTACTACCTTTATGCTAGTGGACATTATTTTTCAATTGAAAATGTAGGTAGATATTTTCACCTACTTAGGAATATCGGCTTCTCTCAAGGTATTTTGGCTGCCATTCCATTATATAATTTCTTCCATAGCTTTTTAGTTGATAGGCACTTCATTTAATTTATATATTTTTGCTACAAAATGGCGTAGGGTTTCAATTATGCTTATTTCTTGATTATTTTATTATCAAGAGGATCACTACTCAAATATGGTTCAGACAAGATGCCCCTTTCTTTTTCTTTTCTCTAAATGATACCAAGAGACAGTAGGGACACTCTTGAGGTGGTATTTTACATATTCAACCCAAGGTTTTGGGGTAAATTGCAAATCACACCAAAACTAGTATTCAATGTACAAGTATTATTCAAACAAGCTCCTTCTTGGAACTTAGGCTTCCACAAGGCATCCCTTAGCATCCTTCTCATTCTTATGATGCTAAAGTACTTGAGGAACATTTATCATGTAACATTTTGCAAGGTAACCCCTTATATTGGGTAAATTGCACTTTATTCCAAAATAAGCAAATATTGCTTCAACATTATTCAAATAGGACCAAAATTGAAACATAAGCTCTCCTTTAGTCTTAATTACTTTTCAAAAGATAAAGAAAAAAATATAAATGACTTACTTAAGCAAAAATCCTAGGGTTAAGGCGTAACCCAGGTTAGGGATGTTACATTCACCATCTACATGGCCCCCCATATGCTCCTCCAAGTATAGCTGGGATTTACCCCCAACTCCACATGTAAGATGGATGAGGATCTATAATACTTCACCTTTAAAATCCAGGCAGCAAGAGTCTCATCATCTACAGCCAACCTCCATCCTTGTTTATCTAGGAGCACGTGGTTGAAAGCTTTCAAATCCCTAAACCCCGTCTCTCCATAGTCTTTGGGCCTGCACAATCTCTCCCAACTCATCCAATGGATCTTCCTTTCACCCTCCTTGGAACCCCACCAAAACTGGGCCATCATTGCATGGATCTCATCAATAAGACCTTCCAGGAGCTTAAAGATACTCATGAGATGCGTAGGGATAGCTTGGATCACCGCCTTAATCAAAACCTCCTTGTTTGGCCTAGAGAGAAACTGCTCTTTCCATCCCTATAATTTTTTCCACACTCTATCCTTTATTGCAGCGAACACTAATTTCTTAGACCTCCCCATCACCATAGGGAGTCCAAGATACTTCTCATGCATGTCCACCACCCTGACTTACAGCCGGTTGTTGATTAACTCACTCCTTTCTCCTAGGACGTTCACACTAAAGGAAACCTCTGTGTTCTCATAATTGATTTTTTGCCCAAATGCCCTCTCATATTGGCTAAAAATTTTAGCTAAATTAGAGCATTCTTCTGAGGTAGCCCTTGTGAACACAATGTTGTCATCTATGAAAAAAAGGTGAGTAACACGTGGTGCTCGTCTGCAAATCCTTGTCCCGTGAATTATGTTTCCCTGCACAACTTTAGACAGAGAAAAGGAGAGTTCTTCAACGCAAAAAAGAAACTGATAGGGGGAGATAAGATCACCTTGGCAAAGCCCTCTAGATGGGTTTGAATATCCTCTCCTGTTGTCGTTGACGATGAACTTATGGGATACTCTAGTTACACAATCCATAACCTTATTCCTCCAAATATCCGGCAGCCCCGTCTTTGCCATAACCTTCTCTAAGAAAGGTCATTCCACCCTATCATAAGCCTTGCTCATATCCATCTTGAGAGCCATAAATCCTTCTTTTCCCTTCTTCCTATGTTTCATGGTGTTAAACATTTCATAGGCCACCAAAGCATTATCTGTAATCATCCTTCCTCCTATGAAAGCACTTTGATTCTCAGAAATAATCTCATTCATCACTGGTTTTAGTTTGTTCTACAAGACCTTTGTGATAATTTTGTAGGAGACATTGCAGAGACTGATTGGGTAATATTCTGACAATTGGACATGGCTGTTTTTTTTAGGAATGAGGACAATATTTGTATCGTTCATATCTTCAAGACCCACCTCCCCTTTCCACCATTTAGAGATAAAGGACAGTAAGCTATTTTTAATTACCTCCCAGAACCTTTGATAGAAGAGAGCTTTAATTCATCCCATCCGGTCCTGGAGCCTTGTTAGGATGCATTTGTTGGAGATCTTTCCATACTTCTATCTTCGTAGGTGTGTGATCTAGATCTGAAAAAGATGATTCTGGTACCACCCATGGAAAGCCTTCTAGAAACTCATCCATCCCTGATGGATTAGAATTGGAAAATAGGGAATTGAAATATGATGAAATAATTTCAACAATAGAGTCTGACTCTGTGTGCCAACTACCCTCCTCCTTACACATCCCATCTATAGTGTTACGTCTCTTTCTTTGACTAGCTTTATGGTGAAAGTACTTTGTATTCCTATCCCCGTCTTTCATCTCATTGGTCCTGGCCCTGGCCAACCAATAGGTCTCCTCCATCTGCTGAAGTTCATGCAGCGCTTTCACTAACACCTCACACTCCTGAAGCATATCATGAGAAGGTAACCTGTTCTGAGCAGTGCAAAGCCTCTTCTCTATTTTTTGAATTCTCCTCTTGATGTTGCCAAATTTCTCTGTCGCCCAACCAACTAGCTTTTCAGCACATTTCTCCATCTTTGCACTCCGGTGAAGATAGACAGAAGGTTTCAAACCTGAATCTTTTCACAAACTGACTCTCCCCATGACTTCTATGTTCTGCCAACAAGAGAATCTATCCATGGTCATAATTGTGGATTGGGAAGTTCTTCACCTTCCTTATGTTGAAGATATCACACCATTTTCTATCTGCCAAGAACCGGTCAAGTCTTTCCAGAATCAGATTGTTAGCATGCAGCCCTCTCTTCCAACTGACCTTATTATCGGTAGATCCCAGGTCCATCAACTGACATCTATCAATAGCCTCCCTAAAGTTGTGCATCTTCCACTCGTTCCTTGGTTGTCCTCCCTATTTTTCAGCATGAGCAAGGATTTCATTGAAGTCTCCACCAAGCAAAATAGGCCATCTGGACTGAGTACAAAGATCCTCCATCAGCTGCCATGTGTAATGTCATTCGTGTGTGGCTGCCCATCCATGTATTCCAAAAAAATAGAAACACTCCTGACTGCCCTCATTCCCCACCACCACATTGATATGATGATCTGGGAAAGACTTTACAGTGAAATCATCACCTCTCCACCACAGACCCAAACCCCCTGCCCTTCCCCTACTATCAACACTAAAACCCCCATTGAAACCACACTTCCTCCTCACTGCCTCCTGGTCTCCCCCTCTACACATAGTCTCCATAACAAAGACTATGTCGGGCATCTCTCTCCAACACCTCCTCCTGAGGGAGTCCACCGTCCCGGGGCTTCCCAGACCCTGGACGTTCCAACATAAAGTTTTCATTGCCCTTCATGGGCCTGGACCTCCCCAGTGCGTGCTACTGAAAGAAGAGTTGGTTCAACCTAGACCTCAACTCTCAAACATTTCCCCTCTCCTCCATTGCCCCTTCCACCTCCACCTATTCTTCATCCACTCCCCCTCTTCTCCTCCCCCCCCCATGAGCCTTCAACCTTCCCCTCCCTTCACCATCCACTCTCGAATGATGAGTCCCAAACCATGTTAACCTTCTCACCTTTCTCACCTTACCCCCTCCCTCCTTTCTCCTTTTATGTTCTCTCCCCAGTGAAGGTGTCACCTCCTCTTGGGCTTTCAAAATCTCCTCCTCCTTGCTCGCATCCCCACTCCCCATGATCGTTCCAAGACCATGCACCATGACACCTCCCTCAACATATCGTGTCACCTGTGTGAATACCTCTGTGACTACCTCCATTGTTCCTTGAGTGGTCGTGTTGTCTGTCTGCCGCCTCCCCGGTGGAGTCCTCGACTCTCCATTGATATGACTGCCACTGCTCTGACCTATGAATGAAGGTTCTTGCCTTGTGTCTTCCACTACTGCCTTGCGTCCATTGCCCTCCTTGTCCACTCGCTGCACAAAGATCTCCTCCAAGTCCACCATGGTCACTGAGTCGGCATTCTCTTCTACCTCCTCCGATTGCTGATGGACCAAATTATGGCTATGATGACCTCCACTACCTCTGTCCTCCCCGTACACATGTCCATCAGACTTGGAGCATGACGTCGTCAATTTGGAGGTGAACCATAGATCCTTGCTTGCACTTTCCTTCCCGAAGAGTTCTCCCTTGATTGGGATGTTCCACCTCTTCGTTGGAGAAGCTATGATCCACAGTCCCCACAATCGTGGAGCCAGGCCATCCTCCTCCTCTTCATCTTCATCCCTATAATATTTTTCTAGATGCCCGATCACCCCACATAGATAATAGAAATTTGGGAGTCTTTCGTATCTTATCTCAATCGCCAAAACCATTCCCTCCCTATCTCGGATCTTTTGCTTCTATCGAATTGGCTTGGTGATATCGATTTCAACACTATCTCAGCACGATGACCCCCAGCCGAGATCACGTATGTCCACCGCGCACACTGTACCAAGCTTTCTAGCCACCACCCTAATTTCCTCCTCTGACCTATACCCTAGAGGCATGTTGTATAAACGAACCCAGAACTGGCATAAGTTGAGAGTCATCTACGTCAGTGTGTCTTCTAGTTTGACATCCCAGACGACTAGCAGGTGGTTGTCGAAGTTCCATGGCCCCTCAGCCACGACCTTCTCCTTATCCATTCTGTGGAGAAATTGGATTACGAAGAGATTGCTGGAGATCTGCCGAAAGCTTTCCTCTTTCCTCAATGACCAAGCATTGGTCATTGTTCTCTTGAAGTCCGAGAAGTTATATGACATGCTCGTTGTCAGCCATCCAACCAGGGCTAGCGCTATGTGCTCGCTGCCCTCTCCACCCACCGAGTCTGTCACGGAACCGGAATCCCAGTCCCATGAACCAAACGTATACCAAAGGCGAAATGCGGAAGCGTAAAGCTGAGCACACATGAACAGATAACAAGATAAATGCACCAACATAATCTCAACAATCAACAAGATATATTAAGAAACATCATTATATTACATGATTTCAATTACATGTTCAAGAGTCACTTTATACAAGTATTCTCATGTATACTATATCTAGATCTTACAACAAGTACACCTAGCATAGCTCACCAAGCCCTTCATCCTTATAGCCATCTCTGAACCTAAAAACAACATACGAGAAATGGGTCAACACACGAGGTGTTGAGTATGGGGTCGAAAGATACACATATATATATGCTTTGCATAATTTTGAAAAGATTTCAAGACTAAATGAACAAGAATAAACATGTTAATTGTTTAACAAATGCGAAACCATATTTTATGTCATTTCACTCCATTATACCAACAATATCAAACATGTTTAAGGCCTTTGACCATCTTCCCGTCGGAAGGGTCCGTAAGGGTGCTCAAGCTTAGCTACCCTTTTATACGAGAGGGACCTCAAGGTCGTAACCAAGAGCCCTTTAACAACAATATTATAATGGAGTTCCATATATATATATGTGTTCAAGTTATAAAACATACGAAGCAAACATCGAGTATGACATATCAATACTACATGGCAATATATGAGAAAATAGACAAACAAGCATATAATATATGTCTTTTCAAGCAAGAAAGTGGTAGTCATATAACTAGATAAGGCCCATACCTGATTCAGAGATTCCTAACTTATCCTCCATCATCTAGCCACATGCCAAACCTGATTAATCAACAAGATTACATATATGCATTAGATTCTCATCATTAACCCTAATCAGATGCATTTTAGGGTTTGGCAAAGATGGGTTCCAAGGTTGGTTATTGGTTCATTAGGTGACCTTATACTGATTTAGAGTCCATCATGTGGGTGTGGTTCAAGTTTCATGCCATTATGACGTTCCATGCTCTTTCTATAAACATACCAAGGTTTAAGGCATTTACATGCATTCTAGGGTCGAAGGACTCACAGAGTAATCAAGGTCAAAGATCATCAAGGTAGGATAACCCATCATCAAACAAGGTTTAGATCATCAACATAAGGTCAAGGAAACATATAGCAAGATTAGGTGGTTGTCCATTACCAACAAAATTGGGGTAACATTCATCATTAAAGTCTGAACTAAGCACATATGTACAAAAAGGGTCATGATGAACAATAGGGAGAGTAGGACCTTCATTTAGTTCAAATATATATCACAAGTACTGATTTAAAGATCGAGGTTGATTGAGCATCAAGATCCAATCATTAATCATAATCATGTGTTAAGCATATTCAAATTAGTCAAAGGTTACATCTTTAGAAATATAAGGAAACTAGAAGAAGATTCAGGGTCTGGAAATAAGCTCATGTTGTAGGTCTTTTTCTTCTAACGAAAAAGGACTATTTATTTGTAGAAATCGGACATTCCTTGCATTTATTGGGATTTTAGCAAGATTACCTTGATGTGATTATTTCTGGGTCGTTTGATTCTAGATCAGAGGTTATGGATGCACCACACGCTCCCTCCTGGAGGGTGCCTTGCGCTGGCCTCCTGGACCTAGGCCGGGTCTAACAGTAATAATAACGTCGGCCTTGGTCCACACTCAGGTTATGCTGGCCCACCCCAGCGGGACTCTTCTCTCTTGCACGCGATTGTGTGAGGTCTGCAACCTGTCTGTTGTGCGACGGCGCCGAGCTGCCGGAGAAGGGGCGATGGAGGAGGTGAGGTCGGGCCCAGATTTGGAGAAGTCGGCTGGTCGCACGGGTGGCTGGCGAAGCTAGAGGAACCCCAAACGCCATTACACATGGCCTGGGCTAGGAGTCGTGCTCCGCCGAAGCTATGGCGGCGCCATTGATGCGGCCGCCGCAAGTGCTGTTGGGGAGGGCGCTCTAGGGCACGAACATGAGTGAAAAGAGAGGGGAAAGGACCGGAGTAGAGAGCGAAGAGATTTTAGGGTCTTAAATCGTCAAACAAATAGCAGAACGAGGCTGATTGGCGGTGTCAAAAGATGCAGCCGCGCCCTTGCATCGGCTCAAGGTTCGGATGAAGGCGGCAAGCCAGCTTCCGTTGGATTGAGTCCAAACCTAGGAGGAGAGATCTGACGGTTGAGAAATAGGGGCGCACTAGGGTTTAGTAGTGGGAGAGGTGGCTACTGGGCTGTGCGCCCTCTCAAGGACCCTGATGGGCCGGCCCAAAGCTACAACAAAGGGCAAAAGTAAAAATTAAAACAAAGCAAAACAAAGTGTCTTCAAAATATCATAACTTGGGCTACAAAGGTACGATTAGGGTGATTTTTCCATCGCCGGATTCGAAATTGAGAGATCTACAACCTTATATATATTGGAAAACCAAAATATCATAGAAAGGGTGTTCGATATTAATTGCAATATGGTTATAGATTAAAGCATGTCTCTTATTTCAATTGGCATATACAAGTCACATATTGGGAAGTTGACTGACGATTTAATTAAATTGGGTCATAATCTCATTCCAACTATATAATGTGACCCAATTGGGTGATTTGGGCTACTAATAGAGAGAGAAAGTGGATATCCATAGAGAGAGAAAATTGAGGTTGTCACAGAGTCCTTCAAATCCAACACATCATTCTCCTCCACCTCCTGAACCCTAAGTGACACATACCTAACCATGAGTTCATCCGCCATGGCATGGAGAGTACCTGTAAATCGCAAGAAAGGTCACCGCGGTGGCCAGAAGGTCCTGGAAATGTCATCGCTCAGAGCGAACTATGTTTAATTTTTTTAATTACTTGAATTTATACGAACAATAATTTATTCGGTTTTCTCATTAAAAAAACAGTCGGTGATTGGTTTTTTTAGATAGTAGGGAATTTCATCCCTATCAAGGTAATTAGGAGAGAGAACAACGTACCAATTATTACTTTTATTGTCAGCCTGTAGTATTCCAATGGGATTCACTTAGATTCAATCCCGCAACCTTCATTTCACAAGTAGCAAACTTGACTAGCATAGCTAGCTGATATGTGCATAGTCGATGATTGGTGTTGTACGATAACGCCGTAATCTTTTACCAAAATAATAAAAAACCAACCAAAATTTAATATACTTAACTAGTAGAAATCCGTATGTTATGAAACTCAAGAAACAAATTATTCAATCCACCCTCCATGATTTTGGGAATGAGATAGAATCAACATTCATTTAATCACACTCTACTAAATGTTATACACTTTAAATGTTAATATAAAACGGCCACAATATGTAAGTGAAATAATGAAATATATCCTACAAGTCATCAAAAAATGACCCGATGTAAGCATAATAGACTAGAATGCCATTGTTGAGCTTTTAAATTTTGATAAGTTTTGTATAGTATAGAAGAAGTTAGAAACTTGAGCATTGTAGTTTTTGAAACTAGGAATTTTATAATTTAAATATTCTCATGGTCTTTCTATTGTACAAGTATGTTGTGAATGGTCTGAAGGGATTTCTATATAAGGAATAGATCATGTTCAACCTTTATGAACTCAAGCAGTCTCTAGAAGAAATTTATTTATATATTGGTGACTAGTTAGATATGAGACAACAATCTGAGTTTAGACTGTGACTTCGCTGAAATTTCACTCTGGTTGAACTTTTTCTAGTCCTCATGCAGTGTTTGTCCAAACATGAATTGTATCAAGATGACATTTCTTCATAGGTCAAGTGATATATTGTTCCACATCGAGTAATGTTGTTTGCCTATATGTTGTGCTTCTCCAAGACAAGTTTCATAGTTTTGTTTGCTAAAATTCATACAAATAATTAGTTATTTTGTTTTCTAGTTAAGAAATTTTTTGATTATTGGTGTTGTGCAATAACAATGTAAACTTATTTCAACATAGTAAAAAATCAACCAAATTTAATGTACTGAAGTCGAACAAATTCTTATGCTATGAAAGTGAAGAAGCGAATTATTCAATCCAACCTCTAGTTTTTGGGAATTAAACAAAATTTACATCATTTAAGCACACACTACTAATTGTTTCACACTTTAAAGTTTAAATGAAATGGCTAACACATGAAAACATACCACAATAATGTAATTGAAAGAATGAAATACATCCTACAAGTCATCTAAAAAGAGCTAACTTTGTTGATGAGCTGGTAAGTGTCGTTTCCTAGGTTGATTATCTCATACTCAATGAGATTTCATGTAGGTGAATTAGTTGATCCAATTTATATACCTTACTAGACTTGTTTAAACACAATTGTACAAATTGAGTCAGCTAAGACAAGGCACTCTGACATGTGAAAGGTAGGAGAAAACCATTAACTACCAAATTCTAGGCACATGAGAATATATACTTATAGAGAGTATTCCATAACCTATAAGGATAATAAAATGCCATGTGGACATGATTGCACGCCAGCTAAAAGTGGGGATATGGTAGAACCCATATGGTAGAGATGTCACCCACAAAAATTGCAACTTCATGTCTTGTAGAACGATACAAATAGTTATACTTGTAAGGAGCCCAGAATGGGGGAGGTGTATATATACTCTTACATACTTTAGACTGAACAAATGTTGGAAGGAAGCTTGTCAAAATAATCTCATTGTGGGAGTAAATAAAATCTACTTGCACATAACAAAAGAGAATAGAGTTGGAAGTGGGATTACACATTGTAAGCATAATGGACTAGAATGTCATTGTTGAGATTCTATATTTTGATAAGTATTGTATAGTATAGAAGAAGTTAGAAACTTGAGCATTGTAGTTTTCGAAACCAAATTTTTTATAATTGAAACTATTTTAATGGTATTTTTATTGAACTAGTGTGTTGCAAATGGTCTTAAGGGGTTTGTATGAATGGGAATAGATCATGTTCAACCTTTATGAACTAAATCAGTTTCTAGAAGAAATCTAGTTGTATTTTGAGGACCAATTAGATATGCGACAATAATTTGAGTTTAGACAGTGACTTTGTCAAAGTTGCACATTAATTGAACTTAACTACAAAGTGATGGTTTAATTATCAAGAGCTATCTGATTCAATGACTACCTCCTTAATTAATTATATATTTTATCTTCACAGTTCCCAAAATAAACTTCATCTAAAATGATGTTGGGATGTATATAGAGTTCTATCGAGAATGGTCGAGACTCATAAAACTCTTTCAATAGCTGAAAAAAATGTTCAACTAACAACTATCTTTGTCAAATGTAAGCTGGACTAAATAAATTAAAAATGATCTCTAGAGAACTAATCCATGTTCAAATATAGTCATATTTTGAGAACCATCCAAGTTTTGATTCAGTCAAGTTTAGTAATAAAAATGACCCAAATTTCTTTCTCTAGAAAAACTAATAAAAATTTAAGATATTTTATCAACAACTAGTTCTACAAGAATAAAAATAATGAAAAAAATATCACCTAAGTTGCATAAGAAAATATAAAAGTTGTGGTGCTTTCATTATAGATCTATTTTACTCTTTTCCATAACACAAAATGACATGCACATGTAATAATAATATCAAATGTAACTTGTAGAGAAATATTATTGTGCTTACTGAGATAGGCATTGCATATGTCTTTCAATCAATAATATTCTTCATTTAGATAGTGAAAAATATATATATGAAAAGAATTTTTTTTAATCTAAAGTTGTGTATAACATAGCTTAGAGATCATACCATGTTTCTGTTCAATATGCAAATTTGAATGTTATTTCATGGGTTTGTGAATAAATTTGATATGTAGAATTTGATGGAAGTTCATGGAGGCATGTGCAAAGTCATCCAAAGAGGTTTGAAGGTTTACTAGAACACTACTACTAAAGAGTCCTTGTACAATAGTTATTTTCCTCCATATACAATGTGTACCATACCCATGATTCTAACAGAAGAACCTAAAAATGCTACTGACAACCCACAATGCACACAACCAAAGATTGAGATATGCACCTGAAAATACAACATTTACCAAACAAACTATAGCATTCACATATGTTGAATTTTACATAACCTCTAAAAAAATTAGGTTACACATTTATAGTGGATATTGTAAAAGAACATGTACAAGGGAATGGATGATCTACAACATGCTCCACCTATCAACTTCTCATAACACTTTACAACTCACAGTCTCATATCCTCTCTTAATCTAAACATGTAAATATTAAAATAGTTAAAAAAAAGAATAAGTACAAACTCGTTGAGTACGTGGTGCCAGTAAAGTACATAACTATTGAAAAGGAAGTATAACTTGCATTAATAACATATAACTTGATATGATATATAGGGGTAATAACAATAATATATGATTAAAATCAATTCATTAGGTGACAATATGTATTTTATTATGGATTTGCACTTCGAACAAGAATCCATCTTTCATCTGATATTTACAATTTTTGGGTGAAGGGACAAAAAGGTGCCACTTAACCCCAAGGGAATGGATGAAGTTCCAGTTTATTTCATGCTAATCACATCATGATTCAAAATCTTGCAGAGGTTGAGAGTTATGTGCCTTTCTCTCATCCCAATTCATGTTTCATCTGCTCGACCCTATCTATTTATTGTGATGATGTTTATTCATTTGTACCACCTGTACCTTTATTTTTTTACTTCCTTGCATATATATGCATAACATATATCTCAATTCTTGCATTGTTGTGCAATTTTTCAAAAATAAATTCTTTTTTCATTCCATTCCATCCATTGCATTGAATTGCATGTCCATCTTATTAATTTCTTGCATGATCTTAGTTATGATTTGCTTTCATGAAAGTTACTACTTAGGTGTGTAGATCTTGATGTGAATACATGAATTTGACACTATTTTGGCCAATTATATCCAAACTTGAAATACTTTCTGCACAACATGTTTCAATCTGATATCTACATTATTGAGAAAACGTATATGACCTTTGAAAAATGCATATCATATTCCAATTCCCTATTTCTAAATAGTCTCAATTTTTTACTATCTACATGTGAATCACCTCTTTCATACTTGTTGAAATTTTCAATTAAAGTGTGATCTAAGAAGGACACGAATACTTAGGGTTTGTCAGTCTCATGATCAAAATATGGTTGTGGTATTTTCTCATTCATGCAGTTGCCATTGATTTATGAAGATAATGAAGTAACATTCATGCAGGAAACATTGTATTAAGACCCACACTAGTGATCCATCTATTAATTCACTTTTCATTCATCATTTCATGTCTCGCCACCTCATGGAAGAATGTCTAAAGGCATAGAAATAGTAACCCTTGTCCAGCCTATAAAATCTTGGGGTGGTCGACATTTCTTCCCTCCATTTCACTCCTATCACCATATGCTCAAGATAAACCAAGTTCAAATAAAAACAAGATGAAAAAAGAAAATAGCGATGCTCATGTGTAATAGCATCTAAACAAAGAAAATATTAGTGCTCCTATGTGATAGCACTCCGACCTCCTTCCACAATCCTTTCTTATTTTTGCAATCCTACATGGATAGGGAAAAATAAACTGTAGCCTCTCTATTCAATTTAAATAGACATGCGGGTCACCTAGACTGGATTGATATTTGAAATTGAATGCTTGATGATGAAAAAATACCCCTAATAGTTTTTTTCATAACCGTCATGAAACATTGTACTTGGAGCTATATGAAAGCTATGAATTGATTGTGTATATGATGTCCTATATCAGAAACTTGTAGGCTTAGTGTTTTTATCACAATTGACTTGTAGAAAAGGATGGGAAAGAGGTGGGATACATGTAGTTCTTCCTTATTGAGCCCATTTAGTCAATGCACATCTATTTCAATGCATTAGTCACTTCTTACTGTTTGAAAAATTGATAAGAGATTCAGTTGGAGCACACTTGAGGACAAGTATGATTTAAACTTTGGGTGGTGAGCAAAGCCTTAACGGGGACTTCGTCTTGTGCCATATTTCCCATAATTCATAATAAGATCATCATAATGCAAGTAATTATCCATTAAGAATGTATTTTATATATAATGCACTTATGAATGTTGTTTGCATGATAGTTAGGTACTTTCACCACTTCTTGATCAAAATGAGAGTAGGTTGAGTCTAGGGTTTCTCTAGGCTTGAGGAAGTATAAAATGAAGCCAAGATAATTCCTTACCTTTCCTAAGTGATCAAAGAATGTGTTCAGGAAAAAATCTCCATGGATGACCAAGTTCAATATCAATATGCTACAAAAAAAACTTTAAATAACATTGGTGCCCAATCACAGTCGTGCTCTAAAAGTAAAAATCACAAGCTCAACTCAGAGTTTGAGGAAAGACATGAATTGTAGCTATTACAGAGGTTATCAACAACATCACTATTGTGCTCATGGCCCAACATGGTTGTACTGCCCAACACGACCACCCATCATGACTGTGGAAGCCAGCTCTCATGAGGACTATTCTCTAGGACACGAACACTCCTCAATATTCACCTAACAGTTATACATTATCCATATTTTGATGATGACTTAACTATTCCATTCATGTCTATTTGAGTTCAATATAAAATTTATAGGTACACCAAAAGGATGAAATTAGCAAACCCTAGTTTGCCATAGAACATGCCAAATTCAACAAAAATTCAAGTTTTGAAGAAAAGATAGATTCTTTGTTAGAAATGTGTTGTCAAGAATATATATTGAATGCATGGATTTTTTCCAAGCTTGATGGATAATTAGAATCATTTGAATTGAATATGTATACATTTTCAAGTTTTTGTCTCATCCTGAATAGGGAGGTTTGTTAGCCAAGATTGCCTTTGGGGTAACTCAACTACTAGCTAATATTTGGGCTTTAGAAGGACCCTCGATCAGCTAAGTTTGTCCCTACGTAACTCTACCTTTGGCCAACACTGGCCGGATTAAAGAATCTATAGATTGAGTTGCTTATCAATTAAAAACTTGATCGATAGATGTGATAAGCTTGATAGTTAGCACTGCTGGCCAATTTTCCAAAAGGTAACTCATACGACAACACTATACTATAAAGTGGTGAAAAGTTTTTTTTTATTTGAAGGGATGAAAACTTCAAAGATAGATGCGTTGGAACCTCCAGAAAGACTATTTCAATCTAAGTGTCTCTATTGTTTAGTAGGAAAGGTCAACTAGAAATAGGGACCCCTGGACTTCATTCCAAGTTTGCATTCTAGGTTCATGTCATATACTTGGGTGGTTATGCCTACAAGATCTTCTAACCTCCCCCAAGCATGATTACTTCCTTATATTTATTTGAGTGAGTAATTTTTTATATAAGAGAGGTAGAATTATTGCAACTAGTTGTGAACCCTCAATTATCACTTCTCCAAATTCCATTGACAAATTTTGATTGAAGGTTGTTACAACCCCAATTTTTGGGTTCTTTGAGTGAGAAATGTAATTTCTCCTATTAAAGATATTTGAACAAATAATGATATAATTTGTTTTGAATAAAATGATTTTGTTTACAATAGCCTTGTTAGCTGTTTTGTGGGTTGTATTGGCTATTGGGCCCAATAATAAGGATAAGACAAAAGAAACTCCATTAATAATAAGAAATTGAGAAAAGAAAGATTTAGAAACCTCTAGAAGGCAAAGGAATATTATCCAAGGGTGGATTTCGTGCCTCATGGGTTCCTTGGGTTCCAAGGAGTCTAAAGTTGCAAAGATACACTACTACAGAAACAACATTCAATGTCACTTTTCTGGGCATCGGTTATTTAGGAAATCTGACGCCTATAACATTCAACGTCGGTGATTTAGGAAACCCGACGTCTATATTCAAAGACCAGACAGACATGGGTACCACTTTGTATTCAGCGTCGGCAGGGTAACACAAAACCGACGCCTAAAATCTCCCTCAAAATCCAATTTTTGGGTGAAAAACTGGCCCCAAAGTGTCACATACATCGTCGGTTTTTTAACTTCTAACCGACGTCTATATAAGATGAACATTTGCGCAAAAAGTCCCAATTTTGGTGTCGGTTATCCGTTGATAATTGACGCTGATAATGGTTCCCGCCAAATAATTTAGGGCAAAGATTGTCTAATTGGACGTCGGTTCTTAAGGGTCAACCGACGCCGAAGAGTTTAGGTATTGTTTGTATTTGATAACCGACATCGTTTACCAACTTAATAGACCCACGAATAGCAATTGTTCCCCTTTCTTCTGTTTCATAGTCTTCTATTTCATCGTGAAGCCACCCGCCCGCCCGCTGCTGCTCGCCGTCGATGTCGTCGCTTCTCGCTCACTGTCGATGTTGCCTGCTGCTTGCTCACCGTCGATGCCGTTGTTGCTGCACTGCATCGCCACCACCTTCCTCCTTGCCGCTGCCCATCGTCGGCGTTCTCTTTACCACCGTCGCCGCCGCTATTCCTTCCTCTCCGCCGCCCACCGTCATTGTTCTCTTTGCTCGCCGCCGCCCACCGCCGCCTATTCCTTCCTCTCCCTGCTCACTCCTGACTGTGGTTGCTGGTTCTGGAGCTCGTCGGTCACCACTGCACATGCCTGCCCTTCCACCTGGAGCTCATCGGCCGCCGCTACTGGACTGCCATGCCGCTTGTGGATATCACCGGCTATCGCCACTACTGTTGGAGGTCCGTTGTTGCTCGCCTACTTGTCCGCTGCCGCTACTGAAAGGTATGCTTCCTCCCTTACTACTCCGCCACTGTTGTCTAGTAGTGCATACCTGGGAGTTATTAGGAACACCTAAATGAATGTCTAACACCTAAATGAATATCTAGTTGTGTATTTAATTTGGATGTATATGTTGAGCCTAGATTTAAAGAGGGCATGCTATAGTATTTTCCTAGTATGTTGAAAGATTCTCAATCGTGTGTATCACATGGGATTCTTATCCTCAACACAATGGACTACAATATATGCATCTAATGCCTTAAATCAAAGACTCTAATGTTATAAAATCCCATCAAAGTAGGTAGAAACAACTTATATATATTCAGATCTTAATAATTCCATGAAGTGCACATTATCTTACTCAGGAAAAGTATGTGTATAATGTGGGATTAGTTCCATATAATGGTTCTATTTTAGTAATCACATAGACTTAATCAACATTGCTACTTGTATTATCGTAGTGATTAAAAGACTCTTTCCTGGTCCCCTCAGTAACTAATGTTCCCTTGAGATGAGTGTTAATTGATCTAGCTTGCTTACTTTCCTTGTAATGCCATCTTTTATGTGCTATGACCCACTAGTCACCTTTAGAGTATTAAAATGATGCAACTTGTACACTTGTTAGATTTGAATCTATAAATCCTATGAAATGATATCACCCCACAAAATCAGTAATCACTATTATGTCTTATACACTCTAGAATCAAGATCTAATACTCTTATGCTATTTTAACACCATGAGACCTTTTTTGCTGATTCTAGTGGATTATTATGACCTATGATGAACTAACATGAAACCATGCTCTTAATGATATGATTTTGTTGGCCTATAAACCCATCCAAGATTTACTCATTAGGAGTAAATCTTGGATAGGCCCCGGTTTGAGACTGTTCTTGAACACCTAATCTCACTTAGGATGTAAGTGTATAATGTGTATTGGGTTTTCGAGAAAATTTCAGCAACATTTCCCCATTTGTTCTCTAAGTACATATATACTTAGAGAACAACGGGGAAATGTTGCTGAAATTTTCTCGAAAACCCAATACACATTATACACTTACTAGTGAGATTAGGTGTTCAAGGATGGGATAGGTGGTACACATTTATTATATATAAGAATGACATCACATGTATTTTTTAACCGTAGACCCTAATCTTGAAGCTAATGATGACTTATATGTGCGCGTTGATCACAATGAAGGATTGTTAATTGATAAAAGATCACAATTTTAGAGGCATGCATGTTTATATTTTTTTTATTGAAGCTAAATGCTTTCTTTTCTAATATAAATATCATTTTCAAATTTGTTGTTTCATTATCTTTTAGTTAATACAAATGCTAAATGTTTGCTTTTTAATGACATTTTCAGATGGCTGACCATGATGAGCATGATGTCCATGATGAGCATGAAGTCCATGATGAGCATGTTGTCCATGATGAGCATGGAGAGGATACCAATGTAAGTTCCAAAAATATATCCTGTATTTCTATAAAATTCATTATCTTTTAGTTATGTCATATATCATATATTTCTATATTGGGCTAATTCAGTGTGTTTATTTTTGTCAAATTTTAGGATGATGTACCCACTGAAGCACTAGAGGAACTTGATGCGCATCACCAAAAACTTAACAAGAAAAGGGGCATCACTCTGTTGAAGAAGTTAATAGCGCTAAGTGGCAGTGGATCCAGATTGGTTGTGGAGTTTGATAATGGAGGAAATGCAATTGGAGTGAACCGCAATAATTTTGTAAACTATCTTGGGGTTGTCACTCGAAGCCATTGTGGTGTTAAGTATGATAATTTGCATAAAGTTCCTCAGGAGAAGAAAAGTATGATATGGAAGGATTTATGCGTAAGTTATTATTATTTGCAATTCTATTTTGTAAATTACAAATTCTATTATTTGCAATTCTATTTTTGGATACTAGTTAATAACAATTCTATTTTACAGAATCTGTTTGCATTGGATGAGAAGTTGCATCGAAAAAGTGTGATGCAACGCGCTGGAAAGATGCTAAGGAACTTTAGGACAAATCTCAACAGAGAATACATAAAAGATGGTGAGAAGAAGAAGAATTTAGACCTTGAACAGTGGAACTCCTTGGACAAAGAAGATTGGGACACGTTTGTTGCTTCAAGAAAATCTGAAGAATTTAAGGTATTAGGCATCACTCCCAATTTAATTAATATACGTTGTATTCACCTATTCAAGATTAACATTTAGTGATACTGACCAAATCATTAATGTGCATACTAACTAGGCCCTCAGTGAGGCACAAAAAGCAAGGCGTGCACTGAATGTGCATGACCACACTATGGGTCCAAAGGGCTATGCAAGCGTTTGCCAAAGACTACAGGTAGAGTCTGGTGCTACTCAGGAGTCCTCTACTACATGTGCCACACACATGCCTCGCCATGATGTCTGGATAGATGGGAGGCAAAACAAGAAGCGTGAAATAAAGAAGCTTGTAACTGCTGAAGCGGCTGCGAAAATGGTAAAATACAACTCTTAGAGCAATCGTTTGAATATTGATTATTTGTGGTGTTAACTTACCAATTTCTGTTGATGGTGATTAGCGGGAGCTGCACGAGTAGAGGAAACAAGGCACGTTCATCCCTCAGGGCACAAGGGATGAATTGACAGTTGCTCTGGGTAACCTAGAGCATCCTGGACGTGTTAGGGATGTAGGCACTGGTGTGGGCATCAAATCATTCTTTGGGCCATCCCAGCGCAAACCCAGAACGGGACTTTCACAAGAAGAGGTAACCTATTCTTTTTTTAGAATGTTACTGCAAAAGGAAATTCAATAATAAGAAGCTAATGTTTCTTTTATCCATGTATAGGAGAATAAGAGAGTCGAGGATATAGTTGTTAAGAAGGTCAATGATATAGTTGCTGAGAAGGTCAAGGAAGAAATAGTGTGGTCGCTGGCATCTCAGGCTTCCAATCAGCCTATGGTGACCCACTCTTCTTCTGATGCACAGACTGGGAGTAATCCTGCATACCCACCACCTAACACGTCTGTTGTAAGTATTGTTTATGACATTGTAGCTAGTCTTTTCAAGATGATATGTTTTCAAGATGATATGTATATATGTATAACATTCTTTACGTAAATTTGTAAGCATTGAAGCCATGCCGCTTAAGAATGCAAGACTATGTTGTTGCAGAGGCGCATGCTTACGTGTCCCTTCCTGGGGCAACATTTCACAGGACTCCAATGCCACATGGCTACATTCGTGTAAGCCCGATACGTGTATTACCCAATTGGAGGGAAGCTACATTGCCATATGCCCACCCGGATATTGATACACTTGCTGAGGCAGAAGGCGGGGTGATATTGTGGCCCAAAGAAGATGTCGTCTACACTACTAAAATTGTAAGATAAATTTACATTACTTTAGATTGTTAATGTGTATATATGAGGTTAATTGATCTGAAATTATATATACAGGTTAAAAAGAAGACACCCGGAGAACCTAGGCCTTCACCTCCACTTCCTGCATTACCAAGTTGGGTTCCAACTGACCTAAAATACCTATTAGGTCCTTCTTGTAGGGGAATGGCATGTTGGCTACGGGCACATAATATACATTGCCCTATAATTGTTTCTTTAGAAGAGAATTATGTAGGTCAATCATACGAAAGCTCTTTATTTATACAAGATATTATTGAGTTGTTTATATATGATTGGCTAAACACATCAATGATAGAGACATGGATAAGGTGAGATCTTGTTTATACATCCATAGAACTTGTGTAAGATCCGATGATCCGGTTTCTTATATATTAATGCATACGTAATACATGTTTTGCAACTACTTAATCGAAAATCAATGCAAACAATTTGCATTTGACCATGTGGGATTTTTGATTCCATCATTGATTATTATGGTAGCTAAAGACCCTAATAGTGTTCAACAATACTATATAGATTCTTTTACAATTTTTAGTCAGTAATAGAAGACGATAATAATAGCTCCATTCAATGTCAAGTAAGTTTACTTTACTTATAATTTGGACTTAAGAAAATTACATTTTTATTGTGGATTTTGAGTTATTAATTTTTAACGTTTTTACCTCTAGTTGTAGGCATTGGGAGTTACTAGTTATTCTCCTCGGGACATTCACTATTTATTATCTAGATCCTGCGGGGAGTACATTGAATACTAAAATTGGGCACGTAATGAGATTGCCATTATTCTGGTGAGAAATATTTCATTTTTATATCCGTTAACATATGTTATTACATTACTATTTAATTATGTAATTTACTATGTTACATTAACATGTAGGGGTTGAGATGCATTCAAAAAGGTTGGAGGAAAGGTCCCAAGGAAAAAGAACCAGCCAATAATTTGAGAGAACGTAAAAGTAAGTTCCCGACTACAATGTATATATTATTTATGTGAACTATGCTTAGTTGTATTTTTCAATATTTTGGATGTTTCAATTTATAGTGCGCTACACAAGACAACGGTTGGGCATGCGCATACAATGTGATGTGATTTATGCAGATGATTATCAAATATGTCGCATTGGACATCGATACCATACATGAGGTATTATATATAGTCTCATTAGTTAGTATGAAATATATCAATCTTATTTTTATATTATTACTTATAGATATACATCATTCTGTTTGCAGGTGTTTAAAACTGACCACACTATAGGTAAATGCTTAAAAGATGTACATGCTCCATATATGATGGAAGTATTAAATGAAGTAAGAGAAGAATGGGCAAGAGCCATACAAGCAGTGGCGATTGTAAGATATAATTGGGATGCTGATAGCAATGTTGAATGATATTTTGTAAATGAATATTCCTGAATGTTTATACATGTCTGAATGTTTCTACATGTGTGAATGTGAGATTTGAATTGATGTCTGAATGTATCTACTTGAGTAAAAAGTATATTTGTTGATTTTAAAGGTTTGTGGCCTGTTTGTAGGCAGATATCAATGGATGTCGTAAACCTACAGTTCAAAAAATTGAACTGCAGGTACTCATCTGGCTGACCAGCCACAGTAGGCCTGCAAACTGATAAGAAAAAAACACATAGGCGTCGGTTATTTATAGAACACCGTCATCAAAGGCTTACAACATCGGTTATTGGATAAAACCGCCGCCTAATATGAAAAACAACCCGACCGTACAGGAAAGCATGGTCGTGGCGGAAAAAGCATCAGTGCTTAGTACAAAACCGACACCTATAGTACTAAACACGGCCGTGTAGGGAAGCACGGTTGTGGTGTCTGGGAATATGGCGTCAGTTTTTTAGTTGCAAACCGACGCAGAAAGTGTCCTAGATGGCGCCCTTTTTGTGGCGCGAACCCTTTTGGCGTCGGCTTACTTTACATAATCGATGCCTATCGGTGCCCTTTTTGTGGCGTGAACCCTTTTGGCATCAGTTATAAAGCCGACGCCGAAGAGCTCGACCTTTAGCGGCACCCACATAGGCGTCGCTTGAGAACCGTCACTAAAAGGGAATAAACAACCGACGCCAAAGACATGTTCTATAGTAGTGATAATGCAACAAGAAAAGAAAAGATCGATTAAATATTTCCTTAGTAAGAAAGAAATTGGAGATAATGATAAAATGTGGGAAATAAGTGGAAATAGGTATGATTGAGTCATCCTTGGTGGATTTCCGTATCCATAAGGTTTCTAATGTTAGAAGGAATTTCAATAATGGATATAAAAGAGAAGAAAAAGTCCAAATATTAGAAAAAGATACAAGATAATGAATATTAAGAAAAATATTTATAAGAAATATTTGGAAATATCTAGAAAGTGGCATTAATGACCACAATTGAGTAAAATTCGTTTACATATGATTTATAATGGAAGAAATCGAAAAAGAGAAAAAAAAGAAAAAAAAGATAAAGAACAATCCTTGAAAAGAAATCTTTTAATAAAGAAATAAGTAAGATAATGCAAGAGATAAAGAGAAAAGTAAGGGTTTGGCCATAATGGGTGATATTTCGAACTCCACTTGTATTCTTGGATTGTGAGGAATAAAAATAATGGGTAATAAGAAAATAAGAAAGAGAAAAGACTTGAGAAATAAGCCTAATTAAGAAATATCTTGCACCTAAATAAAAATCACGTTTTGTTTTATATAATGAGCCCAATTTTGGCAGAGAGGTATATTAAATCATTACAACGTTTCTCTCAAAATTTGGGATTAATTGGGTACTCAGTTTGGGAGTTATGGTTTTTACAAGATTCCCTTAAGTGTTGTGATTATAGTAAATGTCAGAATTTGATTTCTTTTAGAAATATAATGGGCACGCATTGGAGACCATTGGATTGTGATCGGATGGCTTTTATTCATCTCCTACCTTGGTCTGTTTAGGAAAGTTGGAGCAATAGAGAGAGCAATTTTCTCACATTGCTCCTTCACTTAACGGTCCTTGGCTCGGAAAGTTTGTGCTCCCAATCAATTTGGGAGGAAGTTTCAGACCTAGTAGACCCTGGTTTTGGGGGTTTTGGAAGGTCATAGAACCTTTCCCCAAATGTCCCTATGGAGTCAGCCTCCATGGACGCTGACTTGTGGGCCAAGCCTATAAAAGGGATATGCCCCCTTCGCATGGGTAGAAAGGTGCAAGGAAACCCGGGTGAGTTTGAGGAACCCTCCTCTTCCCCCAAATCGCCCTGCTGGCTACATATGTCGTCCTCTCTGTTCTTCCCTAGCATCGAGGAAGGGCTCATGGTCTATGAGGAATCTACCGCCACTCCTCCCAATAGCAGACTCGAATGACTTTGAAAAGTCCAGCCGAAGGTGCTCATGGAGACAACTGCGTCAGCCCATCGCTAGAGCAGAGAGTCAACAATGGAGTTGACCAAGAGAAGGTGTTGTTCTACGCAGGAGTATCGGCGTGAGGTTGAAGAAGACAAGGGGTAAAAGACCCCTTTGCCCTCGCGCTTGTGTTTTCCAAGTAAGGGTATACTCGCTCAATCCTTCAATTTAATCGCAAGATAAACGCACATAGCATGGACCGTTGGATCCCGCGTGGTCCAATGGACCACAGATCTAGAGGCTAATGTTTTTCTAAAAATAACAAATAATTCAAGGAAATGTGTTTCTTTGCAAAAATCATAAGTATTGCTAGGAAGCTCTGATGAATAAAGTTAAAACATTAAAGTCGATCAAAAAAATATGAGGAACACATAAAAAATAGTTTGAGAACCTGATTGTTTTCCTATTTGCAAAAATATATTATTTTGTTGAAAAAGGTATTAATTTTTTGTTAGAAACCCTAATTGATGATAATGGATAGTTTTATAAGTGAAAATGGGTTGATTCGAGTATTGTTAACCTATTTAATGATAAAGATGAATATTAACCTATTTTGAAGATGAAATTGCAAGATATGATGGTTAATTACCTTAAAAACCCTAAATAGGGAAAAAAAGGAAAGAAAAGGACCTTTAATTTGAAATTAGGGTTATGTGTTGTTATAAGGTAACCTTAATACCTTTCATGAGGAGTAGATGAGATAATTAGGGTTTGTGAGTTATTTTTCTTAATTAGGGTTTGTAGTAATAAAAGTGAAAGAAAAATCCTAATTGCAATAGAAACCCTAAAAGTGGACTAGAAACTTGAGGAAGCGAGCTAGGTTTAGTAGATCTTGATGGAATGATTAATGATAGGAAACTGGGTGCATATTTCTGGATCAACTTGTGTGCTTGATTGGTTTCTAGCTTGGTTGAATTATTTCTACACTCAAGTCAGCTTGACAGGTATGTGGTTAATTATGGTTAATCACATTAGTTTCCGAAGAGTTTCCCATATGATTAATCACATTGAATGCAACCTATCAGTTTGGATGTTCATACTTGCAAATCATGAAGTCAATATGATTATCACAATAATAATAATAGAAGTGTGTATTCTCGCACCTACATGCCACCATGATGTATGATGCCAAAGGTCAAGCCCAGGAGGGAAGACCAATGGGCACCATGAGTGGTGACCCCAGACACCGAGCTCGGGATTGAGAAGGTGGTCTTTATTCCATGACTAATGTGCACCATGAGAGGTGACCCCATACACCAAGCTCGGTATTGAGAAGGTGGCCTTAAGTCATTGGAAAAAGAGAAACCCTAAGGTGGGTATGCCAGGGTCAGGGCAAAAGTGGTGGAGAATGTCACATTGAAAGTGTAAATTGGCTTGTTAATTACCTTGATTGTGATAATTAGATTGTTAGCCATAATTGTGAAATTTTTGTTGTCCCCACATATTGGCATATTCATTTATGATGACCGACGTTTTGTTTGTCGGCGTTTTAGGTACAAGTTTGAAAAGGACAAACAGTAAAGTGGCATATGTGGAATTAAATAAGAATTGAAGTACAAAGGAGGATTAGTTAGAATAGACTCCAGATGTGGATAGAAGTGGATATCTAAGTTTTGAAAAAGGTATGCAAAGTTTTATTTTATACCAGCTTTCAGTATAGTTTGGTAGATTTTTATAATTATTACTGATTATTTGTCGAACCTTTTATCATGTTAATTGGGATAACGACTCTGACCTCTTGGTCTCCCTTAATTGGGGGCTACTGGGAGGTAGGGTCGTTACAAAGGTTCTCTCCTTAGCTAAGGAGGTGAATATCAAGATGGAAGATCCTCTTCAAAAGTGGGAAAGACCTTGTAAAAAGGATAAAGACTCTTGGTGGGTGTATAGATACGTCCTTGGATGGTTGTTGGCTCCCTTATCCTAAAAGAGAAGCTAGTTTATCCCTTGATCTAGGAAAGGGTGGTCCTATGGTGTATCTCGTATAAGTAATTATAAGGGCATGCTTCTAGTTCAAAATCCTACAGGTTTAGCTCTCAAGGTAGTGGAGTAAATCTTTAAACTTATATGTTAGAATCTCTATCATTGATTGTGTTCTTTTATTCATGTTCCATTTCTCTCATCCTTACTAGACTTATTTAGTTTCCTACAAATTTCAACATAGATTTAAGGTCTAACAAGTTGTTTGCAAGTGTTTTTAGCTCTATCGACCCCACCTATAGAGCATGTCGATCCAACAATTGGTATTGCAGAAAGGTATTCTCCAAAACATTACCATGTAAGAGAATATGGGTGGACAACATGCTTCATTCTCTCAACATAAAGGGTGGCTTCTCCATGCGCCCTTCCAAGTTTGATGGAACCAACTTCCTGTATTGGAAGAGAAGGATGAAATTTTACATTCAAGGTTGAAATGTTGACATGTGGAAGATAGTGTGTGTCCGCTACACACCCTCAGAAGGAGAGATAAGCACCTGAAGTGTCGAAAAAATGATGAAGGCACAGCACAATGATAGATCAATTAGAATCATATACTTTACACTCACTTCAACTACGTTCAACCACATCTCTTCATGGGACAAAGCTCATCCAATATGGGGGAATCTATATATTACATATTAAGTGATAGAGCAAGTCCAAAAAAGAAATGTCTACATGGTCACTTAGTTCTTTCAAGGCTTCATGTTGGGAAATAATGAAAATGTTGATGAAATGTAGGCTAGGGTCAATACTCTTGTGAATGGGATTGCTTCTTTGGGTCATGTCATGGATCCAGAATAGGTAAACTAAAATATCCTCCGCTATCTTCCTCACTGCTGGGACAAGAGGGTCACATCTATAGAAGAAACCAAGACCCACTCCATGCTCCCTATTGAAGAACTTATAGGAAAAGGAAAGAGAAAATGAGAAGGACTCCAAGAAGAAAAAGTAGACTACCTTCAAAGGATAAGTTGATTCACTTGTGCAGGCACCAATCATGATCCAATCTCCTCCTTATCAAGTGAATATGGGTTCCCAAGTGACATTGAATCCCACTACTCTAAAGGGAAACATTTGAAGGGTAATCCCTCCTTTTTTTCTCCTAATTTCTATGAGTGTGAACAAAAGGGACAATACAAGAATGAATACCCAAATGTGAAGAAGTACCACTACAAGAGAAGCCATAGTAATAAGGATTACTACCACAAGGAGGGTAGACACAATTAGAGGAACATGAAATATAGAAAGGGAAAATAAATAACACATGCCTCTTAAATGCATTATTCCTTAAGTTATTCAAGCTCCAGTAAAGATCAATGTCACACGACACTCATGGCAAAGTACGAGTTACAAAGTGATTGAGATAAATGAGGTAAATCTCCATTATTCATGTTCTTCTTAATCTAAATGCAAGTCTAGAAAGAAAAGATTAGAAAAAAGTATGGATTATTTGTATGGTAGAATAGAAGTTCTCATAAAAATGAAAAATACTAGATAGGGTAGCATAGATATTTTTCTAGAATTTAACCTTTATCCTGAGCTTCAATAAAATGGAGTTAAAACACTAGTACAGATAACACCTTTAGCGTCAGTTACCTAAGACTTTTGTCGTCAGTTTTGAAGCGACATCCAAGTGGGTGACACTAAAAGTAGACTCCTTTAGTGTTGGTTACATAACTGATGACACAAAGTTGCTCCCGATTACAACCCAAAAGCACCAGCCATCGGACCATAGGCGTGCGTTTCTAGAAAACAATTGACACAATTAAGCATTTGTTGTCGATTGTTGGTTTTTAACCGATGTTGATGTTTTTTTTTCTTTTTTCTTATTTGCTCCCAGGCCTACTGTCCAACTGGTCAGCAGGATGTAGAACCTGTAGTTTAGTTTTGAACTGTAGGTTTACAACATCCTTTGATTTTAGCCAACAACATGTTACAAACCTGTAACTATTAACAAGATGTACAATCATATATATTATATGGATCATGTGTTTCACACACATGTATAAGAACATTAAATTTCAAATATGATTCATCACACACATGTAGAAACATGTTGTTCCATTTCATTCATCCATTTCATATTCACACACATTTAGCAACCTGTAGTTCCATTCATTTCATCACTTTTCATATTCACACATAGAAACATTCATTCATTCCATCTACACAAACACATGTATATAGATAAGACAATTCAAAAAAATTCATTCAGACATTATGTATAAGTGTCTTTCAAAGTTGAACATGTTATCAAAATAATAATTATGACAACAAAGTTTAGAAATAACACGACAATATCTAAACATGGGGCTTGTTGTACCCCTAAACATGTGCATAAGACGGGAAAGTAAATTTTTTGCTTGGATCAACTTTGTTGATGTTGTTGTATCATGGAGCTCGTCGTTGTTAGACGAATCTGAACTAATGGTGATAGGGAAATGGACAATACCAATAGTAGGAACAAAAGGGAAATCAGGTGTGCTCTCCTCATCAAATGAGTCCAAATATGTTCTATCCTCTATTGAGTACTCAAATTAGACGAGATGATTGGGCGTCTCGTTGTTGATGTTGGTTATCCAAACCTTGATGGTATTATGTCCAACTGGACAAAACAAAATCTTGTCACTATGACCCAATAGCATCTTCCTAACCCACTCACACCAACTGGATGTGGATACAAGATTTCCTTCAAAATCGTACCTAACCTCGCTAATAGATGTTGAAATTCCAAAATTTAGGGTCACTTCACCAGCCATGTAGAGCCTTCTGTTCAGATAATGCCAGTGTTTAGGTATAGTGAGTTGTTCTAATGAATGATCGTTTAGAATGATGTCCAACTATTCTTCAATAGGGAATAATAACATTGGGGTAGAGGCCCAAGCCATTATGCCTACAACAATGTAAAATGTTGAGAAAAAGTAATATTAATGTAAGTACTAACAATAGACAACAACATGGGTTATTTCATATTCATGACAGAGAAATAATTAATCATGAGGATGATGATGAGGATGATGATGGCGATGATGATTGAGTATGATGATGATGATGAAAATGATGGATGATAATGATGATGAGGATGAGGATGATGATGATGATGATGAGGATAATGATGGTGAGGATGATAAGAAAGGGAACTCATCATCATCCTCATCATTATTCTCATCATTATCCTCATCATTATCCTCATCATCATCCTCATCATCATCCTCATCATCCTCATCATTATCCTCATCATCATCCTCATTATCACCCTCATCATCCTCATCTTTATCCTCATCATTATCCTCATCATCATCATCATCATCATCCTCATCATCACATGAGGATGATGATGATGTTGAATTATTGATGATGAGGATGATGATGATAATGATGATGATAATGAGGGATGATGATGAGGATGATGATGATTGATGATGATAATGGATGATAATGATCATCTAGAATGATGTCCAACTATTCATCAATAGGGAACTCATCATCATCATCATCATCCTCATCATCATTCTTATCATCATCATCTTCTTCATCATTATACTCATCATCATCATCATCATCATCATCACATGAGGATGATGATGATGATGATGATGATTGATGCGGAGGATGATGATGATGATAATGATGATGATGATTATGATGAGGGATGATGATCAGGATGAGGATGATGATGATTGAAGATGATAATGGATGATGATGATCATCTAGAATGATGTCTTACTATTCTTCAATAGGGAACTCATCATCATCAATCATCATCATCCTCATCATCATCATCATCATCATCATCATCACATGAGGATGATGATGATGATGATGATGATGATGATGATGATGATGTGGATGATGAGGATGATGATGATGATGAGGATGATGAGGATGAGGATGATGATGATGATGATGATGATGATTGAGGATGATGATGATGATGATGATGACAATGATGTTGATAATGATGATGATGATGATGATGATGATGATGATGATGATGATGATGATGATGATGATGATGATGATGATGATGATGATGATGATGATGATGATGATGATGATGATGATGATGATGATGATGATGATGATGATGATGATGATGATGATGATGATGATGATGATGATGATGATGATGATGATAATCCTCCTCCTCATCATTCCATCATCATCATCATCATCATCATCATCATCATCATCATCATCATCATCATCATCATCATCATCATCATCATCATCATCATCATCATCATCATCATCATCATCATCATCATCATCATCATCCTCGTCCTCATCATCCTCATCATCATCATCATCGTCATTATCCTCATCATCATCATCATCATCATCATCATCATCATCATCATCATCATCATCATCATCATCCTCATCATCATCATCATCATCATCATCATCATCATCATCATCATCATCATCATCATCATCATCATCATCATCATCATCATCATCATCATCATCATCATCATCATCATCATCATCATCATCATGATCATCATCAACATCATCATCATCCCCACCATCAGGATCCTCATCATCATCATCTCATCCATCATCATCGTCATCGTCATCATCATCATCATCCTCATATTCATCATCATCATCATCAATTAATTCAATTCAACCTTCCATTTTGTGTTTATTCATTCATTATTAAATCCTAATTCAATATTAATCAACTACACAATCTTAGAGAAACTAAGTAAAAATCTAATTAATTAAGTTTATTAATGCATCATTAACCCTAATCAATAGTAATCAACTATATGGTGGAATTATTTACCCTAAGTTCAAATCTATTATTTATTAAACCACTCACTGCACTGGTGGATCAAGGAATCTGTGGTGGCGGTGCCCGAAGGTGGAGGTGGTCAGGCTAGAGGTTAAGGTGGCCGACGCTGGAGGTGAAGCAGAGAGGTGCATGTGGTGGCCGGTGGCGGTGATTGGAGCAGATGAAAGTGGCTAGAAGAAGGCTCCTTGCTCGGCCTGGAGCAGGTGGTGGCGGCGACGAGAGCATGTGGATGCGGCCAATGACTAGATAGCAGAAACAACTCTGACATGAGCAGCTTCAAGCTCGTCGTGGTGGCGCACAGAGTCGGTGAGCAGCTTCAAGCTTGTCGTGGCGGCGCATGGAGGCGGAGAGCATCTTCAAGCTCATTGTGGCAGAACGCGGAGGCGGTGAGCAGAGAAGGGGAGGTGGCAGAAAAATCACCAGACCTGGCTAGGCAGGAGAAGATCGAGAACTAAATAGTGGAGGGGAAGAGTCTGGCTTGTGTGGGTGCTACTAAATTAACTATCCACATCGGTTATTCCTACAAAACCGATGATAAATAAGGGAATGAATTTTTCCTTGCGAAGGATATTTAGTCGTCAGTTCTTTAAAAAAACTGACGGCAAATGTGGGGATAAAAATGTTCATGGGGCTTGGCACAGAACATGTGTCATCGGATTTTACACAACCGACGTCAAATTTAAAAAAAATTCGTGGGTGATTTTGGACGTTGTTTTTGTTTATTAAAAACCGACATTAAAAAAAAGCGATACGCATGTCTTTTGTAAATCAGTCGGTCATCACATATAGGTGCCAATTTTCTTTATAAGCTGACATCTTAGACTATTGGCATCGATTTTTGTGCACCAACCAAAGACATCAAATGTGATGTTATACGTCATTTTTGTACTAGTGAAACTAAAAATAGAGTTTATCTCAAGCATGTTAATGTGCTAAATGTAGGAAAATTGGGGTGATAGATAAGTTAGCAGAAACAAAAATGTAAAGGTTGATTCCCCTTAACAACAAGATTGCATCAACAAAAATGTATCTAGAAAGAAAAGTAACAAGAGTTATACCTGGTCCTGGAGAAATTCCATAAAAAACTCTTGATGCAGTACCATACTTCTTCTCCAAGCATTAACATGCTTCTTTTTCAGGAAACAACTTGGTTCTTATTCAGCTGCACTCGAACAGTCATCAGCAACGACCTTCTGGTCTGGCACCACAAGATAGTGATTGATGGTGTTTTCCTAGCGGCAAATAATGGCCTCCCACCTCTAGAATAGTCCACACGGACTACTGGGAACTCCACATTGCACTACCAGAGCCGATGAGAAGGATTTTTCCCTTTCAAACGTCAATTTCTAGAGTTGATTTATTCTCCCACTATTGTCTCTTCCTTGTTATCCCTTCATTTATAGGTAATATTTTTTCAGGCTCTCTATTTGTTACCACAACCAGAGAGGACAAAAATTTTCAGAGCAACTATTGTGTTTGAGAAGGCCCCAATACCCCTCTATTTATAGGAGAGGCCAGGGTCAGGGTTCCTAAACCATGTAGGAGTCAAAAAGGACGGATTCACAAATTTTTTGGAACATGCACATGGAAAATCAGTCATTTTGCATAGCCAACCAGTGGGTTCATGTGTGAACCAGTCATTTTTTGTAGTTTTTTCTTCTGAATCAAATTAGTAATCAATTCCTGATTCATGTTAAACATGACATTAACATCAATCATTGTTCAAATCGAATTGTCAACTAAACTGAGTGACCCTGATGGTGAAGCTGTCAGTTGACATAGTTAAACGGTTGTTTCACTAAGTGAAAGAGTCATTTCACTTAGTTAAACGGTCATTTGACAAGTGAAATGGCCATTTCACATGTCCAGTTCAGGCAGAGTTCAACCAGTATGGATTCCAATTCACCTAATACTCCAACCAATCAGTTCAATACTTGAACTGGTCAGTTCAGAATCTAGTCAGTCAACTTTGAACCTCAATAGTTTAATTGAATACCTAAACATCTTTAGTAATCAAATTAAACATCATTCATGAATATACTCCTATTCCAAGTGTATTCTATGTGTATGACTCTATAGGTACAGAATTACATTGTCAGTGAATGTTCATAACCAATTATAACATCACAAGCAAAAAGTAGCATCAACAAACACATCATTGCTATCCAAGTAATTCAAAAAGTTGGAAAACAACTTTAACCTACAATCTGTGATCTATGTTACCGTGATCGTAGAGTTCCTTTGTGTCTGATATCCAAATTAAACTCGAGGTATAGAATCATCATCCTCTCAATGTTCAATCCATGTTCCATAAACTAGAGCACACTATCCAAGATGCATGTGAGTTCACATATCAAATATAGTATCACATGAGTATGACCGTACATTACTCTATCTCACTTATAAAGAGGCCTTGGATATCAATCTCCCATACGAGGGACAAATCTTATCTACATCATTCACATTGAATTCCCATGTGTCACAATTCACCCAAGCACCACCTTTATGGAAACCCTTATTCAGGATCATGGTGTATGATGTCAAAGAACATGAATGACATGTGACAAAAGTAGTCACTTCAGGTCTAAGAACCATAATTACCACAATCACTATGAGAGATGATTCTAACTAGCATTCCATGGTCTCCATGCATCACTCTCATGGTGGGTCTATCTGATACACTATTCTCTAACTTGTACCTATGTGCTTGACTTTATATCACGTATCATGACTAATGAGACTTTGTCATTAGTCAACAGACACTCTAGTCTTATGTATTACTATTGTCTATTACGCTTCCACAGTAATATCTGACTAGGTACGTAACAAAAATGTATGTACTCTTAACACGTATGATCTCATTGTTTAAGTCACATACTTGAAGACATAAGTCATTGAGTAACTGTAACATCCCTGACCTGGGTTATGATTCAACCCTAGGTGTTTTGCATAAATATGTAATTAAATCTTTGTGATTAACTCTGAGCATGTAATTAAGTTTCTCACCTCAGTATTTGCTCCTTTTTATTTAAAGTTGTAGCATTGTTTTGTTATACAGGGACCTATGTGCAATTTACCCAGTTGAAAGGGTTAGCTTGCAATTTGCACATGATGAGATGTTCCTCTGATGTTGAGACATCATGAGAATCTTTTTGGCAAAGCATGAGGGATTTCCCAAGCTAGGGCACCAAGGTGCAGCTGTGGAAGCAATCCCATGGCTTGAAACCCTAAGTTGGGGTAAAATGCAATTTACCCAAATTAAGGGATCCAAATTGTAAAATATGTCATCTAAAGTACCTTTTAGACTCTTGCCATCATTTAGAGGAGAAATGAAGAGGAAGTCACCTCATTTGAGTTATCAGGTTATGAAATATGCCTTGTGATTGAATAATCAGGGTATATGTGCAAAAGCTCTGTATGTATGTACCTTATTATTAGATTGCTCTCCTTTACCTTCTTTTTCTAAGACCTTAAGAGAAGGGTTGTCCTTATAATAAACAGGAAGGGACGATCAAGTAAAGAAGGAGGGACCTAGTTGGAATTATGGACAACTTATGAACTAATGTTGAAAATCCTACCCCTAGTATATATACCTCAACTTCTCTAAGCAAGGGAACTTGCCCTTCGTTCCCTTCACTGTTCCATTTCACCAAAGACGACCAAAGACTGCCTTGGAGCTAAGGAGGACGACCAAGGGAAACAAGGTAGGTTTGGGACCCTTCTTTTGCCTAATTCCATGGTTAGAACTCGAATTCAAGGTCAACTTCATGGCTAATTCTCGAAACCCTATCTTTCTAGCCATCTCTTTTCATCTTTCATTGGAGTTTTCACCTTGGCCAACCTGTGGGAACTCAAGGACGCCATTAGAGCTTGGAGCTCGAAAGCTTGGAGCTTAAGAAGCAAGCTTTAGGCGGGTTTTATAACTCTAAACCATGCTTTACTATGAACATCTTTTATATGCGGTTTAATGATAGCTCTTAATGTTTCCCTACTTTTCCCTGCTATTTTGCAAGTGAATCCATGGGATATTCGTACTGTTCTTGAGCTAGGAGATGAAGGCGTGATTTCCAAGAAAAACCCACCGCTTTTCACTTCCTTAAACGGTCTCACCAGTTTGCTCTCTCGGTCTCAAGACCGCGAGGTGAGCAAACGGTCTCGAGACCGCGACAGGGCAAACGGTCTCCAAGACCATTTGGCCCCATTGACCGAGCATGGACCGTATAAGAAACCTGTTCCTAATTATATAGGCTAATTACCCTCAACATTTGGGAGGCTAACTTCAAAGGAAACGGGAGATATGACCTTTTTAAGTAACAACTTTAAATGAATTTATTCCTGATTCTCAAACGGTCTGAAATTGCCTTTTTGGGCAAATGGTCTCAAGACCGTGTAAGGTCATTGACCAGGCGTTGACCGTATGATTTTACTGTTCAAAATAATGTTAATTAACAACTCACCAAGTTTGATGGTATAATTCCAAACGGGCTAAGAGTTGAAGGGTGAATACTAGGGCTAACCCTAGGTGAAATCAGTACTGAATTTATGGTGACCTAATTAGGGTTTTTAGGGTTGATTGACCTAAACGGTCTCAAGACCGTTTAGGGGTTACCCAAACGGTCTCAAGACCGCGAGGGCAATCAACCATGACCGTTTGGAGGTCTGGGATCAAGATTAGTTGACCAATTGAAGGTACAATTACACCAAATTACATTGCAATTAAATATTGATATGATCATCAACTCAATAGGTCAGACTTTGATGAGTTTGCACTAGAATCCAAAATTGGATGGGCAAACGGTCTCAAGACCGTTTGGAACTCATCCAAACGGTCTCAAGACCGAGAGGACAATCACCCAAGACCGTTTAAAGGTCTAGGGTTAAGTAATTTGACCAATTGAGGACCTAATTGCAAATAAGTTATCAATATAATCAAAATTCTATTTTGTGGATCAATCATGGTTCAACCTCTATCAAATCACTTTAGACTTAGATGAAATCTTGGACAAACAGTCTCAAGACCATTTGGGGTCCACCCACATGACCTCAATACCGTTTGGGCCAAGTTTGGGCCCAATTGGAGCTCAATTGAAGGGTTCAACCTTGTGTTAATGCACATTGTTGAGTGTTGATGGGTGAACATTGATAGACACTAATTGAATCGACTTCAACCCTAATTGGTCAACCTTTGAGGCTCAATTGAATGACCAAGTTGTCAAGCATAATCTAAATTGACCCAATACATAAGTGGTCATCAGAGCTTTGATCTTTTGAAGGCTTCAACTTTGGTTGACATTAGGTGGTAACCTTTGATTTTGTTGTTGAAGGACCAAGCGGCTAAGACCATGAGAGCCTCGCGGTCTCAAGACCGTGAGAGGGCTCACGGTCTCAAGACCGAGAGGGGGCTCACGGACTCAAGACCGATAGGAGGCTCACGGTCTCAAGACCGCGAGGGGCCTCGCGGTCCTGAGGTCAAAGTGGGCAAACGGTCTACATAGCTTCGCGGTCTTGAAATCACATGATGGCTCGCGGTCTTGAAGTAGGTTGAAGGGGGCTCGCGGTCTTGGAAGAGGTTGAGGGCTCTCGGTCCTAAAGTCAAAATAGACTAAACGGTCAACACACCCTCGCTGTCTTGAAAAAGTCAAAATTGGCTAAACGGTCAACACTTTCAAACGATCTCAACTCAATTGAAGAATGATGGTTGAAGATCAATCAATGTGATTCAAAGTTGACTTCTTTCAATCAATTGATGAAATAAATGGTTCAATGTTGCCCTAATAAACCCTAATGACAACCTAGGATATTAAGGGGTTAATTGAATAAAGTTTTGACCATGATGATGATCAATGGGGTGAATTACCAAAATACCCCTGAAGGGTAAATTAAGTAATACCTTGATCAAATCAAACCCTAATCACATGATAGTGATGTTTTGGGCTATGTTAGCCTAGGATGACTTAATCCGACCTGATCTAGAGTGATGTTGACATCACCTAACATTATGATGAGAGATAAAGTACTTCTAGAGAGAGAAAGTACTTCTAGAGAGAAAGTACTCTTTTCAGGTGAAAATTCAATTAAAGCATCTCCAATGCACAAGAATGAGTATAATTAGGGTATGATCCACCTGTGTGAGATCATAGAAACCCTAATTATGATAAATAATGAACCTTTAACTAATCTAAGAGCATCAACGAAGATGTTACTCATACATGATATGTTATGAGTTCAATTCACCATGATATGAATAGTAAACCCTAATTCAAGGGTGATGACATGTAATGTGAATAGTAAACCCTAATTCAAGGGTGATGACATGTAATGTGAATAAGTAAACCCTAATTCAAGGGTGATGACATGTAATATGCATAGTAAACCCTAATTCAAGGGTGATGACATGTAATATGAATAGTAAACCCTAATTCAAGGGTGATGACATGTAATATGAATAGTAAACCCTAATTCAAGGGTAATGGCATGCATTTGAGTATTAAACTCTAATTAATGAGAATTAGAGATGTAACTCTCATGACAAGGATGGGAAGTACATTCCTTATTTTTGTATTACCTTTATCAGTTGTATTAACCATGCAGGTTCTGATATGAAGGTAATCATATCCATGTATGGATGTTGATTTTATATTCATTAAAGGCATGATGATTAGCCTTATGAATAAGTAAAGTAATTTGATGTCTTGTAAATGGCATCCTATGATGATAATGGGCTATGAGAGCCATGAATACCATCAAGGTCATGCCTTAGAGATGACTTGTGATGAGGATAATGAGAAATGATGATTGATATGAGTTAGGCCTGTTACATTTAGTATTCTTCTTTTATAGCTGCTATGCTACTGTTATTGTTTGGAGAACAATGTATGCTGCTAAAGAATACTGAATGTACCTAACTAATCAAGTATAATGTAGAGCCCTGATCATAGATCCATCATTGTCAGAGATTAAGTGATGGTGAAACAGGTTTTCCTCAGGGAACTCCTGGAGCACATACTTTTGAGTATGTGGGGTACATGGATGTGTAGAACCTTACATCCTAGTGTAGGAAAGTGATGTAGATGTGTAATCCATCCATCCTTCACTATATTTCCATACCGTATCAGTGGTAGGTAAACATGAAACCTCCTGATGATGAAGAAAGCACAGATATCCATATCAGTGGTAGGTAAATATGAAACCTCCTGATGACGAAGAGAGTACAGAACACCACTGTGACTCTAGAATAGCGAAGGACCAGTTTACCCTGGTGAGCTATAGTAGTAGAGACACGAGATGTCCTACAAATGATCCTCTTACTGACTGAGGAAGGTGAAGGTCATGAGAATCCGGCTCTCTTAATGACCTATGTATGATACTGATGCGGCTTCTCAGCGATCAGTTGGAGTATGAGTGGTAAGCCTCATCTCCACAGGGCATAATGTTGTTTGTAAAACATAATCAACCATGTAGTATAACTTGTTAGAGATGACTCCAAGTTAGTTGATTGATGTTACCTTACAATAATGTTTATATTCTCCACATCTCCTAAATTATAGAGATCTTGTTATACCTGCAACTGTTATAGAATACTTTGAAGGCTTTACTGCTTAAAATATTCTTTGATGTTATAATAAAGCTTCTGGCAAAGAGTTATAACTCTCGCTGGGACAATTATGTATAATTGTCTCACCCCGTAGGCTTCAACTTTTTAGGTGGACGTCGGAGACGAAGGAACCAGCCTACAGGTGATCAGTCTCAATAGCAGCATCAGGGGCAGCAGTAATCTCAGGTGGAGATTGTCCTGCCATATGGTGTAGTTAGAGTCAGTCCTATGTGTCCTCTGTACTCTCAGGTCTTGGAGTCTTTTGTATAGTGATCTTGAGATTTTGTATCTTGATGTATATAATTACTCAAGAAGTAATTATCCTGAGATGTAAACAGTTTACCTCACTTTATGAAAGAAGCTTTTATGGATTTAAGCTCTTGTCACAAAAAGTTTTAATTTCCCGTGATTTTTGTCTTCCGCTGATTACCGATTCGCTTCCGCTAAGTTTTAATCGTGTTTATGTCATGGTTTGGAGATCAGAGCCCATAATTAGTGGTATCAGAGCTCTAGGTCAGTTGAGTCTACAGAGGCATAGGACTTAGGATGTCGAGTCTACCTTTAGTACTCCTTCCTTATCTAATAGAATCTTCTGCTCCTCAGGAGGAGAAGATACCTAAGGATGTCAGAACATCATGATGAGTACGTGGCAGAGAGTAGTGCTAGTGCACCTCGAGGCGGTGCAAGAGTTCCGAGAATAGAACAACATGCACTTGAGTCACCAAGAGAGCCACCCCAGTTCGACCCAGCTGACATGAGTAATCCAGCTGTACAGACGATGTTTGGGCAGTTCATGACTGCCATGACACATATAACTGATAGGATGCCCCTTCCTGCACCTAGGGCACCTGTCCAGCCTGAAACACAGGGTATCGGTAAGACATTCGAACGACTTCGTCGTGTCGGAGCTACCGAGTACTTCGGAACTACCGAACCTGCAGATGCTGACTTATGGTTGACAGAGTTGGAGAAGGCTTTTAGGATTCTTATGATTCCGGAAGCTGAGAAGGTTAGACATGCTGTCTATCTTCTCAAAGGCAGTGCTGGTCACTGGTGGAACATGGAAGAGCAGACGAGACCTGGAGTAGAGTTCTCATGGGAAGAGTTTCGTCGGGAATTTATCAATAGATATTTTCCAAAGACCTTCCTAGATGAGAAGATCTCTCAGTTTGAGAAACTAAGGCAGGGTATGATGAACATTAGTGAGTATGAAGCTAAGTTCATGGAGTTGTTGCAGTTCTGTCCGCACATGGCTGCTACGGACGAGGAAAGAATCAGAAGATTCGAAAAGGGTTTGAATTCTGATATGTCAACCCCTGTGTCTGCCTTAGAAAACAGAGAGAGATTCTCTACCTTCGTTGAGTCAGTCCGAAGGATAGAGAGATCTATGGTTGAGAAAAGACAAACCCATAAAAGATATCCACAGTTCCAGGGTTCTTCATCTAGGGATTCCAAGAAACCTAGATTCTCTGCACCTAACCCCCCACCACCCAGATCGAGTTTTCAAACTCAATGGACACCAAACAGAGGTAGAGGACGAAGTCAACCGCTACAAGGGACGCATAGTTCTTCATCAGTGTCAGTTACTGGACCACCCAGACCACAGCAACAGGAGAAGAGTTGCTACAACTGTGGTAAGGTGGGACACTTGATGAAGGATTTCCATTCTAGGCCTGTCGGTGTGACACAACAACCCCCGAGACAGAATCAACAGGGATCTCAGAATAGACAACATCAAGGAGCAGCTCGAGGACGTGGACAAGCATCTCAAGCTGGATCATCAGCACCACCTCAACACCAAGCGACTGCGAGGTTCTATGCTATGAACCCACCTGAGGCAGTGATCAATCGACGGGTAGTGGCAGGTCAGATGAAACTTTTATATTCTGATATGTCTACATCCTGTGTTGTATCCGTTCTGGTTGATCCGGGTGCTATGCACTCTTTCATCACTCGTGAAGTGATTTGTAACTCCAATGTGACTGTTAGTCATAGAGCAGATAGTTTGTTGTTAGAGACTCCGTTAAGTGGGTCTGCCGTTTTGCAGGAGGTATGTTCTCCCTGCATCCTCTTCTTTTCTGACCATCGCATTCAAGTGGACCTTATACCACTTGATATGCAAGGATTTGATATAATCCTTGGGATGGATACCTTAGAAAGGTATAGAGTTGTCTTGGATTGTGAGTCCATGTTGGCTGTGTTTGCTGATGAAAGCAACACATGGATCTTTCAAGGAGAAAGAAAGATTCTACCCACATGTCTTGTATCAGCTATGGTTGCTGATAAGCTGTTGAGGCAAGGATGTTATGCATTCTTAGCCCATGTGGTAGATGTTACCAAGGAAAGTTCCAATCCTACCGAAGTTCCTATAGTCAGGGAATTCGAAGATGTGTTTCCTGAAGAACTTCCTGGTATACCACCACCTCGGGAGATTGATTTTGAAATTAATCTGATCCCAGATACAAAACCCATAGCTCAAACTCCGTATAGGATGGCGCCTGCCGAGCTGGCAGAACTCAAGAAACAGCTTCAAGAGCTACTTGAGAGAGGTTTTATCCGACCGAGTACTTCACCTTGGGGTGCTCCGGTCTTGTTTGTTAAAAAGAAAGATGGGTCAATGTGGTTGTGCATTGATTACAGAAAACTCAATAAAGTAACAATAAAGAATAAGTACCCTCTGCCGAGGATTGATGATCTCTTTGACCAGTTGCGTGGTGCAACAGTCTTTTCAAAAATAGACTTGAGGTCTGGATATCATCAACTCCGCATTAAGGATAGTGACATATCCAAGTCTGCCTTTAGGACAAGATATGGTCACTATGAGTTCACGGTTATGTCGTTTGGACTAACCAATGCACCAGCTGCATTTATGGAACTCATGAATAGAGTTTTTCGACCTTTCCTTGATCAGTGTGTTGTCGTCTTCATAGATGACATTCTGATTTATAGTAAGGATGCTCAGCAGCATGAGCAGCATATTCACCAAGCTTTGACCTTGCTAAGAGAACATAAGCTGTATGCTAAGTTTAACAAGTGTGAGTTCTGGCTGCCGGAGGTATCTTTTCTTGGACATGTGATATCCACTTCGAGAATTCGTGTTGACCCTACAAAGGTAGAATCTGTTCTACAATGGGAACAACCGAAGACACCGACGGAGATTTGAAGTTTCTTGGGGTTAGCTGGCTATTATCGAAGGTTCATTAAGAACTTTAGTTCTATAGCTTTACCTTTGACCAAGTTAACCCGAAAAGATGTTCCTTTTTCTTGGAGTAATAAGTGTCAACAGTCTTTCCAGTTGCTGAAGGAGAGATTGACAAGTGCACCTGTGCTAGTGCTACCTGAACAAGGAAAAGGATATGTAGTCTTCTGTGATGCTTCCAAAAATGGACTAGGATGTGTGTTGATGCAGGATAAACAAGTGATTTCTTTTGCTTCCCGACAACTTAAGAAACACGAGGAGAATTATCCAACACGATCTAGAGTTAGCTGTTGTGGTTCATGCTTTGAAGATCTGGAGGCATTATCTCTACGGAGAGACATTCCAGATTTTCATAGAGCACAAAAACCTTAAGTATATCTTCTCTCAGCATGAGCTCAACATGAGGCAACGTCGCTGGATGGAGTTAATCAAGGACTACGACTGTACAATTGATTACCATCCAGGCAAGGCCAATGTTGTTGCAGATGCCTTGAGTAGGAAATCAGCAACACCAACCATGAATAGAGCACAACTAAACTCTTTAGTATGCTCTAGAAGAGATATGCTTATCTCTTTAAGGCAAGACAATGTACAGTTGAAGGTGTCATTGTTAACCGGTTTGTTAGCTGAGATGCATATTAAACCTACTCTAAGGGAGCAGATTAAAGAGGCACAGCTAGGTGATGCTGTAGTTCAACATATAAGATCTGAGTATGGAAATGAGAAGCAAGATGGTTTTCATGACTCAGAAGATCAAGTAGCTTGTTATAATGGGAGAATGCTAGTGCCGGATGTGGACAACTTGAGGAAGTTAGTCCTGGAAGAAGCCCATTCTTCCATGTATGCTATGCATCCAGGGAGCACCAAGATGTATCGGAATTTGAAAGATCTGTATTGGTGGCCTGGGATGAAAAAGGACGTTGCAAAGTTTGTTCTGAGGTGTCCTGTGTGTCAGCAAGTTAAAGCTGAACACCAGAAGCCTGCAGGAACAATGCAACCTTTACCCATACCGCAGTGGAAGTGGGACCATGTGACCATGGACTTTGTTGTTGGCCTACCCAGGACAAGCAAAGGACATGATTCCATTTGGGTAGTTGTTGATAGGTTAACTAAGACAGCACACTTCTTACCTGTCAAGACAACCTATTCTGCTGAAAGGTTATCAGATTTGTATGTTCAAGAGATAGTGTGTTTGCACGGAGTATCTGTCACAATAGTTTCTGACAGAGGTCCTCAGTTTACGAGTCGTTTTTGGGAACAGTTACACCAAGCCTTAGGCACCAAGCTAAGGTTTAGTACGGCCTTTCATCTACAGACTTATGGACAGTCGGAAAGGACCATACAAACCTTAGAAGACCTGTTACGAGCATGTGTTCTCCAGTTCACCGGAAGTTGGGATCTACACCTAAGCTTGATAGAGTTTGCCTATAACAATAGCTATCAGCATAGTATTGATATGGCACCTTATGAAGCCTTATATGGTAGACGTTGTAGATCACCCTTGTGTTGGTTTGAGACTGGTGAGCACCAGTTGTTAGGTCCTGACCTGGTGCAGCAAACCACAGAAAAGATTAAAGTTATACAACATAAGATTAAGACTGCTCAGGATAGGCAGAAATCTTATGCTGACAAACGTCGTAGACCCTTAGAGTTCCAGGTTGGAGACAGAGTGTATCTTAAGGTCTCACCTTGGAAAGGGGTCCTTTGTTTTGGAAGGAAAGGGAAGTTAGCACCTAGATTTATGGGGCCTTATCCAATCATCGAACGGATTGGAAAAGTAGCATATAGACTAGAACTACCACCTGAGTTACAGAGGTTACATCCTGTGTTTCACATTTCTATGTTGAAGAAATGTCACCCAGACACCGAGTCAGTTCTACAACCTATGGAGGTAGAATTGAATGATGACATATCCTATGAGGAGGGACCAGTGTCAATCCTTGATAAACGAATTAAAAAGTTAAAGAAGAAAGATATAAGTCTTGTGAAAGTCCTCTGGAACCATCGTGGTATTGAAGAAACCACTTGGGAGTTAGAGGATGAGATGAGAAGGAAGTATCCTGCCCTTTTCTCGTAGTATGTTTTATCGATTTCGGGGACGAAATCCTTGTAAGGGGTGGATAATTTGTAACATCCCTGACCTGGGTTATGAGTCAACCCTAGGAGTTTTGCCTAAATATGTAATTAAATCTTTGTGATTAACTCTGAGCATGTAATTAAGTTTCTCAAAAACATATATCTCAGTATTTGCTCCTTTTTATTTAAAGTTGTAGCATTGTTTTGTTATATAGGGACCTATGTGCAATTTACCCAGTTGAAAGGGTTAGCTTGCAATTTGCACATGATGAGATGTTCCTCTGATGTTGAGACATCATGAGAATCGTTTTGGCAAAGCATGAGGGATTTCCCAAGCTAGGGCACCAAGGTGCAGCTGTGGAAGCAATCCCAGGGCTTGAAACCCTAATTTGGGGTAAAATGCAATTTACCCAAATTAAGGGATCCAAATTGTAAAATATGTCATCTAAAGTACCTTTTATACTCTTGCCATCATTTAGAGGAGAAATGAAGAGGAAGTCACCTCATTTGAGTTATCAGGTTATGAAATATGCCTTGTGATTGAATAATCAGGGTATATGTGCAAAAGCTCTGTATGTATGTACCTTATTATTAGATTTCTCTCCTTTACCTTCTTTTTCTAAGACCTTAAGAGAAGTTTTGTCCTTAGAATAAACAGGAAGGGACGATCAAGTAAAGAAGGAGGGACCTAGTTGGAATTATGGACAACTTATGAACTAATGTTGAAAATCCTACCCCTAGTATATATACCTCAACTTCTCTAAGAAAGGGAACTTGCCCTTCGTTCCCTTCACTGTTCCATTTCAACAAAGACGACCAAAGACTGCCTTGGAGCTAAGGAGGACGACCAAGGGAAACAAGGTAGGTTTGGGACCCTTCTTTTGCCTAATTCCATGGTTAGAACTCGAATTCAAGGTCAACTTCATGGCTAATTCTCGAAACCCTATCTTTCTAGCCATCTCTTTTCATCTTTACTTGGCGTTTTCACCTTGTCCAACCTGTGGGAACTCAAGGACGCCATTAGAGCTTGGAGCTTGAAAGCTTGGAGCTCAAGAATCAAGCTTTAGGCGGGTTTTATAACTCTAAACCATGCTTTACTATGAACATCTTTTATATGCGGTTTAATGATAGCTCTTAATGTTTCCCTACTTTTCCCTGCTATTTTGCAAGAAAATCCATGGGATATTCGTACTGTTCTTGAGCTAGGAGATGAAGGCGTGATTTCCAAGAAAAACCCACCGCTTTTCACTTCCTTAAACGGTCTCACCAGTTTGCTCTCTCGGTCTCAAGACCGCGAGGTGAGCAAACGGTCTCGAGACCGCGACAGGGAAAACGGTCTCCAAGACCGTTTGGCCCCGTAGACCGAGCGTGGACCGTATAAGAAACCTATTCCTAATTATATAGGCTAATTACCCTCAAAATTTGGGAGGCTAACTCCAAAGGAATCGGGAGATATGACCTTTTTAAGTAACAACTTTAAATGAATTTATTCCTGATTCTCAAACGGTCTGAAATTGCCTTTTTGGGCAAACGGTCTCAAGACCGTGTAAGGTCGTTGACCAGGCGTTGACCGTATGATTTTACTGTTCAAAATAATGTTAATTAACAACTCACCAAGTTTTATGGTATAATTCCAAACGGGCTAAGAGTTGAAGGGTGCATACTAGGGCTAACCCTAGGTGAAATCAGTACTGAATTTATGGTGACCTAATTAGGGTTTTTAGGGTTGATTGACCTAAACGGTCTCAAGACCGTTTAGGGGTTACCCAAACGGTCTCAAGACCGCGAGGGAAATCAACCATGACCGTTTGGAGGTCTGGGATCAAGATTAGTTGACCAATTGAAGGTACAATTACACCAAATTACATTGCAATTAAATATTGATATGATCATCAACTCAATAGGTCAGACTTTTATGAGTTTGCACTAGAATCCAAAATTGGATGGGCAAACGGTCTCAAGACCGTTTGGAACTCATCCAAACGGTCTCAAGACCGAGAGGACAATCACCCAAGACCGTTTAAAGGTCTAGGGTTAAGTAATTTGACCAATTGAGGACCTAATTGCAAATACGTTGTCAATATAATCAAAATTCTGTTTTGTGGATCAATCATGGTTCAACCTCTATCAAATCACTTTAGACTTTGATGAAATCTTGGACAAACGGTCTCAAGACCATTTGGGGTCCACCCACATGACCTCAAGACCGTTTGGGCCAAGTTTGGGCCCAATTGGAGCTCAATTGAAGGGTTCAACCTTGTGTTAATGCACATTGTTGAGTGTTGATGGGTGAACATTGATAGACCCTAATTGAATCGACTTCAACCCTAATTGGTCAACCTTTGAGGGTCAATTGAATGACCAAGTGGTCAAGCATAATCTAAATTGACCCAATCCATAAGTGGTCATCAGAGCTTTGACCTTTTGAAGGCTTCAACTTTGGTTGACATTAGGTGGTAACCTTTGATTTTGTTGTTGAAGGACCAAGCGGCTAAGACCATGAGAGCCTCGCGATCTCAAGACCGTGAGAGGGCTCGCGGTCTCAAGACCGAGAGGGGGCTCATGGACTCAAGACCGAGAGGAGGTTCGCGGTTTCAAGACCGCGAGGGGCCTCGTGGTCCTGAGGTCAAAGTGGGCAAACGGTCTACATAGCTTCGCGGTCTTGAAATCACATGATGGCTCGCGGTCTTGAAGTAGGTTGAAGGGGCTCGCGGTCTTGGAAGAGGTTGAGGGCTCTCGGTCCTAAAGTAAAAATAGACTAAACGGTCAACACACCCTCGCGGTCTTGAAAAAGTCAAAATTGGCTAAACGGTCAACACTTTCAAACGATCTCAACTCAATTGAAGAATGATGGTTGAAGGTCAATCAATGTGATTCAAAGTTGACTTCTTTCAATCAATTGATGAAATAAATGGTTCAATGTTGCCCTAATCAACCCTAATGACAACCTAGGATATTAAGGGGTTAATTGACTAAAGTTTTGACCATGATGATGATCAATGGGGTGAATTACCAAAATACCCCTGAAGGGTAAATTAAGTAATACCTTGATCAAATCAAACCCTAATCACATGATAGTGATGTTTTGGGCTATGTTAGCCTATGATGACTTAATCCGACCTGATCTAGAGTTATGTTGACATCACCTAACATTATTATGAGAGAGAAAGTACTTCTAGAGAGAGAAAGTACTTCTAGAGAGAGAAATTACTCTTTTCGGGTGAAAATTCAATTAAAGCATCTCCAATGCACAGGAATGAGTATAATTAGGGTATGATCCACCTGTGTGAGATCATAGAAACCCTAATTATGATAAATGATGAACCTTTAACTAATCTAAGAGCATCAACGAAGATGTTACTCATACATGATGATGTTATGAGTTCAATTCACCTTGATATGAATAGTAAACCCTAATTCAAGGGTGATGACATGTAATGTGAATGGTAAACCCTAATTCAAGGGTGATGACATGTAATGTGAATAAGTAAACCCTAATTCAAGGGTGATGACATGTAATATGAATAGTAAACCCTAATTCAAGGGTGATGACATGTAATATGAATAGTAAACCCTAATTCAAGGGTGATGACATGTAATATGAATAGTAAACCCTAATTCAAGGGTAATGGCATGCATTTGAGTATTAAACTCTAATTAATGAGAATTAGAGATGTAACTCTCATGACAAGGATGGGAAGTACATTCCTTATTTTTGTATTACCTTAATCAGTTGTATTAACCATGCAGGTTCTGATATGAAGGTAATCATATCCAGCTATGGATGTTGATGTTATATTCATTAAAGGCATGATGATTAGCCTTATGAATAAGTAAAGTAATTTGATGTCTTGTCAGTGGCATCCTATGATGATAATGGGCTATGAGAGCCATGAATACCAGCAAGGTCATGCCTTAGAGATGACTTGTGATGAGGATAATGAGAAATGATGATTGATATGAGTTAGGCCTGTTACATTTAGTATTCTTCTTTTATAGCTGCTATGCTACTGTTATTGTTTGGAGAACAATGTATGCTGTTAAAGAATACTGGATGTACCTAACTAATCAAGTATAATGTAGAGCCATGATCATAGATCCATCATTGTCAGAGATTAAGTGATGTTGAAACAGGTTTTCCTCAGGGAACTCCTGGAGCACATACTTTTGAGTATGTGGGGTACATGGATGTGTAGAACCTTACATCCTAGTGTAGGAAAGTGATGTAGATGTGTAATCCATCCATCCTTCACTATATTTCCATACCGTATCAGTGGTAGGTAAACATGAAACCTCCTGATGACGAAGAAAGCACAGATATCTGTATCAGTGGTAGGTAAATATGAAACCTCCTGATGACGAAGAGAGTACAGAACGCCACTGTGACTCTAGAATAGCGAAGGACCAGTTTACCCTGGTGAGCTATAGTAGTAGAGACACGAGATGTCCTACAAATGATCCTCTTACTGACTGAGGAAGGTGAAGGTCATGAGAATCCGGCTCTCTTAATGACCTATGTATGATACTGATGCGGCTTCTCAGCGATCAGTTGGAGTATGAGTGGTAAGCCTCATCTCCACAGGGCATAATGTTGTTTGTAAAACATAATCAACCATGTAGTATAACTTGTTAGAGATGACTCCAAGTTAGTTGATTGATGTTACCTTACAATAATGTTTATATTCTCCACATCTCCTAAATTATAGAGATCTTGTTATACCTGCAACTGTTATAGAATACTTTGAAGGCTTTACTGCTTAAAATATTCTTTGATGTTATAATAAAGCTTCTGGCGAAGAGTTATAACTCTCGCTGGGACAATTATGTATAATTGTCTCACCCCGTAGGCTTCAACTTTTTAGGTGGACGTCGGAGACGAAGGAACCAGCCTACAGGTGATCAGTCTCACCAGCAGCATCAGGGGTAGCAGTAATCTCAGGTGGAGATTGTCCTGCCATATGGTGTAGTTAGAGTCAGTCCTATGTGTCCTCTGTACTCTCAGGTCTTGGAGTCTTTTGTATAGTGATCTTGAGATTTTGTATCTTGATGTATATAATTACTCAAGAAGTAATTATCCTGAGATGTAAATAGTTTACCTCACTTTATGAAAGAAGCTTTTATGGATTCAAGCTCTTGTCACAAAAAGTTTTAATTTCCCGTGATTTTTGTCTTCCGCTGATTACCGATTCGCTTCCGCTAAGTTTTAATCGTGTTTATGTCATGGTTTGGATATCAGAGCCCACAGTAACATCATCCTTTAGACATATATTATGTATGTGTCATCATCTCATGTTGAGACAAACATTATAGATGGAATTACCTTTAGTATTATCACATCAATATCTAATTCCACATTCTAATCATCACAAGATTGGCTCTCTAGGAATATATATACCAATAGACTCCCACTTGCACTTAGAGCCAATCACCCATGAATCTTATTCCAAGATATCTTAACATGTCCATCATGTTTCTACTATGCAAGCGCTTTTATAGTGGGTTAGCATCATTTACTTCAAGTTGGTATTTTCCAGTTTCACATCTCTTTACTGTGCGACCTTTTGCATGAGATGGAAGTGATGTAGTATGCTATATGAGATTCCCAGCCTATCTAGTAGCTCCATTATTATCATAATATCCCTAGTATTTCATCAATGGTTTGGAACCTCCCACACGTTCATTCATATGAACTTCTTAATCCATACAATAATCTTAGTTGCTATCATAACACCAAGGTACTCAGCTTCTATTGTGGATTTAAACAACTATCTCTTTCTCAGAACCCTTTCTAGGTTATAGTTCTCATTTCGAGGTCAAATACTATTATATTGCGATCATTAATTTTATTTGCCATTTTGGAAGCTTGCATCGGTGTAACCTTTTACACCCAACGCTTCCTTATAAGAATAATCAAGGAACTAATCCTTTAATTCTTCTCACGTACTTAAGGATGTTCTTATGGCATTCTATTTACCTCCACTAGTATATTATAGATACTGTCTCTCGTCATGTCTAATATGTATGAGATTACTAGATGAATAGATATATCTTGTCATCATGTCTAATACATACGAGATAATAGGCTGAGAACATACATGATAGATCTACTTGCGAATGCATGTGGCATCTATTCATGTGTTCATGTTCTTCATAAGAAATGGGACACTAGGCCTGAGAGACAAACTCAATGGATCATGGACAAGTTCTCTCTCATTGAGTCCTACATGTTGGACCCCTTCAACATATTGCCAATGTATGTGCTCATTATTATGTTGAGAAGCTTTCTAGATCTATCTCTATAGATCTTGATTCCTATCACATAGGATGTTTTGCCTCAGCCCTCCATAGAGAAGGTGCTTTACTTGAATGGTTTTAATATTTGTAGGATAAGGATGTTATTCCCATCATAATATGCTCTCACTAAATATTTTGTAATCACACATTCCAACATCATTCTGATTCAAGTCAAACCTTTTGACTGTCTTGTCAAATATAAGATTCCAGCTTTGAGATGCTTGCTTCAATCCAAAGATTGACATATGTAGCTTATAGACTTTATTTGCATCAATGGAATTGTAAAACCTTTAGGTTCTGTCACGTACACCTCTTCATAATTTATCTGATTAAGGAAAATCCATATGCCAAAACTCATTAGTCATAACAAGCTGCAACAACAAGAATTGATCCTGACGGATCTTACCATGGTAACTGATGAAAGACCTCATCATGTTCAACACCTTGAACTTGTTTTAAATTCTTTGCAACCAATATACCCTTCAATGTTGGTCATATCCCTGAAGACCCAATTTCACCCTATGGGTTTTACCCTTTCAAGTGGATCCAACAAGGTCATATCTTGTTGGTATACATGGAGTCCATCTTGGCTTTCATGGCCACAAGCCATGATTCATTTTGGTCCCTCAATAGCTTCTAGGTAGGTTGTGGACTCATCATATATGGCCGACTCACCACCTTTTGAACCATGAGATGTCATAATATTTCAAGCTCAAGGCATGTTCTACTAGAACTATGAGTCTTGTGTGTTACACAATGAACTTCATATTCAAAAATAGCTAGTGATTCTCCTTGTTCCTACTATACCTCTTTAGGTTGAATGTATTCTTGTTTGTCTCAAATATTTTGACTTCTACTTTTACTCCCAATGATTCCTTTAGAACTAAGTCCCTCTTTAGGAATACAACCATCAAGATCAACAAACAACTTTCTTTTTGGATTGGGATAAGAGTAGTATTTTAACTAAATATCAATTATGTGATTTGTGCACAAAGGTTTCAAGAAACTATTTTTTTACGTAAGCTTTCAATCCTAATCATTATTAAAAGAGATATACGGACATTTCCCATGACATATCTCATATGGTGTCTTTTGAACCATTTTAGATAGTACATTGTTTTAGTGTAAAGCATCTGAACAAAAAGAAAGTGGAAGATTAGACAGATTTACTGACAATCACACTATTACTTAACAAGGTGTGATTCCTTCAAATTGATACACTATGATTGTGTTTCAGGTGGAGTTTATCATGATACATTATCATGATATCCTAGAAGGTTCTCAATATCTTGTTTAAAATATTTCAACATCGATAACATCAAAGTATCTTAATACTTTTACCAAGTCAGTTACGTACTTCATTCATGATCTCCTTGAACATTTTAAGAGATTTATACATGTATTTCATTAAGTACAAAATTTCATATCGAATGATAGAATCAATAAATATTACAAGGTACTTGTAACTACCTTTAGCATTTATTCTGAAAGGTCTACGTACATCAGTATGTATGAGCCTTAATAGATAATCGCTCTCCCACTGCATCTAGTGAAGATGCTTTTTCAAATTGCACAAAAAATAAGAGTTTCATGTCTCCATTGGTTCAATAACTAAAAGAGTCTAGATAACCATGATTATGGATTCTAGAAATGCATTTCTCATTTATGCACTCTAGATGACAATGTTATAGGTATACATTGTTTGAATCATCGTGACATTTAGTATATGTGTCATACACATATTTTTCCTTAGAACTATTAACTCTAGCTTGTGAGACATAGGGCATTTCCATGAAACATCAAGTCTTGTCCATATAAGATACATGATGCTTTCATTAATGGTAGTTATATAATGACAATTCACTAATTCTATTACATTCCCATGAATGACAACACAAAATTTATATCTTACTTCTTCTCATGTCGTGAAGTAGAGATCTCTATTTCCTTCTTCTTCTTAATATCCTCTATAAAAAGAATAGTTCCTTTTCAATGTCCATACAGATGAGAATGGTGTCACTTTCTTTCCTTAATTATTTAAGTGAATAGGACAAATTCCTTTTGCACTTACCCCTCTCAATATATTTAGTGGAGAAGACTTGGACTTCATATTAGCCTCAAAACTCTTCTTAGTCATTCCTTTTCCCTCAAACTCACTTCCACTTATCACCATCATGGATTTGTCCCTCTTGTTCTGTGCTCTGACATTAATCAACATGCCAAGCATTTGATAAACTAACTAAATGATTCAAGCAACGATTATAGAATCATATTCGTGGCCAACTCTTGACATAAAATAAATCCCAAACATCTACATGCCTAATCATATTGAGCACATGGGTCTCTATGTTGGGTTTTACGGGAGACAAAGAAGGCAGCGGAAACAAAAACTTTCTTCTCCCAACCCTAGAATAAAGGAATCCCGCCAATGTCTATACAATAGGAAGGATGGTTTGTAGAGGCATACCTTGTCCCGAGGCTTGCTGGCGACATTACCTCACGGCTTGCACGGTATTCACCTCCGGTCTTCGACGGTGTCTTTGCAGCTCCTAGTCTCACCGAGACTGTCGGGATTAACAATTGTCCTCTGAGCGGCAGAATTCTCCCGCCTCTGAAGTAGTCCACACAGACCACCTGGAACTCCAATCTCTTTGTCCCACAAGGAATCGAAAGGAGTCACACCCTCCTGTCAGTGTATGAGTCAACAACACACTCTCCTACAACCAGTTTCCTTTATGCAGTTTTCTTTCCCTTGTGCCTCCCTTATCGGGTAGCACTTGCTCAAGCTCTCTCTCGGTTACCAAAACCAGAGAGAACGACAACTTTGCAGAGCAACTGGTGTTCTGAGTTGTTGTGTACCTGAGAAGCCCCCACTACCCCTATATATATATGAGGGTCATGGGACAGGGTTCTCTACCCCAAGCAATGCGATATTAAACAGGCGTAGAAGGGTTTGAGATTTTCCACAAAACAACCAACTATGCCACCTGAACGGATCATTTCAAGCATGAACTGATCGGTTGGGGACCTGAGCTGATCAGTTTACACCTGAACCGGTCGGTTGGAACACCTGAGCCGATCGGTTCACTAATGAGCTGATCGGTTCGTGGTCCTAGTCCAACTCAAATTGATTTTCATATTTGTTTCCGATTAATCAAATATTAATCCTTGTCTAAATCAAATTTGTAAAAGTGAAAAAAATTGTATTTGCAAAATAGTCTTCTGACTTTCCAAATGATCTCGGTTGGTCACATGAATTGACCGGTTCAACAATTGAGCTGGTCATTTCATGACACATGAGTCGATCGACTCATAACTTGAGCCAACCGGTTCACCAACCTGAGCTGATCGGTTCATCTCATGATCCAATCGATTGGGGCACCAGATTGTGCAAAATCAGTTAATTGTAGTTTCAATCAATCCGATACTCCAATCAATCGGTCCAACACCTTGAACATTATGATACTGAGCTATCAATTTATTGAGTGTTTAATTAAACTATTAAACTCCTTTAGTAATCAATCTAAACATCATTTGTGGAAAAAATCCTCTTCCAAGTTAAATTCTATGTGTGTGACCCTGCAGGTCCATTTCACGTTGGTAGTGAAAGTCCATAACACTTATGACTTCACAAGCAAAGAGCAGTGCCTAGTCGCACATCAGTGCTGCCCAAGTGAAATGGAAAGTTGGAGAATACCTTTCAATCCTACAATCCCTTTATGGTGTTATAGTGAATGTATAATTCCTTTGTCACTGATATCCCAAATGAACTCAAGGCATGGAACAGTAATCCTGTCAACGTTCATTCATTTTCTTGATCTCAGAGTAGATTGGAGGAGATATGTATGACATCAATATCACATATTGATTCACACATGCATGCACTCCTATCTCAATCCTACTCATCAAGTAGCCATGGATATCAAACTCCCTCAAGAGGGACAAATCCCATATCTATCAGTCACCCCTCAAAAGCCCCATGTGTCAAAGCCACCCAATCATCACCTTTATAACAACCCATGTTTCAAGACTATGTTTGATGATGTCAAAGTGTGCCCAACGACATGTGTCGAGTGTAGTGATTTTAGGTCAAAGAATCACACTCACCACCATCACTGTGAGAACTGACTGTGACTACCATGTCATGGTTCCATGTGTCAAACTCACGGTGGGTCTGTCCGGTATACTTGTTCTCTAACAAGTACCTATATGTTTGGTTTGATATCTCCATATCATGAGTAATGAGATTTTTTCATCAACTAGCACCACAATCTAGTCTTGTGTGTCATTGTTGTCTATCTATCTTACATAATGGCATCCGACTAGGGACATAATAAGAATGTACAAACTCTTAGCATCTATATGATCTCATCATTCAGGTCCTTAACCTGAAAGCATACGTCATTGAGTATTGTCATTCTCTTGACATTCAATCTATTCTATCATTATCTCATATGACTGAACCAGAAAGAATTGGAAGCCTGCTTTTGATGTTTATCAAATCAATCTTAATGTATCCCACCAATCATCCCATGATTGGCTCTCAGGGCATACATACCAACTGACTCCCACTTGCATTGCGAGCCAATCACCCTTGAATCATATTCATAGTGATCTTCAAACATGTCTCACATGTTACTCTGCTATAGTGCTAACATAGTGAGTTATGGCAACACCTTGCCAAAGTCAGTATTAACTGCATGTCTCTCATCTCTTCGATGTACATCACACGTATGAGATGGAGTTATCATAAAATGCGATCTAGTATTCCTTTGCTAACCTTTAGCCACATTGCTTGACCAAGTGCTCCTAACTTGTCATCAATGATCAAAATATCTATAAGTTCATCTCTATGAACTCCTAGATCCATATAGTATCCATTGTTGTTCTCTAACACACAGATGCTCGACATTTCCTTTTAAAACAACTTTATTGGAAAGTTTCCATTATTCAACAAACATTCACTTTTATATATCCCATATATATTTTGTGATTAATTTTCTGTCCTTTTTGGAAGTTCGCATCAGTATAACTCTTTACAGTGAACCCTTCCTAATTTCCATATAACAAGCACTTCTCAAGTACTTATCAAGTTCTTATGGTATTCCAGTAACCCTTACATGAACAAGATAGACATCCACTCGTCATGTCCCACATACGAGTTATCAGGATGAGCACATCATATTGTCATGTCCTACATACAAGATGATGAATGCATTTTATTCTTGCCATGTCCATACATGCAAGATAATGGGATAATTACATACATGATAGATCCATATCTACTCTTAGTGTTCCCAATCTTCATAAGAATTGGATACTTGGCCTTGGGATACTAATTCCATGTAACATGGATAAGTTTTCTCCCACTGAATCAATGCATACTGAACCTTTCAGTATAGATCACCAATGTATGCTCTCTCTTTTTAGGTCAAGAGGTTTTCGAGAACCATCTCTATAGATCTCTATTCCTATCACATAGGAAATGTCTCTATCTTCCCTAAAGATAATTTCCACTTTTGGATTTCCATTCTAGAACATTTCCATTTCACATCAACATGTGGAATGTGAACACGCTCCCACTAAATCATAGATCTCTCTTTATCTTTGACATATCAGTCAAACCCTTTGACTATATCATCAAAGTAAAGATCACAGTTATGAGTTGCTTGTACTCAATCAATCACATTGATTAGTCCATTGTAACTTATAGACTTCATTTGCATTAGTGGATTCATAAACCTTATAGGTTGTGTCACGTACACATCCTTGTTTTATTCCTTACAGTTATGCAATTTTAGTATCCGCATGCCAAATCTCTTAGTCATTAAGTTGCAGTCAACAAGAATCATCCTTCTCAAAATTTCATCCATGTGTCTTAACACTTAAGACTCATTTCACTTATGGATTTCATCCCAATAGGTGCTACCATCAAGGTCATACCTTATGGTTCACATGGAAGTCATTTAGGATGTAATGGTCATAAGCCATAACTCAAAATATGGTTCCTCATATTCATCTAGGTAGTTGACTCATCATATGATCATCTCATCACATAGATAATTGAGGTGTATCTGTCAAGGGTATAAGAACTCACAATCCTTTGTGATTCTTAATGTCCTTTATTAGTGTGGGGTATTCTTTATTTAAGAAGAAATTACTTTTTTGATAATCATCCTCTAACTCCTTAGAGTATGACTCCTTTTGATTTAGACATCACCATGCCTTAATCATGAGTTCACTATGATACACTATCATAATTACTCATAAGGTTCTCAAACATTTGGTTTAAGTATTTCATTCACTTTCTTATCAAGAATTAACACTTTACCAAATTCATACTTCATGTATGATTTTCTTGAACACTTGAAGATATTCATATTGGTATATCTCTAAACATCGTTTGAAGTATTAGCATTAACTCTAATAGGTATGTAAATACATCACATGTATTATACCTAATAGGATAATCATTCTCCCACTACCATTAGTGAAGATTGATTAATCATGTCTAAGAGATTCATGTCTCTTACTGGTTCTCTAACCAAAAGAGTCTAGATTTATCCATCATATGGAAACTAGAAATGAATTTCTCATGATTTATGTTAATTTGATTGTTTGAGTTATCAATAACTTTTAGGTATCATTTTATCTTATGCATACCAAGTACCACAAGATAAACAAGGCATTTCCACAAAGATCATATCTTTGAAATTGAAACATCAACTTTATTAATTGCTATCATTGTCATACAATATGAAAAAATAATGTGTTTCTATTTTTGGTAAATATCAAATAGCAGTTCATAACTCTATTACATGCCTTCAATTCTGAAAATAAACTAAAGTACTCCTATCTATGGCGGCAACACTTGCCCCATTTATTGGGTGCTTTACACTTTATATCTTGGTATCATATACCTAAAAAGTGTTACAAGTTTATTTCATGACACCTTCAGGTGGAGACGTCTTTCGCCTCCTTCTTCTTTAGTTCTTCCAGATAGAGTGGACAATTCCTTTTCCAATGTCCTGGATTTTGACAATGCTGGCAATTGCCTCTCTTGGTCATGCCTCCTTTGGCATTCAGAGTTGAAGATGAATTCGGCTGCTAGATAGCATCAGAACCTTTCTTAGCCTTACCCTTTCCCTTGTGCTCAGACTTGCCTTTCTTTTTGCTGATCATCATCACAGACTTAGGCTTGTCCTTCTTCATTTGTGCCTCAGTTGTCCTCAACATGCCCAACAACTCTATCAACGACTTGTCAAAGTTGTTCATGTTGTAGTTCATCACAAACAGACTATAGGATTCTGGCAATGATTACAAGATCACGTCAGTATCCAACTCTTGGCTCAGGGGAAATCCCAGTCTCATTAGGTTCTCCACATACCCAATCATCTTGAGCGTGTGAGGACCAACTGGGTCTCCTTCTGTCATGACGCACTTGAACAATGCCCTGGAGACATCATATCTCTCTTACCGGTTTTGATCTTCATACATGTTCTTGAGATGTTGAATCATCTCAATGACACCCATGTTCTCATGTTGTATCTACAACTCGTGCTTCATGGAGCACAACATCAAGCACTTTGCATCAATGGCATCATCAGAATGCTTCTTATAAGCATCTCTTTCTGCCTTTGGTGCAGTAGGAGCCTGTTCCTCTGGAATTGGAGTATCCACGACATATAGCTTTCTCTCTTGAGGGAGAACAATTCTCAATGTCCTAAACCGGGTCGTGGAAGTTAGTCCCATTCAGCTTGTCCTTCTCAAGGACTCATCCTAATGAAAAGTGATTGTTGTTTGTTGTCAATTGTACTACAAAAGGAAATATATGCAATTTATCCCAAAACTCAATTTTGACTTATTTGATTGATTTGAAAAGTTGACGATATAATTAGGACTTTAATTAATTATTGCTCCCATTATTTTATTCAAATTGATAGACCTCACCATCAATTCGGAATATTGCAGCGTACAATCTTCTAGTGGGTCAAGATCCATATTTCATCAAGTCATGAGTTAGCTTTGGCTGATCGCCCACAATCTTGACTATTTAGGTAGGTCATCATGCCAATTGCATCATATGCAACTCTTAATGAATGAACATGCCCAACACCTTTCCATGAACATTTTCTGCCTCTGGGCTTAGACACTCTAAGAATCACCAGTTAAGTCTAACCCAAAAGCCGACATGGTAAACATGCACCCTGCTTTGGCAGAACCTACATGTTTACCCTTCACACTTCCATGAGATAGACGGCGCACCACGCTTTGGCATAACCTACGCATGGTCGATCAAGTTTTTCATGTGTGCTGCTAATGGAAGGCATAAAAGACTTAATATTTAGATGAGGGATTTGGTTTTATAGATACATATACATATCCAATCACCACAATACATAGTACGTATCATATACATGTTATATCCCATAGAAAACATGTGAAATGATAAAAGCGATGATTATGGCGATCCTAATGTGATTCCTCAAGCCAAGAGGAATCACGATCATCTAGGTCCACATTACATGCAACCTGTACAAGATGAACTTTGTGTTTTGCCTTTCCTAGGTTTGATAAACTCATCTCCATGATTGATCGGCTCGCCATCAGGCTGGTCAGTTGGGTGCCACTAGTCGATCGGTTGGCTCCTCCAACCGATTGGTTCACCTGGTCATCATGCATCTCCTCATGGCCACCACCCGATCAACTCACTCCTCGAACCGGTTGTCCGGATCGCCAATCGATCGGTTCACGCTTTGAACCGATTGTCTCAGTCGTCGTCAGACGGTCCTCCGTTCCTTGACATAACAGGAAATAAAAGATCTATCCTATTTTACATTTGAATGGGAAACCCCAAGTTACATTTGGGGGGAGCAATTGTAGGAAAGAAATCTTGAGTTATCTCGAGTTACATCAGGAATAAGGAGGTAGGGAATCGGTGCACAGACCGAGATGCAAGCAACCACATACAACCAAGCACACACATATGGCTTATTAGCCATAACCACGCTATACATCCACCACAAAACTCATTTAAGGGTGACACGTATCGAGTGCATTCATATTACACATCATATATGTATAATGGGATTTGTGGATTTAGGATTGGACATGCAAAAAACCAATTTTATTTGCATCGTATGCAATAAATGAAGGCGACAAACCAAAATTGATCATATCGATAATCCTAAAGTATAGAGAAGTTGACGTGGCTCTGATACCACTATTAAGTTTTAGGGGAGACACAGAAGGCAGCGGAAACAAAAATTTTCTTCTCCCAAACCCAGAATAAAGGAATCTCGTCAATTTTTATACAATAGGAAGGATGGTTTGTAGAGGCGTACCTTGTCCCGTGGCTTGCTCGGCGACGTTACCTCGCAGCTTGCGTGATATTCACCTCCGGTCTTAGATGGTGTCTGTGCAGCTCCTGGTCTCACCGGGACTGTCGGAATTGATAGTTGTCCTCCAAACGGCAGAAGTCTCCCACCTCTGAAGTAGTCCACACAGACCACCTATAACTTCGATCTCCTTGTCCCATAAGGAATCAGAAGGAGTTGCACCCTCCTGTTGGCGTACTAGTCACCAAAACACTCTTCTACAACCAGTTGCCTTTCTGCAATTGTCCTTCCCTTGCTGTGCCTCCCTTATCAGGTAGCACTTGCTCAGGCTCTCTCTCGGTTACCAAAACCAGAGAAAACGACAACTTTGTAGAGCAACTAGTGTTCTGAGTTGTTGTTTACCTGAGAAGCCCCCACTACCCCTATATATATAGGAGGGTTATGGGACATGGTTCTCTACCCCAGGCAATGCAGGATTAAATAGGCATAGAAGGGTTCAATATTTTCCACAAAACAACCAACTATGCCACCTGAACCGTTCGTTTCAAGCATGAATTGATCAGTTGGGGACCTGAGCCGATCGGTTCACACCTGAACTGGTCGGTTGGGACACCTGAGCTGATCGGTTCACTGCGGAACCGATCGGTTCGTGGTCCTGGTCCAACTCAAATTGACTTTCATATTTGTTTCCGATTAATCAAATATTAATCCTTGACCAACTCAAATTTGTACAAGTGAAACAAATTGTATTTGCAAAATAGTCGTCTGACTTTCCAAACGATCTCGGTTGGTCACATGAATCAACTGGTTCAACAATTGATTCGATCATTTCATGTCACATGAGACGTTCGACTCATAAATTGAGCCGACCAGTTCACCAACCTAATCTGATCGGTTCATCTCATGAGTCGATCAATTGGGGTAGCAGACTGTGCAAAATCAGTCAATTGTAGTTTCAATCAATCTGATACTCCAATCAATCGGTCCAACACCTTGAACACTATGATACTGAGCTATCAATTGATTGAGTGGTTAATTGAACTACTAAACTCATTTAGTAATCAATCTAAACATCATTTGTGGAAAAACTCCTCTTCCAGGTTAAATCCTATGTGTGTGACCCTACAAGTCCATTTCACGTTGGAAGTGAAAGTCCATAACACTTATGACTTCACAAGAAAAGAGTGGTGCCTAGTCACACATCAGTGCTACCCATGTGAAAAGGAAAGTTGGAGAACAAATTTCAATCCTACAATCCGTGTATGGTGTTACAGTGAATGTATAATTCCTTTGTCACTGATATCCCGAATGAACTCAAGGCATGGAACAGTCATCCTGCCAACATTCATTCACATTCTTGATCTCAGAGTAGATTGGAGGAGATATGTATGACATTAATATCACATATTGATTCACACATTCTTGCACTCCTATCTCAAACCTACTCATCAAGTGTCCATGGATATAAAACTCCCTCAGGAGGGACAAACCCCATATCTATCACTCAACCCTCAAAAGTCCCATGTGTCAAAGCCACCTAATCATCACCTTTATAACAACCCATGTTTCAAGACTGCGTTTGATGATGTCAAAGTGTGCCCAACGACATGTGTTGAGTGTAGTGATTTCATGTCAAAGAATCACACTCACCACCATCACTGTGAGAACTGACTATGACTACCATGTCATGGTTCCATGTGTCAAACTCACAGTGGGTCTGTCTGGTATACTTGTTCTCTAACAAGTACCTATATGTTTGGTTTGATATCTCCATATCATGACTAAAAAGATTTTGTCATCAACCAACACCACAATCTAGTCTTGTGTGTCATTGTTGTATATCTACCTTCCACAATGACATCCAACTAGGGACATAATAAGAATGTACAAACTCTTAGCATATGTATGATCTCATCGTTCAGGTCCTTAACCTGAAAGCATATGTCATTGAGTATTGTCATTCTCTAGGCATTCAATCTATTCTATCATTATCTCATATGACTGAACCAGAAAGAATTGGAATCTTGTCTTTGATTTTTATCAAATCAATCTCAATGTATCCCACCAATCATCCCATGATTGGCTCCCAGGGCATACATACCAAAACTCTACTCCCCTGTCAGTTTGCACTCATATAGCTCTTTGGAAACATTACATGGTACTTGTTTTACATGAGTCTTAAGATGTGTTACCATCTTGAGAATGTCACTGTTTTTCATGTTGTTCATGCAACTCATAGTTCATACAACATAACATAAGGTCTCTGATGTCTACGACAACATTGGTATGCTTCAAGCAAGCATCCATTTTAGCCTTAGGTGCATTTGGAGTTGGTTCCTCTGGCTTTGGTCATTTATGGACATTGAGCTTTCACTCATTTCTGAGAATGCTTCTCAAAATACTAAACCAAATATGGAAGTGAATCCCATTTAGTTTGTCCTACTCAAGGACTGATCACAATTGTGTTTGTTATTTGGTTCAACAAAGAAATATTGCAACTTTTCAAAACATTTCTAATTTGTTTGATTTGATAAGTTACCAATATTAATTAGGACTTTTAATTAATTAGCACTCCCACTATTTTTTCCAAATTGATAACCCTCATGTATCAATTCAAAAAATTGCAGACAATCTTCTAGTCATCAAAGATCATTTTTCTTGGTAATGACTGTAACCAATTATTACCCAGTCAATGCTAATGACTGTAACCAATTATTAAGGTAGACAACTTTTTCCAGATGCATCTCATGCAATTCTTAGATAGATGGTATGCACAACTGTGACAAAGCAAAATTTAGCATTAATATGAACTCATTCCTATTTAACCCTCCTTATGCTCACTCATGGTGCCAAATCATTTTTCTTGGTTTCATAATTAATATTGATACTCAAAATTGAAATATGGTGATCAATGTGGAATTTATGCACATTATAACATCACAAGATTTACTAATTCATCACCTTGTACAAAGAAGCAAATTGTTCAATCAAACCTCATCATAAGGTTTTCAAAAATTTTCTAAATATTCTACACATTTTTGTAAACCTATGTTTCAAATTTCATCTCATTTGGACATTCTCACAATTTTCTATGAATTCTAGAAGTTAATGCCTTAAAATCCCTTCTATTTGCCTTTTTCCAAGTCAACAATCCGTGATTTGAGTGGGGCACGAATCTTGGCCCTTATATCTGGGCCTCGTGGATCTCATCCCAATCATGCAGCTAAGAGATCACCTTCAACCTCTCGCAATCAGTGGGGAGGTGTTAATGTGGCCAAAATGACCGGTCTATCACTCGTGACCCCAATTCAAATTTGTAATCGAGAGGGAATGTTCACCTCACAATTTTTCACTCACCCAACTCTACTTTAACTAGATTTCTCTCCTTGTTACACCACCAAAATGCCCCCCTCAATCTCCCCTCTCTTTTCGGCGGCCATGGGTGCCCCCAAAGATCAATTTAGCCCTAAATCTACCCCCGATGGTATAAAAGGACCCCCAAGGTCCGTAGCAAACACATCTTGCTCAGAGCTCGTCCCAACATGCCATCTTGGCCTCAAATGCTCTATTTTTGCTCTCTGATAGCCTATTGCTGGTGTAGTGTTGTTGACTAGCCCATTTTGGGCTTTCCTTCTCATCACCGCCTCTCATCCATTTTTGACCACCCGCGACCTCGCGAAACCACGACGATTCAGAGCGACATCTTTACGGCTTGCCTCGGCTCGTCCTACCCTGAGCTCCCCAAGATCTGGTAATCCCTCCACCACACCTATTGGGACCTTATGTGAAGGTGTGTATGTGAAGAAAGGAACCCCAAACTACTTGGTCCAGAGGAAAACCCACCTAGTTGAAAGACCCAGCAAACCAGGGTTTGAACTGGGAAATTAGAGCTCAAACTGACTATTTGAGCCACTAAATCAAGTCCAATAATCCAATGGACCAGTGAGCCACATTGTGCAATCCTAGCCATCCTATTTTGGATCCAACGACCCTCATATTTTATCCATTAAGGTATGATATTCTCTTCTCTACTCGAAAATTCATTTCAATGCTCAAATCTTGCTTTAATCATAGAAATTGCATCATAACTCCAAAAATTATGAACAAGTAGTCCATTTTGATCACAAAAATCCAATTAAACCATTAAAAATACTTTTGAAAACTGAATCCAAACTATGGTCACTGATATACCTAGATATTATTCCTTTTCTTATTTAATTTGTCTGATGATTCAACAATGATATTTAATCTTTGGAAACCCTAGATTTGGACTATGATGATTATCTTGTAACCTATATCTAATCTAGTTGAATCATATACTCTTTAAAATGAATCGTTAGGGATCTAGATCTATTTACTTGATTCAATCTTGATTATAATCTTTATGAATAATGAGTAATCTTGATATTGATCTTATTTTTGCAAATCCCTTGATGTACTTTTGACCCATCTATATGATCTTTAATTCCAATTATACTAAGTATCACGATGATGAACTAGAAATTTGATGATGACTTGGATAATGACCATATATTAGGGTTAAAGCATATGATCCTAGAAAACCTAGGTAAGTCATTCACACTCAAAATACTTGACACTTGAAATAATATTGGACATATTGAAATATTGGTCGATTATAAGTGAATGACCCAACCCTAAGGTTGACATAGGAAAAGTGTAACCCTAATCTTGAATATTGAAACATGATCTCCAAATATCATGATCCTGACCCTTGATCCACATGTTGTGATTTAGGATTTGACTCGAAGGGTCTACCTATTACTTGCTCATCTATACTTGAAATCTTCAGTGAAAGGTATGTTGTTATACCTTTTCTTTAGTTGTAATGAAGATATTTTTTATGTATCTCTTGATTGTGTACTTGGATATATACTTGGTTGAGCTATTTTTCCCTATTGATTAAGATTATGTATTTCTTATATTATATTTTTAGACAAACTGGAAAACATAAATGACATGCCCATTATGACTGCCCGTATATTGATAATGATGATGATGATGATATTGATAATGTTGATAATGTTGATATTGAGTGAAAGCAAACCCTCATTTAGAGGTGGACTTTTACATTGACCTCCTATCTCCTATGGTGGGAAGGAGCTTGGAGACCTCCCCATCGCGTTGGGGTAATAGAGTCCCATAAAATATATAAGCATGCTTATTTATTACAGCATAATGGGAACTCGTAATAAAAATCGAATAATTTGAAAAACTTGTCGAATAACTTTTGGTTTTTGTAAATTTCTTGTTATACTTTTGAAATATAAGTCTTTCCAAGTACATTAATTTTCTTATAAACTATTTTACTTGTTTTTATATAATGTACCGTGCAATTGCATTGACATTGTGTCTTGATTTTCTTGATTTTAGGAAAAACATTGGAACCTTAACTATATCGCTTCCGCACTCATATACTTTGATGACAAGGATATATGGGAAAAATCTCCATTTTGGGTTAGGTTGTTCATTTAAATATCTAGTTTTTGAGTTATTATTTCTTATTGTATATGTCAGTGTGTTGGATCCTATCGGGCCACTCAGGGACGGGTGCTTCAATACTTTTTCCAATGTCTAGGCATTGGGATTGGGATTTGGGTAAGAATGGTTTCGTGACAGTTGGTATCAGAGCTTACACATTCCCATATACTTTAAGTAAATAATTTCTCAAGTCTCTTACACCCAAGAAACCCTAAAGTCCATAATGGTGAAAATTGAGGTGTCTACGCTCGGGGTCCTGGCATAATTTCTCCTATCCGTCTTCATGGTGGCTGAGATCCTCCACTCCACCTGGCCTTAATTGATCTAGAACTAGACCTAAAGGTTCTCTTGTGAAACCCTAGAGAGTCTTCTAGCATCTCATCTCTTATTTAAGGACTACGTAAGCCACCCATGTAGCTGAAGATTAGGTAGTCTTCTCATCCCCTCATGTGGTCATTTCTTGTGACCTTTTACCACATGATGTCTCGATTATGGGTAGCTTATGCATGGGAAAGATGAATATCTCTAAATTTTGAAAGTTGATACCATGATATGACCTTAATTTGAAAACTAAATTTTGATCAATGAAACATGAATACTCATGTATGACCTCTAATATCATGCAAACTCAATTTAGCCAAAACTAAACTATTTACTCCATGTGTTTGAGGTAAATTACAATATGGTGAAATAAGGATGACTTATACATCATTGTTGATGAGGTCTCTATTTGATTAATATTCATGTTGCCCTATTGTTGATTAAACCTCAAACATAGTTAAGTGAACTTTTTCCCAATTTGATTCACATCATGAGTATGCCATCAAGTTACTAACTCTAAGACTCACAAAATCATGATGTAAGACTATGATGCAAAAAATAGTTTCCCTATTGACTATTGATGCCTTTTGCAATCTCAATTTTTACATGATGATTATGGCCCTAGATTTTGCACTATTATGCTCTAATTCCTTGAATGCCAAACTCAAATCTTTCATTTCCAAATTATATCATTACCTTGATCATGAAAGGAAAGGAATGCAAATATTAACTTGATTTTATAAAATCTTGACATTATTGCCCAGTTATGATCCTAAATTTTGATCTCATGAACTTATGGAATATTATTTAATCATTGATACTCTCCCTATTTGGATAATCTCAATGGATAATGACTAATGTTGGTAATGTGCTAGATTAGTGTGGTAGTTGACTCATGACTCCCCTAACCTAGGTCACATCCCTATTTTGACTACCTCTAAATTTTTGTATTGTTGATTATTTAGAGTCTGGGAATGTGTAACCTTTCACCCGATTTGGATTAGTTAACCAAAGCCTAATAGGTTAAACCCATGGTTGATACTCAATCATGAATCTTGATTTAATAATGACCTTGATACATGACAATGTTGACTATAACTTGTGGTTGACTTCCTAGATAGACCTAAGTCTAGATTATTCATCAACCTTGGATACCATGATAATTAAATCTTGATATGTTTCTCAAATATTGCTTGAATATTGTTGCCTAAAATTGAATATAGATGAGTGATCTCCCCTAAGGTCTAAATAGTAATATAAACCCTAGCTTTGGAATATTTATACATATGATCAAATTTTCGATCTATGACTTTTGGTGTCTAAAATCTCGACTCTTGATATTGATTGTAGAATTGTGACTCACGATTATCAATCTCAATAATGATAAAAATCCTACGTTCACATTATTTGGATCTATAGATCACATTAGATATATGACTAATGACTTCAAAATCCCAATCTTGAAATTTTGAAATGATGACTATTTTGACTCTCGAGATTTATGACTTAGGATTTAGCTCTCATTGGGACTAGGGTGGCACCTCCCATCGATTTGGAGCTCAAAAATCATGATATTGAAAGTATGATGTTGTCTCAATTTTTTGAAATATGAAATCTCAAATCATGGGTGTATAGCCCCACCTAGGCCAATGTAGAGGCTAGGACCCTGAGATATTGGGATTGAAAGTCACCTTGTACACTTGATTCAAGACCTCTATTTGTTTGACCTAAAATATGATCTCTCCAAATTTATGACCAATAATTTGTTTTCCATATTTGTGACTCATATGATGACTTTGAACAATATATGCATTGAACTAGATACTCAATTACTCTGTGATGAAACGATGTTGGTACCTAGTTGATTATGATATTGAACATGGAATTCCAATTATGATTATTGGACTATCTGAAGTTTGAGGACATGATTTTGATTGTATAGTTGAGGATACTCTAGTATTTGAGGATATGATCTGGTTTATGATAATCCCAATTTTGAGGATGTTTTTGAATTTTGGGGACAAAATTCCTTTTTAAGGAGGGAAGGATGTGACAAAGTGAAATTTAGCATTAATAGGAACTAATTCCAATTTCACCCTCCTGATGCTCACCCATGGTGCCAAATCATTTTTCTTGGTTTCATAATTAATATTCATACTCAAAATCAAAATATGGTGATCAATGTGGACTTTGTACACATTATAACATCACAAGTTTGATTATTTCATCAACTTGTACAAAGAAGCAAATTGATTAATCAAACTTCATCATAAGGTTATTAAATTTTTTCTAAAGATTGTACACATTTTTTAAACCTATGGTCCAAATATCATCTCATTTAGACATTCCTACAATTTTCTATGAATTCTTGAAGTTAATGTCTTAAAATCCCTTCTATTTGCCTTTTTTAGCCTTTTTCCAAGTCAGCAATCCATGGTTTAAGTGGGGCACGAATCTCATCCCTTACATCTGGGCCTTGCGGATCTCAGCCTAATTGTGCAGCTAGGAGATCAACTTCAACCTCCCGCAATCATGGGGGACGTGTTAATGTGGCCAAAATGACCGGTCTATCACTTGTGACCCCGATTCAAATTTCTAATCGACCTTGGATTGGATATACAACACCTCAATAGATTAGGGACTTGTACATAAATCAATTTCTTAAGAGAAGGTCCTTGTCATGGATAACTTATGGACATCCCCACATAGCCATGCATTGGACAAACTATTGTCAGTGGTTGATCATAGAAGATACATAATAATTTCACATTGAACAAAAGTGAAATCTTTTACTCAAAATTATATTTAAGGCACTTTCACATCACTAGATCATCAATTATGTTGAATGTAGGAACATGTATACCTTGCCTAATCTAATACACAACATTGTGCACATTAATTAGGTTGGTCGCCATCATGTGATGTGAGCCACTTTAAAGCATAAATTGTTGAGGCACACCCTCCTGTGTCGACAGCTGCAACTTTTATATCCTCACTATAGGGTGTCAACAAATATAATGATATGTGTCCTACCACATTGGTCAATATATGAAAGTAGTATTCCCTCACTATATGATGTCAAAAACTATGTTCCACCACACAGGTCAATAAGTAAATGTTTCACCACATAGGTCAACAATTAAAAGTAAAGTCTTCATACTATATGATGTTGACACCTATAAAGAATATGTACCACCAAATAGATCAATAGATAATAGTGATGCATTCTCACCATATGATATCAACAATTACAAAGACTCTCTCCCTCCATATGGGTCAACAACTGAAAAATAGGGTAGAGTCGTGTAGACATTTTCTTGATTTTCTTAAACCTTTGGGGTTACACCCACATTACATTAACTTCCCGGAAACATGATGTAGTGCATACATATTGATACAGATTTAAACTTCACCAAATAAGGAAATCATACTTTTGAAATATGCTTTTATATTCATATACTTTGATGCGTTTATTATCATAACATGTTCCATGATACAAGTGGTTATATATTGCATAGGTAGAAGACATAAGAATAGTAATTACGCTCTAGACATTGACAACTTACCTCCATAGAAACAAAAAATGGTTGTTCAATCCATAATTCAAAATTATAAAACTTGAAAAACTAATGAACATCACCAAAACCCATAATTCATAACCTTAGGTCATAATAGGGTTTTTATACCATCAAAGGTGTGTAAGGAACATTAACATGAAATCATTTTAGTTTCCATATAATATCGATCACATACTTAATAATAATGTTTCTCAAGTTCAAAGATTCTTGTTATTCTTTTTTTTATAGAAGTCATGAGGCAATCTTATTCATCATGCCCTCCTCTTATGAACAAACTAAACTCAGTATTACACTCACGAGTCAAAGCATTCAAATTAATGAAGGTAGTACTACTACCCTTACATAAGTCCCTAACTAGGGCAGTTTGGATTTCTAAAGGTGGGGTTGCATAGATTGCAAGCCCATGTCCATGATCTCTATGGAACTTTGCTAGTTTATCAGCTACCTCATTGGCTTCTCTGGGAATATATCTCAGTTGCCATGCTACTCTCCTTATCCTATTGATCTTATTGATTAACTTGGTATATCTGGGGTATTCATTCACACTTCCGTTTGCTATCTGAATTGCCAAGATGGAGTTGGAATCAAACTATGCACGATCCATATTGTTCTTCCCTGCTATCTCCATTGCGAGAATGATAGTCTCCAGTTCCGCTTCCTCCACTTCCAAAGTATACAACTCCATGGCCATGCCCCCAATCCATTTCCCTTCTCGGTTCCTTACTACCACTGCTCCGCAGGCCTTGGGTTTTTTTACTACTATGTTATAGTTGAAGCGGGTAACACCTGTAGGTGGACCTTCCCAGGGCGTCTTCTTCCTAGCTGCATTTCTATTGTGCTCCTTGTCTAACACCTGCAGCTGGTCTCTAGTTTTCCTGATAACCAGGAGTTGTTGTGTTGTCGGGGTTGTCTTCCTATCGAAGACCCAGTTGTTTCTACAGCTCCAGATTTTCCAGCACGCCATGAAGAAGGCCGTCGCATGCTCGTCTCCATGGATTAGTTGTGTGCTTACCCAATCTTTGGCATTTTGGCTTGAGAAAAAATGTGTGTCCACTGCATCGGGTGTCAGGTTATCCCACACTTCCTTGGCCTTCTTGCGGTCCCGTAATGTGTGGTGGAGATTCTCATCTACATTGCTACAACGTGGGCATGTCCTCTCCATCATCATTCCCCTTTGAGCTCTCTTTACGTTCGTCAGAATAGCTTTGTGTAGCAGAAGCCATGCAAAGGTCTTGATCTTTGATGATGTCTTCAGGCTCCATGTCGCCTTCCAATTTCCTACTGTGGGAAGCCCTTTCCCTTGTCTGAGGCATTTGTATGCCGACCTAGTTGAGTAGAGTCTATTTGCCGATAGAGCCCACCCTCATATGTCAGCGCTCTCTTTCTCTCTCGGGACCTGCATTCTCCTGATGGCCTTTATCTGTTGGTCTGGTATCCATTCTCTAAGGAAACCTTCATCCCAATGCCCCTGCAAGTTCACAAGGTAGTGGAGTTTTAGGTCGCGAAGCTCCAGAGGGATGGGTCGAATAGCTACCGCCTCCAATGTAGGCCCCATCCTCATCCACCTGTCCGTCCAAAAATTAGTAGTCTACCCATTCATTGCTTTGATGTAAGAATTATCCTCGATGAAAGATTTCCCACCCAGAGCAGCTCTCCCTAGTCTAGAGAAATTTGTGTTCACCCCTAGGACAAAACTCATGTATTTGTCTCCCATTCCGTTGCATCAGGGTGTATCTCTTCCACTGTACAGGTCCCATGTGTGCTTGTATAGGATTTCCAGGTTCCAATCCTGCATTCTTCTTAGCCCCATCCCTCCATCCTTCTTCGAGCAGCATAATGTGTCCCAGGCCACTAGCGCTTGGGGGTGTACTTTTCTCACACCACCCCAAATGAACCTTCTAATCGTAGAGTCAATCTTGCCGCATAACTGGAGAGGTAAGGTCATGGATTGCATGACATAAGTTGGTAAGGAAGCTAAGGTGACCTTTTCCAGGGTAATCCTACCAGCCAGGGAGAGGCTTCTAGCAGCCCACGCATTAATCTTGTCATTCAGTCTATCCACAATACTATTGTAAGTGTCTTTAGTAACTCTAGTGTGAATGATCGGAACTCCCACATATTTTCCAAGATTGCTCGTCTCCTAAAAAGAACAACTTCTCATCACTTTCCTTCTAAGCTGCACATCCACGCTTTTGGTAAAGAAAACTTGCATCTTGGTTATGGAGATCTTCTGCCCTGAAGGATTTTCAAACCTGCCAAAGCATTCCATTATGGTCTTCATCTGTGATCCGCTCACTTTCCCAAAGAGGATCAAATCATCCGCGAAGCACACATGCGATACCAAGGGACCATTTCTGCTCAGTTTTAGAGGTTTCCACAGGGCACTGTTCACTTTCTCCTTGATCAACTGGCTAAGTCTGTCTAGACATAGGACGAAAAGATATGGTGAGAGGGGGTCTCCCTATCGGAGCCCTCTACTCATTTTCAACTTTCTGGTGTGACTTCTGTTCCAGGTGATGGTGGTGTCTCCCTGCCTGATCGACACCATGACAAAGTCTCAAATGTTCTTCGGGATGTCTACCCCTTCTAAAGTGTCTTCTATGAAATCCCACTCCATCATGTCGTAAGCCTTAGATAGATCCACCTTTATAGCCAAAGCCTTGCTTCCTCGCTTCCTCTTCATGTTGTGGATCAGCTCCTGAACACGGGCGATGTTATCCATGATTCTATGACCTAGAACAAAGCGGCTTTGGGCTTGGAGATCCAGTCCTCCATTAAAGTTTTCCATCTCTCCCCATCAAATTTTGAAATGACTTTGAGCGCTACATTGTTGAGTGAGATTGGTCTCAGATTGTCACACCTCTCTGGGTTCTTAACCTTCGGTATTAACACAATTGTGGAATCACCTAGCGAGCTGGGTATAGACCCCTCTGTTATGGCCTTGATTGCTATATTCACCATACTAGTTCCAACCTCCATCCAGTTCCTCTACAAGAAATTGGCAGTGACCCCGTCGGGACCTGGCGCCTTTGTAGGGTTCATCGATTTCACAATGTTGTGGATTTCCTCTACAGTCAGGGTCTTTCCTATCGACATTCGTTGGTTCTCAGTGAGTCTCTTGAATCTATTTGGTATATCGTCATGCTTGCTGGCGCTGCTACGATGGTTTGATGTCAGCACTTTTTCGAAATGTTTAACCACTACCTCCTTGAGATCCTCTTCATTAGAGATCCAGTCTCCATCTATGCCTTTGAGTCTAGAGATGATATTTCTTCTTCTCCTCTGGTTCACATAGTTGTGAAAGAATTTTGAATTGTTCTTGCCTTCTTTGAGCCAATTGATATGGCTACGGTGTCTCATGTCTACCTCTTCCTCCTTTAAGATATTGTCTAGTTCCGATTGGAAATCCAAACAAAGGGCATTTTATATCTCATTATATTGCCTAGCCATGTCCGCTTGCAGCCTCTTGATGTTATTAATGAGTTTCTCCTTGCGAGCTCTCTTCTCCTTCATCTGCCTTGCATCACACCTATTGATTGTCCTGCTGGACTCCCGTAAACCCTCTAGGAAGTCCATCATTGTCTTCCAACTGTCCTTGAGAACTTGTTTGAACTCGTAATTCTCTTGCCTCGACGCTCTGGTAATGAACCTCCATGTTGTCTTTTTTGTCCTTCTGAATCTGACCAGCAGAGGGCAATGGTCCGACCCAAGACGGGGTAGATTTTCTACTGTCACATTCGGATAGCTTTTGATGAATGCAGTGTTGGTCGTCACTCTGTCCAAGCACTCCTGCATCAAGCCATGTTTGAATGTAATTCTGGCTCGAGAAAAACCAAGGTCCGATTGATCGGCTTCCATCAAAGTATTGTGGAACATGGATGCTTCAGTGGCGTTGAAATACTTGCTTCCACTCTTGTCATTCAGATCAACGACTGTGTTGAAATCTCCTAGCGCCATCCATGGAATTTTGAACATTCCCCCAATTTTGATAATATGTTTCCATAAGTGTTGCCTGGGGCAAAAGTGTGGACTGGCGTATACAAAGGTGACCACACAAATGTTGTCTATTCTACAAACAATGAATTGTCGGTGGCAGAACAAAAATTGCACTTCGCAGATATCACTATCCCAGCAAATCCAAATGCCTCCGGAGAAACCCCTTGCCTCCACCCTAAAGGAGTTTGGGAAATCAAGCTTTTTAATGGTGGTGGATGCCCTCTCTCCACTTATACGTGGCTCAAGGATGGCCACCACCTTCTCTTAAGAAACGCTTTCAACACTCGCCTTCTCTTATCACTTCCTATACCCATACTGTTATTCCATCCTAGACATATATTGGTTATTATGGATTTACTTGGAATCATCTAGGTTTTTATTATGTAAGCACAATTTATAGAATCATATTGCATAATATGATGATCAAAGTTAATAAATGCATCACCTTTTTTTTTTGAGGAGTGGCGGGAAGTCCAATGATTGGGACTCCCCGACAACTATTCATTAGCTAAATCATTAATTACAAAAGGCATGAAGTTCAAAGGTAAATTCTGCGAGTAAGAAAACCTATCTACTTGGCCCCTACGAGCAGAATTTGCTACCTCGTGTGTGACCATGTTACATCTACGTCTAACATAATTAAAGCTACAGAAAGAAAAGAAGTGCTTCAGCTGGAGAATGTCGTCCACAACGGAGCCAATGTAGTCCTTTCTTGGGCTGTAACTGTTGCATGCGTGGATGATAACCTTTGCGTAAGATTCCAATTCAATCCTGCTCATGCCCTTTTCTCGTGCCCATACTAGTGCTTCCCTAATCGCAATTGCTTCTGTCAATGCAACGTCGTCCCCCGTCTGCACCTTTACTCCCAGCATCCCCACGACCACCCCCCCTTTATCTCTAGCTACAGCAGCAACTCCCGCCTTCCCTTCCTCCCCACATGATCCGTCCACATTAACTTTAACATTCTCCTGTGCCGGCCTCCTCCACCCGTTCCTAGCTTCCGCACGGGCGCTCCCACTCTCTATGTCACCCCGCTGCTGCTGTTGGCTTCCCATTCCCGCCCGCATGCCATGCAAGCATGGCCCTTCCTCCCCATCTGCCCGGTTCTTTACCATCGCCTTATATCTACGTAGAAGGTACCCCATGTTCGGAGCACCCTCCTGGAAAGTCCTCATGCAGCGACCCCTCCAGATGGCCGCCATAGCAGCCACGAGTAGGTCCCTCTCACCGGTGGTCGTGTCCTGAAGAGCTGCCTCCATGATCGATTGGATATCTCGATCCTTCCACGCCTCCACCCATTGTCGGGTCTCCCTTGAGGTTTGGTCCCAAAGATCTGTCGCATTCGGGAACCTAAACAACATGTGAGGTATAGTCTCTTTTTCGGACATACAAAGACTACACGTTCCGTCTTCAATACAGTGCCTGTCAAAAAGCCGTCCCCTCGTAGCCAGCCCTCCCGTACATGCTCTCCATAGGAAATGTGCCGTTTTTGGACTCCATTCATCCTGCCAAACCCTCTTCCAAATACCCTCTCCAACCCGGTCATTATAGCTTCGTGCCTCCTCCACTCCAAGCAGCCCCATCCAGTATGCAGACCTCACTGTAAACTCCCCGTTTTTGGATGGCCACCACATCAAAGAATCAGTGGGCTTCCTAATGCTAATTGGGATTGCACTGATCTTTTTTGCAATACTGTCCGGGAAGCAGTCCCTCACCTTGCTCTCGTCCCATCTCCTCCCATCTTCCGTCATGAGCTCCTTGACTTTATAGAAATCCGGACTGCCCTCGTGCTTGAACCGTCTAAGCGTGTCCACTTCCTTGGGAACCCATCTATCCTCCCATATGTCTATGTCACTCCCGTCCCCCACCCGCCACTGAGTCCCTTCCTTCAACACTGCCTTTGCCCCCCAAAGACTCCTCCAAACGTGACTTGGATCATACCCCCTTCTCGCCTCCCAAAACGACGTCCTTGGGTAATATCTCGCCTTTAGCACCTTGGTAACTAGCGCTCCCGGGTGACTCACCAGCCTCCATGCTTGTCTGGCAAGAAGAGCTTGATTAAAGGTATTTAAGTCCCTAAATCCCAGCCCTCCCTGCCTCTTTGGTTTACAAAGCCTCTCCCAACTCATCCATGAGAGCTTCCTCTCCTTCTCCTTTGCACCCCACCAGAATCTAGCCACCATCCGCTGAATCTCCTCCATAGTTCCTACGGGCAACTGGAAAATGCTCATGACATAGGTAGGTATTGCTTGTGCCACCGCTTTGATGAGGACCTCCCTTCCTGCCTTGGACAATAGCTTTTCGGACCAGCCTTGAAGTTTCCGCCATATTCTATCTTTGATGAAGCTGAACACCTGCTTTTTCGACCTGCCCACCATTGTGGGGAGGCCAAGGTAGCATGCATGACGGTCCACAACCCGTACTCCCAAGAGAGCACGCAGCTCCTCCCTTCTTGTGCCTCGTACCCCCTTGCTGAAAACAACCTCTATCTTTTGAAAATTTATTTGTTGTCCGGATGCCTGTTCATATTGGCTGATAATTTCAGCTATCTTCAGGCATTCTGCATTGGTTGCTCTCGCAAAAAGAATACTATCATCTGCGAAGAAAAGATGTGAGATACTGGGTGCTCCCCTACACGGCTTAATGCCATGTATATGGGAGTCTCGGACGGCAGTGCTTAACAAAGAAGAAAATGCTTCAGCACATAAAATAAAAAGATACGGGGAAAGAGGGTCACCCTGGCGAAGTCCTCGAGCAGGCCTCATACTCTTGGTCCTATCCCCGTTGACGGCAAACATATGCTGGACAGAGTTGATACAATCCCGGATCTTGTGTCTCCACTTCCCTCCAAACCCCATCTTCTCCATCACAGTGTCAAGGAAACTCCATTCAACCCGATCATATGCTTTGGACATATGTAGCTTTAACGCAAAACTGCCTTTCTTTTTTCCCTTGTCCCTCTTCATGCTGTGAAAAACCTCGTAGGCGATAATAGCATTATCAGTAATCATTCTCCCCGGCACGAAAGCACTTTGGTTCTCGGAAACCAAACTATTCATGAGCGGCTTTAATCTATTTGTCAGCACCTTGGAAGCAATCTTATACATCACATTGCATAAGCTGATTGGCCTGTACTCGCCCACTGTTTTTGGCTGCTCGGTCTTCGGGATCAGCACCACAAGAGTTTCATTCACCGCCGCCCAGTCCTGCTCTCCCTTCCACCACCCCTTAATATAATTTGCTACATCCTTCCCTACCACACCCCAAAATTTCTGGTAGAACATTGCCTTCATGCCATCCGGTCCTGGAGCTTTATTTGGATGCATCTGGTCCAGCGCCGTCTTGATTTCCTCATCCGTAATATCTCTCTCTAGCTCCTCAACTTGTTCACCTGAGATAGCTCGCCGGACTCCTTTAGTGGCCTCCTCAAAACCCGACGGATGACTAGACGTAAAAAGCTGAGTAAAGTAGTTGACGATGATGTTGTTAATTTCTTCTTCTTTCTGTCTCACCTGTCCCTGCTCATCCTCAAGCTCCTCAATCCAATTCCTTCTTCTCCTATTTGTAGCTTTTTGGTGGAAGTAGGCAGTGTTTCTATCTCCTTCTTTTAGTTCTTTTACTCTCGCCCTTGCAGCCCAGTATTCTTCATTTCTTTGCAGCCAATATTGCAGCTCTATAGATTTTTCCTCCGCCTCCATCAGATGTGTATGGTCCGGGGAACACGCCTGAAGTCTTCTTAGATCATCCTCCAGTTCTTTGATTTTCTTCTGTCATTTCCCGAACTTTTCCATAGCCCATTCCTTCAAACGTCCTTTACAGGACAGCATCTTCGTATGCAAATCAGCCTCCCTGCCTTGCTCCCAAACTTCCTTGACTATTGTAGCGCATTCCCCTTCATTCACCCACATGGGTTCAAATCTAAATTGTCCTCTTCCCCTCCTCTTCTTGCTACCCTTGTTGTCCGCTTTTAGAATAATCGGTGCATGATCTGACTCGTGGATGGGGAAGTGGATAACCTTGCAGAATTTAAACAAATCTCGCCATTCAAGCTCTGGCAGGAATCTGTCCAACCTCTCCTTCACAAGTGTTCTTTCCGTCAGCTCCCTTTTCCAAGTGAACATGTTCCCCTCAAAACCCACATCAATCAAGTTGCATTCATCAATGATATCCCTGAAGTTCTGAATAAACTTTTCATCCTTTGGCGGGCCCCCTTCTTTTTCAGTGTTCGAAACGATCTCATTGAAGTCCCCGAAGAAGATGACCGGCTCATTTGCCTCATTTTTCAGCCTTCTCATCAGATCCCAAGTTTTGATCTTGCTTTGCTGGTCCGCCCACCCGTAGACTCCAATGGCCCTCCATGTACAGTCAGTAGCCCCGTCCTTTATCAAAGCCGACACATGCCTGCTAGAGTAACTCAGGATTTCCAGCTCTATATCTTTCCACCAGAAACCAATCCCTCCCGCTCGTCCAGTACGAGAGATGCACATCCCATCCGTGAAACCACAACTTCTTTTGACGTCCTCGAGTTGCTTGTCCATCAGCATAGTTTCCATGACGAAAACTATATTTGGGCGCTCCCTCCAGACCCATGCCCGGAGAGCTCTGCCTGTGTCAGGGTCGCCCAGGCCCTGACAATTCCAGCTAAAGATTTTCATTGTCCTTCACGGGACTGGACATCCCCAGTCTCCGCTACTTGGGCTGTACCACCCTCTACCATTCCTGCCATGGCCGCTGCAACTGTCCTCTGGCTTTTTTCGCCTGTAGTCTGTGGTGCCTGTTCATCCAAATCCATATCGCAAATTTCCCCACTCCTGACCCTCTTCCCAGCTGCGCTCTCCCACACCACCTCATCCTCAGGTATACCCAACCGAGCCAACTCGACTCATTTTGTAAACCCATGGTTGACGTTTCTTCTTCCCTTGGCCCTGCTTTGGTCCCTGCTTTTTCTTTGTTCCCGCTTCCATTCATCTTTGTGCTCTCGTGATGGCCCTGTTTCCACATTTGTGTAGGTGCTGGACGTCCTCTATTCCTTGTGCAAAACTTAGATCAATGCCTGCGCCATGTCCTTCGCCCCCCTGCAGTCCTTGAGAATCAACCCTCTTTGCATTCCTATCCTGCTCTTCCTGATCCCGATAACCATCAGGGACATCTTTGTTACTTTGCGATACGATCCTGCATGGGCTTCCACCTTCCTCGAAACCCCCTTGCTCCCCTACCTGCTCCAGCAGCTCCCCCACCCGCAGCCTCTCCACATGCCTTCTCCCAGAGTTCCTCAGCGCTATGAGTTCCTCCCTTGTCATTTTTTTGATGATCTCGGTTTTCTTCTGCCCCTACGGCGCCGTCCCCCCACCACCAGACTCCCGGATACCCTTCTCCATCCTGGTGAAGCAACATCCCACGCTTCCGTCCCTGCCGAGACCTTCACCCGATAGAACCCCCACGTTGCCCGCCACCGCACCCCTTTGCGATCCCTCTCCCTCGCTTCCCCCCACCACAGCTCACTGCCCGCTCGCCCCCCTCCCTCCCCTCCTCTTCTTCCCGCCCTAGCACCCATCCCTTCCGCCACGCTCCCGCTGTCAACTGACTCCTCCGTCTTCCTCCCGTCCTCCGCCGAACTCGCCCTAAACGTAAGAGCCTTCTTTACCCCTCCAGAGCCACCCTTCCCGCGGTCCTCTTGCCATCGTTGCTTCCATGGGGAAGCTCGCAACCAGTTGCCCCACTGATTCTGATGCTCCAACTCGTCTTTGAAAAATTGACAGTCTTTGTCTATGTGCTCAAGGCGCCCGCACACGAAGCACAGGTTCGACAGGCGCTCATACTTGACTTCCACTTCCACAATCTTCCCACTCGCAACCCTGATTTTCAGCGATCGCTTGAGGGGCTTGGTAACGTCCAGAGCGACCCGGACTCGTAGCGACGAATCCCAACCCCAACTATCTATGTCCGTCTCCAGAACATCTCCGATGCGTGCCGCGATCGCCCTTATTGTGGCGTCCGCTCGGTACCCTAAAGGGACTCCGTAGAGCCGGACCCAGAAGGGTGACGAGTCAATTCGAATCCTCCCCGGCTGTTCCTCCTTGTCGATCTCCTTGAATAATAGCAGCCGACCGTCAAAGTTCCACGGTGCGCCCTCTACCACTCGTTGCCTGTCCGACCAATGCATGAATTGCATAACGAAAGCTCCGCCCTCCAGCTGCTTGAAGTCCACCGTTTCTCGCAAACTCCATGCCTGCGCCATAGTCCGCTCCATCGCCCGAAAGTTATACGATCTGTCTGTCAGTAGCCTTCCCACCAAGGCCAACGCTGTGTGATCCTCCGCCTCCTCTCCGCTCCCGGACGCCTGTACGTCAATCGGTTCCTCCCCTTCCTCCGTCAGCCGAAGACCCGCGTACCGTTCTGCCAGCTCCGCCGCCATCTGGGGACGGGACCAAGAGACGACCCGCTCGCTTGAACCTGTAAGAGCAAACCCTAAACTAAGGGAAGGGAGACGTTCACGCCCGCTAGCCCTAATCGCCAGAGCGACGAGGACGCAGGGGAACAGGTGCCAAAAAATCAATAAATGCATCACCTTAATATTTCATATATATGTTAATATGTGATGGTCATTAAATGTCAAGAACAATTCCTTTAGTGAAATGAGCATTTTGTATTCTAAACCTTTCCCAACTATCTAGATAACCTCAACAACAGACTTAGTCTTGTATTATTCCTTTCCTTTTCAATTTTGTTGTGGTTGAAACTATAAATGCTTCATGATATAGAAGCAACACTTGTCGTGTGTGTGATCAAGCGAGGAGTCCTTAAGTGGGACATTTTAAGTCCATGAAAAGATAATTGGTAGTGTTCTCTAGTCATTCATTATCAAAAGAGGAGGTACTGTTTTATGTAGTTCACATGCAAGAGGAAACATTCTTATGATCTCCCATGACCCGTAGCAAACCAAATATTTGCTTGTTCAACTTCATGTTTATCATTTTTATTTGTAATTTTTATTCTTGAATAAAGTGATTTCCCTATGAAATTAGAGGTTGCAAATCCAGCTTAGGGTGGGTGAAGCATTAATGATGTTTCCTAACAATAAAATTGGGAGAGGAGGCAAAGATATACTTAAATAGAAAATGCTAAAATGTAAGATAATATAATTTTATTCCCTCATTTTTGCTAAAGCTAATTCAAAATAAGAGATAGTTGTTGGTTCCTATTCAATGTAATCCATATTTTAAATAAACTACATAGAATTCATTCCCTTGACTATAAGGACATGAACATAGACCTACACATAGTTTTGAGGGATCAATATCAAGACCATTGGACTCAAAATTTTCAAGTCTTAATAGGCCCTATCTTTTATTATTCTACTTACATGATCTAATGTTATTAGTTTCAACTTAATGGAAAATAATACCATTTGGTTTTTTAGTGTGTCTTTTGATCAATATTTTAATTATCCTATCTAAACATGATATCTTTCAGAATCTGCCTAAAATAATGTACTTATAGGACTCCTTTATATCACATTAATTTCGATCAAGTGGTTCCTTTTTAGAAGGTCAACAAACCAACAGTTCACAACCAAAAAACATCTTGTTAGATGCTTCAAGCAATATAAATTTGGCTATTCCCTCTTTGGTCCTAGCATCATCTATTTTCTTATAGTTTAACATCTTATTTAGATTTTTTTTAATCTTACCAAATTGGTTGACTCTTCAAATACCATGCCATTATAGGTATTTAGTTTGTGTTTGTCTTTCAAGGTCATATCTCTTTTGATTGCAATATCTTGTGATATACCATGTCACAAGGGTAATAATATCTTAATATATGGGACCCTCTTCCACTCACAACAGTTTAAAAAATACTAATGGTAAAAGATGAAAACTTATCAAACCTTTAATGATTCTCCGTTGAATAAATGAATACTAGTGTGATTGAGGAACCTATTGTGACTAGAGATATTCAAATTCAATCACAATAAATCATTTTGTTTTAATTAAACACAAATATAAATACATAATTTTTATGATTCTTATGATTGGACATCTCCTTATATCCCCTATGTAGCTCTACCCCTAGTCGTAGGGAATTTCATGCTTGAACCAGCTTAGATGTTGTTGCCCTCCTACTTCATTTCAGTTACTATTAAGTATTTATCAAGAAAGTTCATATTAACTCTTGTTCAAACAGAGTCTATTCACACCCTTGCTCAAAAACTAATTAAAAATTTCATATATTTTTTCTAGTCCTATTCACTTAGGTACAACATTGATCTTGTTATTCACATTGATTCCAACTCTTCATAATTTGTTCAATGTGATCATTATAGCAAATAGCGTCATCATTCCCAAATCAACCAATTATTCATATTAATTGTAACATGTATATATAGACATATTGTCACTCATAAATTTAGTTAAATAATCATGAATAGACTTATAGTAATAAACATTGGCATAGATATTCACATAACTATTCTCTCTACCAACACGAATAATATCCAAATTTAGATATCTAAGTTTAAGGTTACAATTTGTTATATAATTCAAGACAAAGGCATAGCAATTCCCTTATATTTAGAAAGAGAAGAGTTACAAGATAGACTCTCAACCAATACATTTAGATTCATTTGAGATGAAGAAACTCTGAGAACTAATCAATTTGTAGCTATGTAGTACACTAAAACAATGACATTTTTAGTTCAACTCATTCAATGCATTGTCAACCAACTTGAATTCAATATGATTTTTAATAAACTCAAATTCTTATGGATTCATCATTTCTTAGATCTTTATCTCAAGGATGAGCTATACAAATTTCTAAACAAGACAATCACACCATTAAATATATAGAAACTATGACATAGAATGAAACTATTGTAATTTAAAAACGTCATTTATATTAGTTTCGTCTTAAATTTTGTAACTCCACTACCTAGAGAGCCTCTCGCTCTAGATTTCTAACTTGATAAGAATTTTAATCACCTTACCAAACTTACACAAGATCCCTTGATAATTGCAAGAGTAACTAGTTCCTTTTCCGGACTAAGGAACCAAAACCTATCTGTATCAAGGACCACCTGCCCTACAACCTCTCTCTTATCCAAAGAGAGAAACCTATTGCAAGGAGACAAAGAGGGGGATGCAGGATGAGAGATTTGACTATTTTAGTCCCAATTTACCTTTTCTTTGAATACTTCTATCAAGTTATGCACCTTTTATAAATATTCTAGTACCTAATACTCAATAGTCTTCTTTCCTGGTCAAAGGACAAGTTTTATGACTTCAATGTCAACCAAAGATCTTGTAGTGGCTAAGAAGGGTCTCAATGGAAATAACTATCCTTTTTGGTTTGCATTACAACAAAATCACATGGGACATACTGTCTTGTCCGAGGTTAACTGGGACATCTTCAATAAGCCCTAGGGGGTTTGTTATAGATGTATCAAATTGAATGGTTATAGTCGTCGATAGGAGATCGGTGAAACCAATACGTTGGCATAGAGTATATGGCATATTGGATATGCTTGTGCCTAGGTCAGCAAGTCCCTTACGGCAAGTGTCGTCTCCAAAGAAGAAATCTATCCCAAATGAGCTAGGATCTTTTTTCTTTTGAGGCATCTAATTTTGAACTATATTAAAGGTTGTATGTGCTAGCTTCACAATCTTGCATTCCTTGGTCATATATTTTCGGGATGGAAGGGTCTTGAGATATTTGCACCAGGTCTGCATTTTAGCTAGCCCATCGAGAAGTGGGATATCGACATGAAGTTTCTTCATAGCGTCCTTGAATTTCATGAACCTATCATCTAGCTTAGTTCGCTTGGGGCGACCTAGATAGGGTATACAAGGTTTATACATAGATGCTTCAGGTGTTGTTGACGGTCCAAAATTGACTGTTAGTGCTACAACGGTTGGGTTCTCGCTGGTGCTTGGCTGAGTTGGCATCACAAGAGGGAGTGATGTCTGAATATCTATTGGATTGACTATAACATGGTCATTTGGATGACTCTGGGTCTTGACTAGGGGGCCTTTGTTTCCACTGGGGAGAATAGATGTAGGAGTGGAAGTCAGGGATGTAGATTACATGTTCCATGACCTTGTCATTATGGCATTTAACTACTCTGAATGCTTGAGATTATTTTTTTATTGACTTGCAATCTAACCTGGTGGGGTTGTTGACTAGTTGTTAGGCAAGCAATTTGTGACTCTGATGCCTTTTGATTAGTTGTGGTGTTGGCTAATTGAGTCTGATATGTTGCCATCATCTACTGGAGCGTCTTCATTATACCTCGTGTAGGTGCTGACTCTATTAGTAGTGATGGGTCTTGATTTAGATTCTGATATTTTTGTCGTTGCTGGAAATTCTTTCTTGGGAAGTTGAACCTATAATTTCTTGGTTTTGTGGGTCAGTGTAGTTCACCAACACTCTAGCTTGAGTAGCCTGTAATGGGGTTTGCTGATTGGGGCTCTAAGCTCCATCTAGATTCCTGTATTAGAATCTTGGGTGATTATGAGCCTAATTCATATTGTAGTACTCCTAAGGCATCTAGTTCTTCCTCTTATATGTACAAAAAGATTTTTCAAGGTTATCTTGTTTGAGAGAGAGCTTTTAAATATTCATATATGAATTTGAAATATAAATGATCCTCTACCATAGCTACTTTTAGAACACCTTTTCCTGTAGGTCTAGTCCAATGAGTATGGTTCTTGATAGCAAGGTTGACGATATTCAATGTGATGTCAAAGATCTATCGCATGAAGTTCGTAGTAGAAGAGGAGTCAAGGAACTTCTTAGTTTCTTTGTCAACACCTCGATAGAAAAATATGATGATCTTGTTTTTGGGAATTCCATGATGTGGGCACTTATGTAAGAGTTCATTGAATCATTCCCATACTTCACATAGAGATTCTTTAGGAACTTGCTAGAATCTTGTGATATGTCCTCTAATCGAATATGTCATTGAGGGTGGGTAGAATTTCTCTAGAAACTAGTTTTCGATAGCTTTCCATGTTGTGATCAAGTCCCCTCGAAGAGTGATGTACCACGCTCTATCTTTGTCGGTGAGAGAATATTTTAAAAGGTTGCAATCTCATGGCATCATCAATGGCACCGGATGGCTTCATTTTGGAGAAAAGGTCAAAGAATTTGAGGATATGTTCCCAACAGACATCCCCAATCCTCCCTGTGAAGGTAGAATTTTGCAATTGGCTAACCCACTGGGCCCTGATCTCATTCGGATCACCCAGAGGTTGGATTGGATGAGTTAAGTCGTTGCCTTTGGGGATAGAAAAATCCCTTAATTCTTTGGCACGTCTACTATTTGGGTGACTTTTAGGCTAGTCTTTAGCTTGGCTTCTACTTTCATCATGGCTTCTGCGATGAGTAATTTTTGTTGGGCTACAATAGCCGCTTCGATTTGTGCTTGAATAGCTTCTTCTACAGCTGATGCATCTGCTATTGTTTTCTCCTTGCGAAGTCTTTTGAGAGTTCGCTCGATTTCAAGATTGAACAACAATCCAGAGTCAAGAATTTTGGATCTTAGCATAAGCTAGGAGTAACTGAAAGGAAACACGATGATCATGAGTAGATGAGTGCAGTTCAAGAGGATTTTCAATAACATCATATATAAAAAGAAAAACCCTAATTACTCTTAAATTTTCTAAACATATATAACTACCATTGTTCCCGACAAAGGTGCCAATTTTTTATTGGGATCCAAATGTCACACCAATAAAACCCTAAGGGAATAACCCTTAGATTTGATTGAAAGTTGTGCATTAAATATCCACTCTACTCAAGTAGAAGCCTTATTGCAGTATACTTAAGGATAGAACCCAAAGGAAAAATATTTTAAGAAATTATATATATTTAGAACTATTAAGGGTAATATTTATCATCAAAAAAATTGATTGATTGATTAAAATAAATTGCTGAGAGTAGAAACAGTGATTAAAGAAGTAAATAGATGATAATAAAGAGGACCAAGGCATGGGTTTTCGCTTGCCAAAGCCTACGTTATTATTTTAGCAAGATTTTAACTCCTTAATAACAATTTACTAAATAGAGTCTTGGATACTGCCCCCTCATGAGATACAAATCATTGCATAAAAAACTCCCTATGAACCGACCAGGCATGATGCCCAAGTTCTTAGTTTATTCTGATTAGATTTCCTAACTATGGAAGACCATTCTCATCACGTTAGCAGATCGTAACCCAATCACCTCACTATCCCATAATAATATTTCAAGGGGATAATAAGATCATTATGAAGTTCTAAGCATGATTACAACAACCTGCACATCCATGATTATAACATATATGCAAAGCAAGTCATCAATTTACAAGGCAAGGAAATAAGCAGAATGATACTTTATTTACAAATAGTCATGTTGAGTTTAGATATAGGCTAGAATGAAACATGGGATGTTGGGTCTATTCACCATACCCCAACACTAACATATACTCACCCATGGTGAGAGACAATAGCAAAAAAGTAGGTGGAACAATGGAAGGGGTCGCGACGCCTGGTGTAGTTAGACCAATCTCTCCCCTGTGGACACCACCTCCTTTCTCCTTGCTAGGGTTTGTGTTGTGCATATATGGCTTCTAATTGTCGATCTGAGACCCTACAATGGATGATAAGGGTTCTCTTTTATAGTTTCATTCCTCATTGTTGAAACCCTAATGTTGAATACTTGTGATTGAAGGCTGCTAATTGCTTGTCCTATACTTGGTCCAATAAGAAACTTGTGTGGGTTACTCAATTTGGGCCTCGTGTCTGGTTTTTTGATGGACCACCATGAGTTGAACCAGGGTAGGCTGGATGCAAAGAGTGTGCATCATAACTGAATGATCTGGAAGACTTTGGGAAGAGAGCGGCTCAAGTCAAGCGACTGGAGAAGTCGATTGTTTGACTAGATGGTTGGAAAGTAAACTATGGACAGCTTCTAGGGCTTTCTTTCCCTTAAGGTGTTGCATCATGAGGGCTTGATCATCCTTCTAGGTAATGAAGCATATTTTTGGTAGGTTCTGCATGAAAAGTATGTAAAGTGCATTAAATTATAGAAAAGGGAAGATAATTGCATTTAAGTAAATCTAAGACTAAAACTAAGATATAAGAACACAATAGACCCTACAAACAAATAAAACTGTATGCAAAGACGGGTATAAATATACTCATCATGACACATGGATCACAATTTTCCAGTAGATTCAGGTTTTGAAGGTGCATTTTATGGTTTCTAATACAATTAGAATTTTGGTTCATTACCATTATATTTTATCATATTACCAACATTCATGTAATTGAGTCCTATTATCTTCATTTTGTTTCTAAAAGAGTTACCATATAATATTATGCACAAATTTCCATATTTTACTTAACTAACTTATTAATTCCATTAATTCAATCTTTATTTATATAATGGTAAATTATCCTCATCCATGGACATGAAAATTCACATTAGTATTCTTATTCATGTGTTAAGAAAATTGTGCCACATATTAAACATCTCTTGGCCTTATATGAATATTGCTTATCAATGAAAACATATGTGACATATATCATGTTATGTGATTCCAGTAAATGTATAATATTTGTTTTCAAGCCTAAATATATTATAGTTACTATAAGGGTGACCATGTACATGTATTAACTATATGCATTAGGTATAGCTTCATTCTTATTTGCTCAAATCTAAGGAACCAAGCTTACTAACCTCTAAATCATCAAACAAAGTAAGATTCTAGGTTTTTGTATGTTACAATAGTCCACCCCTTAAAAGGATTATGTCCTCAAAATCTAATCATCCTTACACTACCAACTAACTAATCTCCACCCCTTAAAAGGTGTAACCTAATTTAGCAAGCTAAAAAACTCTTAAAGATATTAGGGTTACTTATTTTTTTGTTGTCATGCCTACTTTGTGTTGTTCAAGATGTTCATAGGTCATGCACCCAACTAATAGATCATATCTATCAAGGTTTGAGTTTTAGGTCCTCATCTTTATAAAATAACAACCCTAATATTAACATGAGCATCCAAAAATCATAGGGTGCAAAAGAGTGAGTCAACTAATCCTTTTTTACAAGACACATCTTTCTAGTCATCACTCCAAAACCAAAACTATGGTTATCTATTCCAACTAATTCCATTACCAATAGTTCCTCCATCTATTCATTCTTACTTAGTTTTATAAAGCATCAATAAAATCAGACGAAATTTTTATACATATAGTAGTAGTATTATGGAAAATAGGTTTTTCTTCAACATCATACGGCATAAAACAAAGATGAGCTCAAAATAGTCACAATTATGCATAGTAATACTGGAATCTTCTTAAAATATACTTTCTATTTCTCATTCTAAAATCCACCCTAAATTTAGATCCTAACATACAAAGATATATGTCAACATTAACATATATGGTAGGGTATGAGAAACTAAATTCTCATCTTGTTAGAGTTTACTAATCAAGATTATTATGTGTATCCCATATGATCCTAAACTTTGCTTTCATCATATCATGCATGAACAAGATGAAGTCTAGGGTAAAAATCTCTCTTAGAGGATGATGATGTAAGGTAATGGTCCTACTTAGAATCTTATAGGATAAGATTGGAATCCCAAGATATACTAAAATAGTTAGATTCCAACCACAATGACTCTGATACCATCTTGTAAGGAATGGGACTCGATAGGGGATCCACTCCCAACTTAATTTTAGGAATAAACCCATCTAATCCAAACACACTAACAATTATGAATGAATAGTTGTATATTTTTTTCTCAAATGCGTGGTATACAAGACCAATGTATAATAGTAGAAATAATTGTAATGACTATATTCAATTTATATATTTATATAATAATCTCCCACTAAGGGGCTTACATGAAAACATCAAGTCCAAGATCTAGGCATAGGAATGTCCTAACTATATTAAGTCTATCTCCCAAGAGTCAACTCCTCTAAGCCAGGCCCATGTCATTATATCGTGTCTTATATATTCTGTAACCCAAGAGGTTGGAATCATGCCTCACAAGAGAAGATAAAAATGGATGTTGTCAGCACAAAAATGACCGTGTGAACATATAAATAGGGATTGAGCACATTGTGGAAAAATGACACAATTATTTATTCAAGGCTTCCATCAAATAGGGAACATGAATGTGGCATCCAACTCACGAAAACAAGATTAACTAATGTGGAAGCATATTATTAGCAGTAGAATTACTAAAAATCACTAAAAATTAAAACTTTTTACAAAGAGATCCATAAACTGAAAAACTCTTTCATAAAGAACCAAAGCAAGTTATTTACATCCCGGTTCATCAGTACATTTCTTGTACCATTTCTTTTCGAGAGTTATAAGCAATAAATACCCTGTTAAATTGTACATAAGTAGTATGAAAATCTCGAGGCATCAAGCCAAAATCTCAGATCAATATTAAACTAACTATTGACTCCTAGGACTTGAGAGTACAGAGAAGACACATAGGACTCTCTATTAACAGGGCATGACAACTAGTGTCTCCACCTGAGGATTCACTATTGTCCTTGATGTTGTTGTTGTTGTTGTTGTTCTTCCCTTGTTGTAGGGTTCCTGCCTCTTCATCGGTATCTACCTAAAAAGTTGGATCCCGCGGGGGTGAGACAATTGAAAATTTGTCCCAACGAGAGATATAACTCTCCGCCAGAAACATTATTATAGCAATTAATAGAATAAATCGGAGCAAAAGAATTATAAGTATTCAATAGCAGCTAAATTACTGACTAAACAACTTAGAGCAGTATTCTCTATTCAAGTCATTTCATCTATATCTTGACAAAGCAGTATGTCATTTATTTAATACGGAATATGAAGAACATGTATAGCATTTAACCAACTAAGACATACTAAGAAATGTATCATCAACCATTGATTCTCATATTACAGCCCTAAGCAAACATGCTACATGGCTGATTACATTTTACAAACATACTTAAGCCCTAAGGAGATGAGGTATACCCCTCATACTCAAACTGACCATTGCGAAATCGAAATCGGTACCATACATAGGTCAATAGAAGAGCCAGATTTCCATGACCTCATCTTCCTCAGTCAGTGTGAGGACCAAATGCAGGACATCTTATGTCACTGCTAAATAGCTTTCCAGGGTATACTGGCAACTTTGCTATTAGAGTTACAGTGGCATGCTATACTCTCTTCACAATCGAGAGATATTATATTTATCTCACATCGATCCGGCATTAAGGTCATCGGGAGATTAATGATACATCCATCCTGGACTTTGGTAGATTAGTGATACATCCATCCCTACATAAATAATGAAGGATTGAAAGATTTAATTTTTACCTCACATTAATTCCTCCATTAGGGCATAAGGATATTCGTGCCCATAACCCCCACATACTAAAAAATATGCCCTCTAGGAGTTCCCATAGGAAAACTTGTTTCACCATCACCAAACTACTAACGGTGATGGATCTATGGTTAGGGATCTACATGATACTATTTCACTTGGTTAATTAAGTACATTGTAGTATTGTTTTAGTGTCAAACATGTTTTCAAACACAAAACATTATAACAGTTGCTACAAAGAATGAATACTATATCTGTCAAATTCTTTTTAAAGCTTTATTAAACATTGGGATCTCAATCCCTTATCACATCAGGGTATTCTCATTCCATATCATCTCATCATCATGATTATGGAACATGGGTGTACAAACCCTTAGTTCATCTAAACACTTGTTACCACTTTATCAGGTAACTTAATGCCTTCAGGTCATCTAATCATTCTAAACATAATAATTGCAGTGCACATATTTCACATGGCTCTTAAAGCTCAATAATATCTCTTGTTACCTCTAACTAGGCCACATAGTATATTATGGCTCATAAGGCCCATAAAGCAAATTCAATAGTAAAGCATCATAACTCATACCTGGCTATGTTCACCATCTCATGAAACCTGCATAATTAATGCACATGATAACAATTATATCAATTACAAATTAGCACTATGCATTGTAAGAGTAACATCATTATTTCCTCCTTTGAGTTAGGATTTCCCAATTTATGTCAATTAGGAATGCTATATCTCATTACCCAGATTTGGGTCATGATTTATCATCATATTGCCCAAGAATAGGGTTTCAAACATTACAACCCAAGATTAGGGCTCCACATATCTTTATCCTATATCAGTTTAGGATTTCATATCAAAGTGTCACATATCAGTGCATAGCATTACCATGAATCAAGTTTTAAATCACATCATTGTATTAAGGTTTCATTTTGACCTTACCCTTATCTAGGGTTCTACATGACATCCCCATCACTTTAGGGTTTCATATAGCTTCACCCTTGATTAGGGTTTCTCATAACATCATTCTCAATTAGGGTTTACTATTCACATTCAATCAGGTTTATTATTGAAATACCCTAAATTAGGGTTTCTCATGTCATTACCCTAAATTAGGGTCATACCATTACCATAGATTAGGGTTTTACTTATCATTGCCCTCAATTAGGGATTAGGGTTTATCAACCTTCCTAATTAGGGTTCATGATCTCTTTATCAAGGATCATATCCTAATTACACATTCATTCATGTTGAAAGTGTTGAGACTTAAACACTACATAATTATCATTCATGTAGTAAGTCATCTCTCTCTCATCCTCTATAAGATGATACTTACTTCAGACTTGATTAGATTAGGTCAACTCAACTTGATTGGAGAGTTGACACATGTATTGTGTAATTACTTCCATAATTATCAAAGATTAATCATTCAAAAGATACTAATCACCCTATCTTATTAAGGGAATAATTACCATAATCACCCTTGAATTACCTCATGTAATGATCAATTAAAGAATTGACCTTTAATCACCTTAAGTGTCCATACAGTTTTGACTAATTACTTCTCAAACGGTCTTGGTCACTTAGACCCCAAATGGTCTTGACCAACCAGACCTCAAACGGTCTTGCTTGAAATACCTCCAAACGGTCTTGATCAAACACTTGAAACTGTTTAGCAAAGTAGGTTCTTGAAACCATTTAACAAAGTTGATGCTTGAAACCGTTTAACAAAGTTGATGTTTGAAACTGTTTAACAAAGTTGATGCTTGAAACCATTTGACAAAGTTGATGCTTGAAACCATTTGAGTCTCAATCGGTTTGGGATCATTTGGTCCCAAACGGTCTTGATACCGTTTGGTCCAAACTCCTCAAAACTGATTGGACCAAAAATGGTCGCAACCACTCATATCGATTTAGGGTTTCCAAGATTAATTCCTTCATCAATTGAATCCATGTAATTTCTCATCAATTGAACCTAAGAACCATACTTAAATTGAGATTAATGAATTATCTTTACATTGATTCAACCTTCAATTGATCGTCAACTAGGTTTTTGAACCCAATTGAATTAGGGTTGAAATTGATGAACTTTCAATATTAGTCATTGTGGAATTAATTGCTTTGAAATTATTGGACCATCATTCGAATTGGGCATGACCTGACCTCAAACGGTCTTGAGGTCATTTGGATGACCTCCAAACAGTCTTGAGACTGTTTTCCCCATCCCATAACTTAAAATTGTGAAATTCAATTAGGATTTGGATCATTAGATTGATCAACAATTAAACTACTGATTACATTACCATTTGCTATCTTTGGACCTTCAAAAACTCAACCATACTCAACCTTGGACCTCTAAACGGTCTTGGTTGACCTCCAAACGGTCTTGAGACTGTTTGGGCGATTTCCAAATGGTCTTGAGACCATTTCGGTTAATCAATCCCAAGAATTGAATTAATGAATTGCAAAATCAGCACTCAACCCGATTAGGGTTTCTAATTAGATGATTGTCCATACTTCGATTCAATCAATTGGAACTATTAGCTCCTAATCCAACAAGTACTAGGGTCCTGACTTCAAACGGTCAACCCATCCAAATGGTCAACCATCCTAAACGGTTTGGGGTTCAAGACTCTAAACGGTTTGCAAACTGTTTAGTCTCCAAACGGTTTGGTGAAACCGTTTGGACCAAGATCTTCAAAACCATTTGCAAGGGAAACTTGTTGGATTCCATGCCCAAGATGATTTCATAATCATCTACCTTCATTTATTCAAAATCTACGCCATTTTCATGATAATTACAGCAATGGATCAAGGGAATTTGAAATGGAACAAAACATTCAACAAATAATGGAGATTTGAATGCAATAACAATATCTAAGGGTTTGAGTTATATAACCCGCCTCCAATTGAGCTTCAAAGCTTTGAGCTTCATGTCAAAAATGGTGGAGGAAGCTTTTTCAACTCTCCTAAGGCTCGTCCTCAAGCTTTGGAGTGAAAATATTGGCTAGGCTTGAAGATGAGGTGAGATAGAGAAGACATCATGCATTGTTTTGTGATTTCCACCATGAAATCAAGGTGAAAGAGGATCAAGAAGCTTACCAACAGGTTGGGGTTCGTCCTCCAGCTGATCCTAGCTCCCTTGGTCGGTTTGCAAGCAAAGAGAGGAAGTGGGTCCAAAAAAGCCTTTGATTTGAGTTGTAAAAGGTGTTTTTATAAGAAAATCAATGAGAGAGAAAATGTCTTATAAAATTCTTTTAATTCCAAAATTAGTGCCGCCTCTTCCCCCTCAATTCCTTGGCCACGAAGCCATATTCATCCCCTTGCAAAAACTTCTTCATTATCCAAGAATTAAAAGAAAAGGAATTAAGCACCTTAAACATATTATACGAATATCCCCTTTTTAGTGGATGTTACTTTTTCTTATAATAATGTGAGTGGAGTCTTTACCTCCTTAGGATATTTCGTTGCCTTTGCAAGGAATAAGGGTGTTCACACTAGAGAAAATTCAACCATCTCATTTTTGGTTGAATGCCCTTCAATTATTTTATATATTTTTGCATTAAATTGAATTGGGTTTTCAATTATGCTTAAATCTTGATTATTTTAATATCAAGATTATCTCCCCTCCCAAATAATTCAAATGAGGCACCCCTCCCATTTTATTTTCTCTACTTGATGCCAAGAAACATGGGGGACCCTATATAAGTGGTATTTTGCATATTGAACCCTAGATTTTGGGTAAATTGCACATTACACCAAAACTAGTTTTTAATGCACAAAGATTGCTCAGTAAGCTCTATCTTGGTGCTCAAGCTTGTGGAAACCATACCACTACAACATTCTCATTCTTATTATGCCTCAAAATCTAACGAACATTATATCATGTACAATTTGCAAGTTAACCCCTCAACTTGGGTAATTTGCACTTTAGTCCAAAACTAACAAAACAATGTTTCAACATTATTCAAAAAGGACTAAAATTGAAATATAAGTTCCTCTTGGGCCTTAATTACTTTCCAAGAAATATGAACAAGCATTTAATCAACATTATTAAGCAAAACATCTAGGGTTAGTGCATAACCCATGTCAGGGATGTTACAAATTATCCACCCCTTACAAGGATTTCGTCCCCGAAATCATCAACAAAAACATTAAGAGAAAAGAGTAGGGTATTTCCTCCTCATATCTTCCTCTAGTTCCCATGTAGGTTCTTCAATGCCACGGTGATTCCAGAGAACTTTTACAAGACAAATGTATTTCTTTTTCAGCTTTTTAATTCTTTTATCAAGGATCATTACAAGTCCTTCAATATATGATATATCATCATTTAATTCTACCTCCACAGGTTGTAGAACTAACTCTATGTCAGGATGACACTTCCTCAACATAGAGATGTGGAACACTGGATGCAACTTATGCAACTCAAGTGCTAACTCCAGCTTATAAGCTACATTTCTAATTCGTTTAATGATTGGATAAGGCCCCATAAATCGAGGAGCTAACTTTCCTTTCCTTCCAAATCTAAGGACTCCTTTCCAAGGTGAGACCTTGAGATATACTTTGTCTCCAACTTGTAATTCTAAAGGTCTTCGTCATTTGTCGGTGTATGATTTCTATCTATCCTATACAGTCTTTAACTGTTGTTGTATTACTTTAATCTTCTCAGTTGTCTGTTGCACTAGCTCAGGACCAAAAAGTTGATTTTCTCCAGTTTCATACCAACATAAAGGAGATCTACATCATCTACCATATAATGCTTCATATGGTGCCATGTCAATACTGTGCTGATAGAAATTATTGTAAGCAAATTCCATCAAGCTCAGGTGTAGATTCCAACTTCCTACAAACTGAAGGACACATGCTCTAAGCAAATCCTCCAAAGTTTGTATGGTCCTTTCAGATTGTCCATCTATCTGAGAGTGAAAAGTTGTACTAAACCTTAACTGTGTACCCAAAGCTTTATGAAGTCATTCCCAAAAGTGACTCGTGAACTGGGGTCCTCTATCAGAAACGATAGTAGCTGGAACCCCATGCAACCACATTATCTCATCTACATAGATCTGTGCAAGATTCTCAGCAGTGTAGGTAGTTTTGACAGGTAAGAAATGTGTTTTCTTTGTCAACCTATCAACTATCACCCATATGGAATCATGACCTTTGGTTGTTCTACGAAAACCAACCACAAAGTCCATGGTGACATGATCCCATTTCCACTGCAGTATAGGCAAAGGTTGCATTGTTCCTGCAGGCTTCTGATGTTCAGCTTTAACTTGCTAACACACTGGACACTGCATAACAAACTTAGCTACATCTTTCTTCAATCCAGGCCACCAATACATGACTTTTAAATTATGATACATCTTGGTGCTCCCTGGATGCATAGCATACATCGAAGAATGAGCTTCTTCCAGAACTAACTTTCTCAAGTCGTTGGCATCAGGTACTACCATCCTACATTGGTAACAGATTACCTGATCCTCTAACTCATGAAAGCCATCTCGTTTCTCACTACCATATTCTAATCTAATCTACTGAACTACAACATCAGCTTGTTGTGCTTCCTTAATCTAGTGTCTCAGAGTTTGTTTTATGTGCATCTCAGCTAACATCCCGGCTAACAATGATACTTTAAACTGTACATTGTTCTGTCTCAAGGATATAAACATATCCCTCTTAGAGCACACTAAGGAATTCAACTGTGCTTTATCTAGGGTTGGTGTTGCTGATTTCCTACTTAGTGCATCAGCAACTACATTAGCCTTTCCTGGATGATAATCAATTGTACAGTCATAGTCTATGATTAATTCCATCCAGCAGCACTGTCTCATGTTCAGCTCATGCTGGGAAAAGATATACTTTAAGTTCTTATGGTCTGTGAAAATCTGGAATGTCTCTCCATAGAGATAATGTCTCCAGATCTTCAAAGCATGGACCACAGCAGCAAGTTCTAAATCGTGTGTCGGATAATTTTCCTCGTGTTTCTTAAGCTGTCAAGAAGCAAAAGAAATCACATATTTATCCTGCATCAACACACAACCTAAACCATTCTTAGATGCATCACAGAAAACTTTGTACCCCTTTCCCTGCTCAGGTAACACTAGCACAGGTGCACTTGTCAACCTTTCTTTCAACAACTGAAAAGAATGTTGACACTTGTCATTCCAGACAAAAGGAACCTCCTTTCTGGTCAACTAGGTTAGGGGTAAAGCTATAGAACTGATGTTCTTAATGAACCTCCTGTAATAGCCTGCTAACCCTAAGAAACTATGTATCTCTGTCGGTGTTTTCGATTGTTCCCATTGCAGGATAGATTCTACCTTCTTAGGATCAACATGGATACCTGAGGCAGATATTACGTGTCCTAGAAAAGAAACTTCTGGTAGCCAGAATTCACATTTGCTAAACTTAGCATACAACTTATGCTCTCTTAGCAAAGTTAGAGCCTGACGGAGATGTTGCTCATGTTGTTAAGCATCTCTACTGTAGATCAAGATGCCATCTATAAAACTATTACCCATTGATCAAGAAAAGGTTGAAAGATCCTACTCATGAGTTCCATGAATGCTGTTGATGCATTAGTTAGTCCAAACGACATAACTATGAACTCATAATGAGTGTACCTTGTCCTAAAGGCCGACTTAGGTATGTCACCCTCCTTAATACGCATATGATGGTATCCCGATCTCAGATCTATTTTAGAAAAGATAGTTGCACCACGCAACTGATCAAACAAGTCATCTATCCTTGGCAAGGGATACTTGTTATTTATAGTTACTTTATTCAATTGTCTATAATCAATGCATAACCGCATCGATCCATCCTTCTTCTTAACAAAGAGTACCGGAGCACCCCATGGTGAAGTGCTCAGTCAGATAAAGCCTTTCTCAAGAAACTCCTGAAGTTGTTTCTTCAGCTCTGCCATCTCAGTAGGTGCCATCCTATATGGTGTTTGTGCTATAGGTTGTGTTGCCAGAATTAGATTAATCTCAAAATCAATATCTCTGGGCGGAGGTACACCTGGAAGTTCCTTAAGGAATATATCCTCAAACTCCCTAATTATCAGAACTTTAGAAGGATGAGGGCCCTCCATGGTGGTATCTACCACATGTGCTAAGAATGCAAAACATCCTCGCCTCATCAACTTCTTAGCTACCATAGCTAACACAAGGCAGGTTGGAAGAATCTTTCTATTTCCTTGAAAAATCCATGTGTCACTATCATTTGTGAACACAGCTTGCTTGGACTCACAATCCAAGACAACCTTGTACTTTTCTAGGGTGTCCATCCTAAGAATTATATCAAACTTATGCATCTCAAGTGGTATAAGGTCCACTGGAATGTGATGTTTAGAAAAGAAAAGAGTGCAGGAAGAACACACCTCCAACAACACTACAGATTCCATCAAAGGAGTTTCTAACATCAAACTCTATGCCCTATGACCAACTGTCATATTGCAGTCAAGAATCACTCTTTTAGTGACAAAGGAATCCGTAGCACCCAGATTAATTAAAACAGATACGCTGCAGGATGTAGACATATCAGAATAAAATAGTTCCATCTGACTTGTCACAACCCTAGGGTTGACTACTGCATCAGGCTGATTCATCACATAAAATCTCGTCATCATCTGCGGTTGACTCAGTGCTCAATTACTGGGTGTAGACGATCCAGCTTGGGATGCTTGTCCACGTCCTCTTGCTCCACTCAGAAATGGTCACCTCTGAGAGCCTTGTTGACTCTGCCTTTGAGGTTGAGTCACACTTGCTTCTCTGGCTTGACAATCCTTCATTACATGCCCCATCTTTCCACATATAAAGCAACCTCTATTCCCTGACTGTGGTCTATATGGTCCTGTTACTGATACTGATACTACGCTGTGGGCTCCTTCTAGTGGTAAACTATGGCCTCTACCCCTATTAGACGTCCATTGTGTCTGGGTATTCAACCTTGGTGGTGATATTGGTGCAGAAAACCTTGGTTTCTTAAAACTTTTGGACAAGGGTCCTTGAAACTGAGTATACACCTTCTTACTCTTACTCTGTCGCTTCTCAGTCATAGACCTCTCTATCCATCTAACAGACTCCACAAAAGTAGAAAACCTCTCCCTGTTCTCCAGAGCAGACACAGGAGTGGTCAAATCGGCATTCAACCCCTTCTCAAAATGCCAAATCCTTTCTTCATCAGTAACTTCCATATGCTGACAGAACCGTAGAAGCTCCATGAACTTAGCCTCATACTCACTAACGTTCATTGGTCCTTGCCTTAATCTCTCAAACTGAGAGATCTTCTCATACAGGAACGTCTTAGGAAAGTATCAATTGACGAATTCTCATCGGAATACTTCCCATCTGATCTCTACACCCGACCTCTTGCCTTCTTCTATGGTCCACCAATGACCAGCACTCCCTTTAAGAAGGTACACTGCATGTCTAACCTTCTCAGCTTCTGGGATGTTAAGGATTCTAAAGGCCTTCTCTAGTTCAGTCAACCACATGTCGGCATCTGCTGGGTCAGCTGTACCAACATACTCTGTGGCTCCAACCCGGCAAAGTCATTCAAATGTTTTGTCAGCCCCCTGTCCTTCATGGTGGGTAGGTTCCCTAGGTGTAGGTAATGGCATCCTATCTGTCATATGAGTCATGGAAGCCATAAACTGTCCAAACATGGCTTGGAAGGTTGGGTTCCCCATATCTGCTTGATTGAACTGGGGTTCTTCAGGTACCGGTTCTTCCCTATCTTGGTCTCTTACACCTCCTCCTGGTGTAGCAACACTGCTCTCAACAGCATGTTCATCGTGTGATCCAGACATCTTTAGTTTTTCTTCTCCTCCTATATGAGCAGAAGACACTATCAGATAATCTAGAAGACACTAGAATAGACTCAACAACCTTAATCATATGTCTCTGTAGACTCAGTGAACCTAGAGATCTGATACCAACTAAATTGTGGCATCCAACTCACGAAAACAAGATTAACAAATGTGGAAGCATATTATTAGTAGGGGAATTATTAAAAATCACTAAAAATTAAAACTTTTTACAAAGAGATCCATAAACTAAAAAACTCTTTCATAAAGAACCAAAGAAAGTTATTTACATCCTGGTTCATCAGTACATTTCTTGTACCATTTCTTTTCGAGAGCTACAAGCATTAACTACCCTGTTAAACTGTACATAAGAAGTATAAAAATCTCGAGGAATCAAGCCAAAATCTCAGATCAATATTAAACTAACTACTGACTCTTAGGACCTGAGAATACAGAGACGACACATAGGACTCTCTATTAACAGGACATGACAACCAGTGTATCAACCTGAGGTTTCACTATTGTCCATGATGTCGTTGTTGTTCTTCCTTTGCTGTAGGGTTCCTGCTTCTTCTTCGGTATCTACCTAAAAATTTGGATCCCACGGGGGTGAGACAATTGAAGAATTGTCCCAGCAAGAGATATAACTCTCCATCAGAAACATTATTATTGCAATTAATAGAATAAAACTGAGTAGAAGAATTATAAGTATTCAATAGTAGCTAAATTACTGACTAAACAACTTAGAGCAGTATTCTCTATTCAAGTCATTTCAGCTATATCTTGATAGAGCAGTATGTCATTTATTTAATATGGAATATGAAAAACATGTATAGCATTTAACCAACTAAGACATACTAAGCAATGTATCATCAACCATTGATTCTCGTATTATAGCCCTAAGAAAATACGCTACACGGCTGATTACATTTTACAAACAAACTTAAGCCCTGAGGAGATGAGGTATACTGCTCATACTCCAACCGACCATTGTGAAATCGAAATCGGTACCATACATAGGTCAATAGAAGAGCCAGATTTCCATGACCTCATCGTCCTCAATCAGTGTGAGGACCAAATGCAGGACATCTTGTGTCTCTGCTAAATAGCTTTCCAGGGTATACTGGCATCTTCACTATTAGAGTTACAGTGGCATGTTGTACTCTCTTCACAATCGAGAGATATTATATTTATCTCACATCGATCTGGCATTAAGGTCATCGGAAGATTAATGATACATCCATCCCAGACTTTGGGAGATTAGTGATACATCCATCCCGACATAAATAATGAAGGATTGAGAGAAATAATGTTTACCTCACATCAATTCCTCCATTAGGGTGTAAGGATATTCGCGCCCATAACCCCCACATACTCAAAAGTATGCCCTCCAGGAGTTCCCATAGGAAAACCTATTTCACCATCACCAAACTACTGTCGGTGATGGATCTATGGTCAGGGCTCTACTTGATACTATTTCACTTGGTTAATTAGGTACATTGCAGTATTCTTTTAGCATCAAACATGTTTTCAAACACAAAACATTATAAAAGTTGCTACAAAGAATGAATACTATATCTGTCAAATTCTTTTCAAATCTTTATTAAACATTGGGATCTCAATCCCTTATCACATCAGGGTATTCTCATCCCATATCATCTCATCATCATGATTATGGAACATGGGTGTACAAACCCTTAGTTCATCAAAACACTTGTTACCACTTTATCAGGAAACTTAATGCCTTCAGGTCATCTAATCATTGTAAACATAATAATTGCAGTGCATGTATTTCACATGGCTCTTAAAGCCCAATAATATCTCTTGTTACCTCTCACTAGGCCACATAGTATATTATGGCTCATAAGGCCCATTAAGCAAATTCAATATTAAAGCATCATAACTCACACATGGCTATGTTCACCACCTCATGAAACCTGAATAATTAGTGCACATGATAACAATTATATCAATTACAAATTACCACTATGCATTGTAAGAGTAACATCATTATTTCCTCCTTTGATTTTGGATTTCCCAATTTATGTCAATTAGGAATGCTATATCTCATTACCCAGATTTGGGTCATGATTTATCATCATATTGCCCAAGATTAGGGTTTCATACATTACAACCCAAGATTAGGGCTCCACATATCTTTATCCTATATCAGTATAGGATTTCATATCAAAGTGTCACATATCAGTGCATAGCATTACCTTGAATCAAGTTTTACATCACATCACTGTATTAAGGTTTCATTTTGATCTTACCCTTATCTATGGGTTCCACATGACATCCCCCTCACTTTAGGGTTTCATATGGTTCACCCTTGATTAGGGTTATTCATAACATCATTCTCAATTAGGGTTTACTATTCACATTCAATCAGGTTTTATTATTGAAATACCCTGAATTAGGGTTTCTAATGTCATTACCCTAAATTAGGGTCATACCATTACCATAGATTAGGGTTTTACCTATCATTGCCCTCAATTAGGGATTAGGGTTCATCAACCTTCCTAATTAGGGTTCATGATCTCTTTATCAAGGCTCATATCATAATTACACATTCATTCATGTTGGAAGTGTTGAGACTTAACCACTCCATAATTATCATTCATGTAGGAAGTCCACTCTCTCTCATCCTCTATAAGATGATACTTACTTCAGACTTGATTAGATTAGGTCAAATCAACTTGATTGGAGAGTTGACACATGTATTGTGTCATTACTTCCATAATCATCAAAGATTAATCATTCAAAAGATACTAATCACCCTATCTTATTAAGGGTATAATTACCATAATCACCCTTGAATTACATCATGTAATGATCAATTAAACAATTGACCTTTAATCACCTTAAGTGTCCATACGGTTTTGACTAATTACTTCTCAAACGGTCTTGGTCACTTAGACCCCAAACGGTCTTGACCAACCAGACCTCAAACGGTCTTGCTTGAAATACCTCCAAACGGTCTTGATCAAACACTTGAAACCGTTTAGCAAAGTAGGTTCTTGAAACCTCTTAACAAAGTAGATGCTTGAAACCGTTTAACAAAGTTGATGCTTGAAACCATTTAACAAAGTTGATGCTTGAAACCATTTGACAAAGTTGATGCTTGAAACCATTTGAGTCTCAACCGGTTTGGGGTCATTTGGTCCCAAATGGTCTTGAGGCCATTTGGTCCAAACCTCCTCAAAACCAATTGGACCAAAAATGGTCTCAATCACTCATATCGATTTAGGGTTTCCAAGATTAATTCCTTCATCAATTGAATCCATGTAATTTTTCATCATTTGAACCTAAGCACCATACTTAAATTGAGATTAATGAATCATCTTTACATTGATTCAACCTTCAATTGATCATCAACTAGGGTTTTGAACCCAATTGAATTAGGGTTGAAATCGATGAACTTTCAATATTAGTCACTGTGGAATTAATTGCTTTGAAATTATTGGGCCATCATTCGAATTGGGTATGACCTGACCTCAAATGGTCTTGAGGTCATTTGGATGACCTCTAAATGTTCTTGAGACTGTTTTTCCCATCCCATCACTTAAAATTGTGAAATTCAATTAGGATTTGGATCATTAGATTGATCAACTATTAAACTATTAATTACATTACCATTTGCTATCTTTGGACCTTCAAAAACTCAACCATACTCAACCCTGGACCTCTAAATGGTCTTGGTTGCCCTCCAAATGGTCTTGAGACTGTTTGTCTAATCTCCAAATGGTCTTCAGACCGTTTGGATTAATCAACCCAAAGAATTGAATTAATCAATTGCAAAATCAGCACTCAACCCGATTAGGGTTTTTAATTAGATGATTGTCCATAATTGATTCAGTCAATTGGAACTATTAGATCCTCATCCAAAAAGTACTAGGGTCCTGACCTCAAATGGTCAACCATCCTAAACGGTTTGGGGTTCAAGACTCTAAACGGTTTGCAAACTGTTTAGTCTCCAAATGGTTTGGTGAAACCGTTTGGACCAAGATCTTCAAAACCGTTTGCAAGGGAAACTTGTTGGATTTCATGCCCAAGATGATGTCATCATCATCTACCTTAATTTATTCAAAAGCTAAGCCATTTTCATGATAATTACATAAATGGATCAAGGGAATTTCAAATGGAACAAAACGTTCAACAAATAATGGAGATTTGAATGCAATAACAATATCTAACGGTTTGAGTTATATAACCCGCCTCCAATTGCACTTCAAAGCTTGGAGCTTCACGTCAACAATGGTGGAGGAAGCTTTTGCAACTCTCCCAAGGCTCGTCCTCAAGCTTTGGAGTGAAAAGATTGGCTAGGATTGAAGATGGGGTGAGATAGAGAAGAAATCATGCATTGTTTTGTGATTTCCACCATGAAATCAAGGTGAAAGAGGATCAAGAAGCTTACCAATAGGTTGGGGGTCGTCCTCCAGATGCTCCTAGATCCCTTGGTCAGTTTGCAAGCTAAGAGAGGAAGTGGGTCTGAAAAATCCTTTGATTTGAGTTGTAAAAGGTGTTATTATAAGAAAATCAATGAGAGAGAAAATGCCTTATAAAATTCTTTTAATTCCAAAATTAGTGTTGCCTATTCCCTCTCAATTCCTTGGCCACGAAGCCATATTCATTCCCTTGCAAAAACTTCTTCATTATCCAAGAATTAAAAGAAAAGGAATTAAGCACCTTAAACATATTATACTAATATTCCCTTTTTAGTGGATGTTACTTTTTCTTATAATAATGTGAGTGGAGTCTTTACTTCCTTAGGATATTTCGTTGCCTTTGCAAGGCATAAGGGTGTTCACACTTTAGAAAATTCAACCATCTCATTTTTGGTTGAATTCCCTTCAATTATTTTCTTTATTTTTGCATTAAATTGAATTAGGGTTTCAATTATGCTTAAATCTTGATTATTTTAATATCAAGATTCTCTCTCCTCCAAAATAATTCAAATAAGGTGCCCATCCCATTTTATTATCTCTACTTGATGCCAAGAAACATGGGGGACCCTCTAGAAGTGGTATTTTTCATATTTAAGCCTAGGTTTTGGGTAAATTGCACATTACACCAAAACTAGTTTTTAATGCACAAAGATTGCTCATCAAGCTCTATCCTGGTGCTCAAGTTTGTGGAAACCATACCACTACATCTGTAAAGAGGCGAGATCACCTCCTTACTAAAATTTAAAGGAAATACAACATCCACAAGTTTTTAACAAAAATTGAGACTTTTGAGGATGATTGCATAATAATCCAATTAAATAAGCATGATTCCAGATACATAATAAAATGTCAATAGCAGCGGAAAGAAAAGAAATAACAAGCCTTCTATTGGCTGTATTGTTTATTACATCATTGTTTTCTAAAAGAAAAGATAAGATAGCATAGAGGATCAAGCTATAGCAACCTAGCCATCCTTCTTCACAAGCAAACGAACACAGCAGGGAATCTTTCTTTAAGTCCTTCCTTCTCCTTGAAAAGCTCCAACACCTGGGTGGTTGGGAAGGCACCCAGCAAGAGGGAAAACAAAGAAAAGTATGTGTTACACTACTAGTCTATCCAATAGCAAAGAAAAGATGTAACAAGGAAACTAGTCAAGTATTTGGTGTAAAAGGATATCAAAGAGTATGAGGTTTTCATTAAAGAACTTGCCATTAACAAAGATAATAAAGGATTTTAGCATGCTTATTAATATGTCTATCTAACTAAGTAGGGTTGAGGCACCTACCGAACCTCTAACCTTAGGTGAGGGAAGAATTATAAACATTTCCAAATCACCTACAAATTTCTAATGGGGAGAATAATAAACATTCCCCTAGGGCGATTTTATACATGCCCTCTATGGGTGGTTGTACATAAGTACCACTACTTAAAATTTAAATAGAACATTTAATTTCATGCTAAGGGATTTATGGCAAGAAATAGCAAAATATATTCAACATGGCAATGGGGCATAAATACCCAAACAAGAGAGTATTATAACTGATATGGAGGCAAATAGGACAATTTAAGTTTCAAAGATATACAATGGTTTGGATCAATTAAACCTCATAAGAAAAATCTAGGTATTGGATTAAGTATTCCCAACTGATAGGTAGATGTACAACATGACTCATAACAAGCAAAATCCCTACTAAACTCATACACATACCTTTGCCACAGATGTCCTAGCTTCCCTTATCAGACCTTCTCACGAACTAAAGATCCAAACTTCCTAATATATCATTATATTCATTTATTAGTATTGCATGTATTCACTTATAAGATTAGAAACCCTAATTTACTAACTTTTTGTACAAACCTTCGATCCAGACCTCAAAAACCTCATAATCGTCTTAGTTAGGTTTTCCTGATCAAAATAACATATAATATTGTATATTTTGGAAATATAGATTTTTAGGGTTAATTTTTAGGGATTTTAAATTAATTAATTTGATATTAAAAACACTTTTTCGCAAAACTCAAAATCAAATTTCAAAAATATTTTTATTGGATAGATCTCGTTTTCCTGATTTCAAAACACTATTTATTTTTAAATTTTGACCATCAGATTAATTAATAAAAATTATTTAGCCTCGACCAATCACAGCCTGCCACGTAGGCAAGCCGGATGGCCGAGCGGTGACCAGCGCTTGGCGGCGGCGACCCGCGATCCGCGGTCGCCCGCCACCAGCCGCGCGGTGCGGTCGGGCAGACCAGCAAAAGGTCGAGAAAACTGTACGCGAGAAAAAGAAAAGAAAGGAGACGGAGGGGCAAAACGGTAAAACACCACCCCATCTTCTTCCTCCTCTCGCCCGACGACGAGAACAGGAGCTCGGCTCCGGTTTTGGGCAAAACCAAAATACTCAACCAAATCTCGCGTTTAGATACTCAAAAGAACGAGAACGAGAAGACGAAGAGAATGATACCTGCAATTTGAACCGAGGTGGCCGGAACAGAGAGGGAGGAGCGCCGCAAGAACAGAACAAACGGCGGCTCGTCGGAGGTCCAAACGTCGACGAAACTCCAAATTAGAAGCACGAACAGGTTGCTAAGGTGATTACGTTTGCGAGGGTATAGATATTTATAGGCAAGGAACCCTAAACTAGGATGTGGGTAAGAGCAAGGAAAGGAGGTCGGCGGCCAACTTGGGCGTTTCCCAAATACGCAATAAAACTCGCAAAAGTTGGGATAATCCAGTGCGAAATCTCGCAAGGAAACTAATGCAACAAAAATCAATGGAAAACGTTGAGTAAATCTCGAGATATTGCGATTTTAAGAAAACGAAAAATCTAAGCCTGTTGCCTAAACCGACTCAAGGTAGGAGATGACCGCGCACCGTTGGATCAATGGACGCGGGTCCCTCGAGCAACCTGGGCCGTTCGATCGCGCATTAGGTGAGGGAAATATCCCTGAGCAAAAGTTGATTAAAACTATTATATTTTAAATGTTTTTCTCTTTCTTATTTTGGAGGCTCAAACGTTGCCCAAAATTATGAAAATTCATATTCTGACTTATTTCGACGCGTAGAATCCGAATATGGAGTTAGTTTTTCATTTTGAGAAAGTTGATTAGGTTAATTAATTTATATGCCTTTTTCTCTCTCCTCCTCAAAAGGAGTGATAACATTATCTAAAATTAATGTAACTTCACCCTTAAGTTTTCTTAATGATTTGAAACACGATTTTGCAATTATCTTCTCAATATGACATTATCTTTTTATTTATTAAATTAATTAGAACTTTCTACACTCTTTCTCTCTCCTATTTTCCTATTTATTCATATGTCATCCAAATTAATTGCAAATTTGCACAGAGTCTTATTTTTATGTCTAGAATACGAATTTGAAGTTATTTCCCTAATTTGAGAGCATTAAGTATTTTATTTCTTTTTATTGGCTTATTTCCCATCTTCCTTTGATAATGTTATTAATATTTTTATTTTAAATAATACTTGACCCTTAAGTTACTCTTTCCTCAAGTAAACGAATTAGACTATCAAATTATCATGATGGTTTCAAATTATCTTGTTTGTTACAAAATCTTTGTAATTATCTTCTTTACTCATATTTTCTCATATTTCTTTTACTTATTATATTTATCTTCTTTCTTTTATAAAATTCGGATTTCCTTCTTATTTCTTATATTCTAGGAAACACTGGAAGATTCTAGGACGAATTATTTTATCCCCTTTTTATTTCTTAAGGTGAAATTGCATATTAAACCCTTGTCTAAATCTAACTGAGTCATTTGTACATGAACCTTGAAATAAGATTATATGGGAAATATTTAACCAATAACTATCCAAATTTCTCTTTAAATCAAGACCAAGGACAAAAGGAACGAAAATGGAGATTAAAGCTTATAGAAAAGAGTACAAAGAGGTACAAAGAGTTTTCAGTATGTTACAGCACTCCACCCCTTAAAAGGATTTCATCCCCGAAATCTCATACAAAAAGGGAAGGGTGAGTACGTAACATCTCATCTCTCAACTCCCAGGTGGTTTCTTCTAAACCATGGTACCTCCACAAAACTTTTACTAACTCTATCTCCTTATTCTTCAGCTGCTTCACTCGGGAGTCAAGGATCTTCACAGGTAGCTCTTCATATGTCAGGTTCTCATTAATCTCCACAGGTTCAATGGAGAGCACATGAGACGGATCCTTAACATACTTCCTCAGCACAGAAACATGGAACACATTGTGAATCTTGTCATAAGCAGGAGGCAAAGCTAGGCGATATGCACAATCTCCCACTTTATCTAAGATCTCAAATGGTCCAACATAGCGAGGACTCAACTTGCCTTTTACTTTAGACCTTGCAATAGAACGTATAGGCTTGATCTTCAGAAAAGCATAGTCACCCACTAAGAAGCTTACATCAGACCTTCTTTTATCAGCATACATCTTTTGTCAGTCTTGAGCAGCTTTCATCCGTTTCTTTATCAACTGTATCTTCTCAAGCATCATCTGCATGTCATCAGTCTTCACCAGGGAATGCTCACCAACATCATCCCAGTGCAAAGGTGAACGACAAGGTCTACCATAGAGAGCTTCGAAAGGTGGCATACCAATACTGGCTTGGTAGCTATTGTTGTAAGCAAACTCTGCTAATGGTAGATATCGATCCCAAGCACCACCCCAATCCATCACACAGGCACGAAGCAAGTCCTCCAGAATCTGAACTGTTCTCTCGGACTAACCATCAGTTTGCGGATGGTAAGCAGTGCTGAAACGCAGATCAGTACCCATCTCTTCCTGAATCTGACCCCACAAATGAGAAGTAAATTTCGGGTCTCGATCAGAAACTATCACAGCAGGGACACCATGCAGACGAACTATCCACTCCACATATAACTAAGCCATCTCAGCAACTTTATGCGTAGATTTGAAAGGCAAGAAATGAGCAGATTTAGTAAGCCGATCAATCACTACCCAAACAGCATCAAAACCTCTCTTGGACTTAGGGAAACCAGTAACAAAGTCCATTGTGATCTTTTCCCATTTCCATTCTGGAATTTCAAGAGGATGAAGAAGACCACCAGGTCGCTGATGTTCAATCTTGACTTGCTGACATGTCAAGCATCTTGCCACAAACAGAGCTATATCATTCTTCATATTCTTCCACCAGAAACTTCGCTGTAGGTCCTTGTACATCTTGGTTGTGCCAGGGTGAATAGTGTACTTGGAACCATGAGCTTCACTCAAAACCTTCTGTCTCAGATCACCAACATCAGGTATCCAAAACCTTTGTCTAAAGCGGATAGCACCATCCACTCCGATAGAGAAGTCAGATTGCGGTCTCCCAGCTAAAGCTTTCAACTCTTCCAGCTCGGAACTCTCCAACTGTGCAGACACAACTTCTGAGATCCAGGTTGGAGTAACAGACAAACTAGCCATGTGAACACATAACTTATCTTCATCTACTGAAGCAACAGGTTGAGGCCTCCAACTGGCAACATGTTCAAGGTTTTCCCACACAGAACATCTCAGAGCAGCACAAACAGCATCCTTCTTGCGACTTAAAGCATCAGCTACAACATTTGCTTTACCAGGATGATAGGTAATGGTGAAATTGTAATCTTTAAGATATTCCATCCACCTACGTTGTCGCAAGTTTAGATCCTTCTGAGTCAACAAATATCTCAGACTCTTGTGATCAGAAAAGACTTCAAACTTTTCTCCATAGAGGTAATGTCGCCAGATCTTCAAAGCATGAACTATGGCAGCCAGCTCGAGATCATGCGTAGGCCAATTAGCTTCATTAGGTTTCAATTGTCGAGAAGCATAGGCGATCACCTTTCCGTTTTGCATAAGAACACACCCTAAGCCTTGTCGGGATGCATCAGTGTATATGACATAAGGTATACCCTCAACAGGCAAAGCAAGCACTGGAGCAGAAGTCAGACTCATCTTTAACTTCTGAAAACTGTCCTCACATTCAGGGGTCCATGTGAACTTGACTTCCTTCCAAGTCAGCTTAGTCAAAGGTAAAGCCAACTCTGAAAACCCTTTGATAAACTTCCGGTAGTAACCAGCTAGTCCAAGGAAACTACGGATTTCAGACGGGTTTCTCGGAGCACTCCATTTGGTCACAGCTTCCACCTTTGCAGGATCAACAACTATATGGCCGGCAGAAATCACATGACCAAGGAACATCACTTCCTTTATCCAGAACTCACATTTTGAGAATTTTGCATATAATTGATTTTCTCGCAATGTGTTGAGTACAATCCGCAAGTGTTCGCGATGTTGTTCCAACGTCTCAGAATAAACCAAAACGTCATCAATAAACACCACCACAAACTTGTCTAGGTATGGGCGGAATACTCGGTTCATTAGGTCCATAAACGCAGCAGGGGCATTTGTCAAACCAAAAGGCATGACCAAGAATTCATAGTGCCCATAACGAGTTCTGAACGCTGTCTTCGGAACATCATCATCCTTCACCCGCATCTGGTAGTAGCCACTTCTCAAATCCATCTTGGAGAACACTGTGGCTGACTTCAGCTGATCGAATAAGTCATCGATGCGTGGCAATGGATAACGATTCTTCACTGTCACCTGGTTGAGCATGCGGTAGTCCATACACATCCGCATCGAACCATCTTTCTTCTTCACGAACAGGACAGGGGCTCCCCAAGGTGAAACACTGGGGCGAATGAAACCCATGTCAAGAAGCTCTTCAAGCTGCTTCTTCAACTCCGCCAATTCAGCAGGTGCCAAACGGTAAGGTGGTTTCGATATTGGTGAAGTTCCAGGTACGAGCTCGATGGAGAATTCCACCTCGCGATTTGGTGGCAACCCGGGCAACTCCTCAGGAAATATATCTGGGAAGTCCTTCACCACATCAACATGGTCCAGGGCAGGAGGTGTAGCTTCGAGAACTATGGAAGCTAGGAAGGCTCTACACCCATGAGAGATGAGCTTCTCAGCTTAGATGGCAGAGATGACAAACTGTCGTTCTCCTCGCTTCTTGCCCTTGACACACACTCTTCCTCCGTCAGGGTGGAAAAGGCTAACCTTGGATTCCTCACAGAACAGAACAACTTTAAACTTCTTCAACCAATCCATACCAAGGATGATGTCAAAGACAGTCATATCAAGCAAGACAAAAACGGTGGGAAACATTATCCCGGATATACAGAGGTTCAGGGTAGGAGTTTGGAGATACGAGGAGCAGATTTTTCCACTAGGAGTTTTTACATCTAACACATGATCCATGAACTCAGATTCAATTTCAAGCATAGAGGCAAACTGGCTAGATATAAAGATATTGGAGGAACCAGAGTCAAAAAGAGCTTTTAAAGGATGCAAATTGAGGTGTAGTATACCTTCAATTACTTCATTACCATCACCATCTTCTTTAGCATTGAGAGCAAACACTCTCCCATTCCGCCTCTCAGCTGGAGGGCGTCTCGGATTCTGGTTGTTGTTGTTGTTGTTTCGCGGTGGAGGGTTCTGTCTCGGCTGTTGTGGTTGCTGAGCCGGATTCTGCCCTTGCTGGAAACGAGGACAGTTAGGTCGGATGTGCCCAACTTGGCCGCACTCATGGCAGGTTGGGGGAGGACGATTGCCAACTCGAGCAGGTGCGTTGTTGGCGGGACATCTTCCAGGAGGATGGTGGCGATTGCATCTGTTGCAGCGATCTCGACCACGGTTCTCATGCTGGTTCGGGTTCTTCCTTTTGTTGTTGTGGAAGCTACTAGAGGACTGGAATCCTGGATACGACTCGATGGCGAGAGCTTTATCCACCATCTGCTGAAACGTGAGGGGCAACTGTGGAACAAGGCTTCGTCCAACATGATAGTTCAGACCTTCCAAGAACAGGGTTGCTCTCCTATCAGCTCCAAGATCAGTGGCGTAACGCTCCAGCAGCAGAAACTTCTGAACGTAGTCGGCCACACTCATGCTTCCTTGCTTGAGACTGTAGAACTCAGCCTCCTTCTTCCTCAGGAACGCGGGGCAGATGTACTTCTCTCTGAACAGCTTCAAGAACTGAGTCCACTCCATGGAGGAAGTGTCTCGGGTTCGAGCAACTCCATTCCACCAGACTCGCACTGGTCCTTCCAGCACATACGTTGCAAACCGAACCTTCTGGTGAGGAGGGCAAGCCATACCCTCGAAGGTCCGATCCAGAGCCAGCACCCAGTCATCTGCTTTGTCCACCATGTTAGGCTCACTTTCACCCTTGAAGTAGGGTGGCTGCATCTTGATGAAATCGGTGAGGGTGAACTCCCTCGGCTTGGAAGCAACAGCAGCTATGGTGTTGAGTTGTCCCATCATGGTGGAGGACAACAGTTGTCGCAGCATCGCCAGTTCTTGCTCAGGTGTGAAAGCAGGAACACCGGAGTTTGATTGATTCACAGCAGGTGTCGCAGGAGTGTCGGGGTTGTCGATGTTGGACTCCTGGTTTGAGTTGTCAAACAGATCACCTCTCCTGAAATTAGGATTAACTTATTAAATTTTCAGGAGCAAAGGAGCATAGATGAGAGGGAAAAGAAATAGAGATGAGAAAAGGATAACTAGAACGCTATTGCCTAAAAGCATACTATTTCGGGCAGTTCGTATTGGCGCAGGCCAGGCCGGATCATATGGGCACAGGAGTCCCCGTATGCCAAGCTAGTGGGTCGGAGGAAAATCTTGCCAGCCCCCATGCCCTGATCCTTTCTAGATACCATTGCCTCAACTGCATGCCCTAATAGTTGCCTAAAGGCTCTGATACCATGCTGTAAAGAGGCGAGATCACCTCCTTACTAAAATTTAAAGGAAATACAACATCCACAAGTTTTTAACAAAAATTGAGACTTTTGAGGATGATTGCATAATAATCCAATTAAATAAGCATGATTCCAGATACATAATAAAATGTCAATAGCAGCGGAAAGAAAAGAAATAACAAGCCTTCTATTGGCTGTATTGTTTATTACATCATTGTTTTCTAAAAGAAAAGATAAGATAGCATAGAGGATCAAGCTATAGCAACCTAGCCATCCTTCTTCACAAGCAAACGAACACAGCAGGGAATCTTTCTTTAAGTCCTTCCTTCTCCTTGAAAAGCTCCAACACCTGGGTGGTTGGGAAGGCACCCAGCAAGAGGGAAAACAAAGAAAAGTATGTGTTACACTACTAGTCTATCCAATAGCAAAGAAAAGATGTAACAAGGAAACTAGTCAAGTATTTGGTGTAAAAGGATATCAAAGAGTATGAGGTTTTCATTAAAGAACTTGCCATTAACAAAGATAATAAAGGATTTTAGCATGCTTATTAATATGTCTATCTAACTAAGTAGGGTTGAGGCACCTACCGAACCTCTAACCTTAGGTGAGGGAAGAATTATAAACATTTCCAAATCACCTACAAATTTCTAATGGGGAGAATAATAAACATTCCCCTAGGGCGATTTTATACATGCCCTCTATGGGTGGTTGTACATAAGTACCACTACTTAAAATTTAAATAGAACATTTAATTTCATGCTAAGGGATTTATGGCAAGAAATAGCAAAATATATTCAACATGGCAATGGGGCATAAATACCCAAACAAGAGAGTATTATAACTGATATGGAGGCAAATAGGACAATTTAAGTTTCAAAGATATACAATGGTTTGGATCAATTAAACCTCATAAGAAAAATCTAGGTATTGGATTAAGTATTCCCAACTGATAGGTAGATGTACAACATGACTCATAACAAGCAAAATCCCTACTAAACTCATACACATACCTTTGCCACAGATGTCCTAGCTTCCCTTATCAGACCTTCTCACGAACTAAAGATCCAAACTTCCTAATATATCATTATATTCATTTATTAGTATTGCATGTATTCACTTATAAGATTAGAAACCCTAATTTACTAACTTTTTGTACAAACCTTCGATCCAGACCTCAAAAACCTCATAATCGTCTTAGTTAGGTTTTCCTGATCAAAATAACATATAATATTGTATATTTTGGAAATATAGATTTTTAGGGTTAATTTTTAGGGATTTTAAATTAATTAATTTGATATTAAAAACACTTTTTCGCAAAACTCAAAATCAAATTTCAAAAATATTTTTATTGGATAGATCTCGTTTTCCTGATTTCAAAACACTATTTATTTTTAAATTTTGACCATCAGATTAATTAATAAAAATTATTTAGCCTCGACCAATCACAGCCTGCCACGTAGGCAAGCCGGATGGCCGAGCGGTGACCAGCGCTTGGCGGCGGCGACCCGCGATCCGCGGTCGCCCGCCACCAGCCGCGCGGTGCGGTCGGGCAGACCAGCAAAAGGTCGAGAAAACCGTGCGCGAGAAAAAGAAAAGAAAGGAGACGGAGGGGCAAAACGGTAAAACACCACCCCATCTTCTTCCTCCTCTCGCCCGACGACGAGAACAGGAGCTCGGCTCCGGTTTTGGGCAAAACCAAAATACTCAACCAAATCTCGTGTTTAGATACTCAAAAGAACGAGAACGAGAAGACGAAGAGAATGATACCTGCAATTTGAACCGAGGTGGCCGGAACAGAGAGGGAGGAGCACCGCAAGAACAGAACAAACGGCGGCTCGTCGGAGGTCCAAACGTCGACGAAACTCCAAATTAGAAGCACGAACAGGTTGCTAAGGTGATTACGTTTGCGAGGGTATAGATATTTATAGGCAAGGAACCCTAAACTAGGATGTGGGTAAGAGCAAGGAAAGGAGGTCGGCGGCCAACTTGGGCGTTTCCCAAATACGCAATAAAACTCGCAAAAGTTGGGATAATCCGGTGCGAAATCTCGCAAGGAAACTAATGCAACAAAAATCAATGGAAAACGTTGAGTAAATCTCGAGATATTGCGATTTTAAGAAAACGAAAAATCTAAGCCTGTTGCCTAAACCGACTCAAGGTAGGAGATGACCGCGCACCGTTGGATCAATGGACGCGGGTCCCTCGAGCAACCTGGGCCGTTCGATCGCGCATTAGGTGAGGGAAATATCCCTGAGCAAAAGTTGATTAAAACTGTTATATTTTAAATGTTTTTCTCTTTCTTATTTTGGAGGCTCAAACGTTGCCCAAAAATTATGAAAATTCATATTCTGACTTATTTCGACGCGTAGAATCCGAATATGGAGTTAGTTTTTCATTTTGAGAAAGTTTATTAGGTGAATTAATTTATATGCCTTTTTCTCTCTCCTCCTCAAAAGGAGTGATAACATTATCTAAAATTAATGTAACTTCACCCTTAAGTTTTCTTAATGATTTGAAACACGATTTTGCAATTATCTTCTCAATATGACATTATCTTTTTATTTATTAAATTAATTAGAACTTTCTACACTCTTTCTCTCTCCTATTTTCCTATTTATTCATATGTCATCCAAATTAATTGCAAATTTGCACAGAGTCTTATTTTTATGTCTAGAATACGAATTTGAAGTTATTTCCCTAATTTGAGAGCATTAAGTATTTTATTTCTTTTTATTGGCTTATTTCCCATCTTCCTTTGATAATGTTATTAATATTTTTATTTTAAATAATACTTGACCCTTAAGTTACTCTTTCCTCAAGTAAACGAATTAGACTATCAAATTATCATGATGGTTTCAAATTATCTTGTTTGTTACAAAATCTTTGTAATTATCTTCTTTACTCATATTTTCTCATATTTCTTTTACTTATTATATTTATCTTCTTTCTTTTATAAAATTCGGATTTCCTTCTTATTTCTTATATTCTAGGAAACACTGGAAGATTCTAGGACGAATTATTTTATCCCCTTTTTATTTCTTAAGGTGAAATTGCATATTAAACCCTTTTCTAAATCTAACTGAGTCATTTGTACATGAACCTTGAAATAAGATTATATGGGAAATATTTAACCAATAACTATCCAAATTTCTCTTTAAATCAAGACCAAGGACAAAAGGAACGAAAATGGAGATTAAAGCTTATAGAAAAGAGTACAAAGAGTTTTCAGTATGTTACAACATCATTATCATTATTATGATGCCTCATCATCTAAGGAACATTATATCATTTACAATTTGCAAGTTAACCCCTCAACTTGGGTAATTTGCACTTTAGTCCAAAACTAACAAAACAAAGTTTCAACATTATTCAAAAAGGACTAAAATTGAAATATAAGTTCCTCTTGGGCATTAATTACTTTCCAAGAAATATGAACAAGCATTTAATCAACATTATTAAGCAAAACATCTACGGTTAGAGCATAACCTAGGTCAGGGATGTTACAATGAACGTCCGAATGGATATCCAAAGGAAACTAGTTAAGGTAATAAAAAGCATGCACTTGCCATAATGACAAAAACAAATAACAAGATGTGCCACATAAGAAAAATCAAGTGAATTAGGGCTCATAACCCTTCTTCAACAATAATCAGCATGCATGCAAGTGTGATAATAATATCACTAGTGAAATACAAATAAACAATGGCAGCTAGGGCACATAACCCATAACCTAATAGAGAAAGGCACATAACCATACTCCTCAATAAATAAGTGGGCACAAAACTAGGGTACTGGGCACATAACCTCCATCACAAAACATAAAGGCACATAATCACATAACTCAAAGAACTTATACAAGTCTAGGGCTATTGAATCACAAAGCATGAATAAATATAGAGGCAAGTGAAATTTCAATCATATAAATAGAATTAATGAGATTGTAACCATAGAAATGGACAATATAAAACATCCACCACAAAAGCGGGAAAAATTAGGGTTCCATCTTTCAATAAGGAACAGCTTGGTTCAATTTGATAATTGTTGTTTCATCATGAAGTAAAGTACAATTTAGATTCAATAACAATATCCAACAAAAGATTCATATCATCTAACTCACATGAACCAACCTCTCAGATGAGAGAGAGAAAAGTGTATAGAGTGTCATGTCTTAAAGGATAAAGAGAAAGAGAAAATATGGGTGATTTCTCAATATAGAATTGAGGGATGCAACATACATCAAGAGAGAGTAAAATTAGGTTAATTCTCAATATGGGCATTAGAGTGAAGCATACTTCATATTGAGTCTGGATAAATGCCAAATCAATTCTAGTTCCATATCAAGGTCGCAAGACACCTATAGATGCATGTATGAAATTAGGGTTAAGTTCACATTAATTACATAAACTCTAAAAATCATATTTTTATTCTTAGTGATTTAGGTCATCAAATCCACATCATAATCTAGATTATACATTTCCATATTTCATCTTAAATTTTAATTTATTTTTCTAACTTACATACTATTAAAATGAATTTTTGAAGTTATATCTAATTGGAAAAATCCTTGAAAAATTACATATTTATTAAATTGGAACTAGGTAATGAAAAATATTCCATCTTGTAAATAATACTGATTCAATTCTACAACATATTTTATTATATTTTTCTGACTTAATATGAATTAGTTTATATTTTTACAAGTTTGAGCCAATGAAAATCTAGAAAAGACACATAAGCATAACCTTGCCCTGCTAGTTGTGGGGTCCTAGTGAGGTGCCCAACCGAGGCCATCCACCAGGCCTAGACCCACATACAAAAAAATGATGGCAAAGGAGGAACAAAACAAGCTGATTTAGCTAGGATAACAATGATATAAATAAAAATAGCCAAGGGATAAATTGCTAAATCCCCAGGGAATCGTTTTCTTCATCTAGTTCTACCATCACAAAGACATTGTACCATGCAACTGGCTCAAGCCTGAAGAATCAAAACCTAGATACATACATGAAAACTTGATGGAAGGAAATCATCATTTTGGTGGGCAAAGCCAAAATTGAAGGCCCCAAAACTAGAACCCAAAGTTAATAGACTTCCATCCAGGATGCCCACCATTGTTGGCCCAAGGAGAAAGAGTGAAATCAGACAAAGATGATACCAAGGGAATGAAATCTTCCTAAAATTATTCACAATGACTAAACAGAGTCAATGAAAATGAAAGGCACATAAGAACATCGTTAGGTGGATGAATCATGTATCAGGTTCGAACACCATCAATCAAGGGATGAAAAGAGGGGAATAGAGTTTACACTTTTTGTGACCAATTCAAAGACATTTGAAGCTTCTACAAGATATGATGAAGTAATCATGGAGTTCCATAGGTTGTCACGAGACTAAGAGTGATGTTAACGAGGTATGCTAGTCTTTATTAGGTGAAGAAAGTTTGGACGAAGCAAGAACTCTATGTACAATGATCAGAATATGCGTAGGGATGAATGTATAGGTTTTGACAAAGATAAAGGGTGGTCATACAAAAGTCTAGAGCACTAAATAGAAGAGGAGAAGAAAAGGAAACAAAAAATAGGGTAGAAACCAAGAAACAACATGTCAACCTGATGGGATATTGAAGAACCTGAAATCAAGTAAGTCTAGGGTTTCTAGATTTTTTTTTATGAATGTTAGGGAAAGGAAAATGGAGGGAAAGAAGAAAGGAATATGAGATATATGAGAAAGAAACCATGGAAAGGAGATACCCAGTGTCTGGTTTCTAGAAACAAGATGGGAGGTAGGAAATAAAGGGAGACCTCACGATCAGAATCTAACGGCTACCAATAAACCCAAAATTTGGCATGTTCGGGAAATTCAATGTGACATAAAAAATACAAGTAACTTTAGGAAGCTTGAAACATTAAATATATTTAAGTTAAATAACATATATATTTCACTCTGAATTTATTTGATGTTTCAAAGAAATTTCAAAGAAACTCAAATTTGGCACCTAGTCTAATCTTGACATGTAAAATGTGATTTTGCCATTAATTTCCACTTTTGGGGTCAACAAGTATATAATTTAATATTTTTTATTTTATCTTATATTTTCTTTCCTCCATAATATTAGGATAGTTACTCAAATAATGTGAAACTTGGCATCCAAGCTAATTGATACCTAAGGATCACCATTTTACCAATTAGATTTGGGTTATGAAGTTTCTTTTTACAATTTCTAGTACAATTAGAATTTTAACTCGTTACCATTACATTTTGTCATATGATTACATTATTATCATCAACATTAGTTTGATCGATTCATGTCTTCTTCAATTTGTTTCCCAACGAGTTATCTAATATTATTATGCATGAATTTCCATATTTTACTTTTTTAACATATTAAGCCTGATAATTCAATATTTTTTAGATAACAGTACATCCATATCCATGGACATGAAAATACACATTTTCATTCTTATTCATGTGTTCAGCACATTGTGCCACTTATTAAACATATCATATGCGTTATATGAATATTGGTTATCAAAGAAAACATATGTGACATATATCATGTTATGTGATGACATGAAATGTAAAATGCTTTTTTCAAGCCTATATGTAGTATAGTTACCATTGGGTTAGCCATGTTACATGTATTTACTATATATGTTAGGGTATAAATCCATCTTTGTTTGGTCAAACCTAAGGAACCAAGCTTACTAACTTCCTAATCATTGACTAGCGTAAGATTCTAGGTTTTGGTATGTTATAGTAGCATACCATTCATTGGAACAATACAATATCTTTACACATGATATCATTTTACATTCAATCCCATACATATTACTTTCAAGAAACTTATTACATTCAATTCCAAAAAGAATTGAATACATGAAAACATTCTCATACAAACAAACCACCTTGGATTTGATATATGACACCTCAATAGATTAGGGACTTGTACATGAATCAACTTCTTAAGAGATGATCCTGGTCATAAAGCACTTATGGACATCCCCACATAGCTATGAATTGGACAAACTATTGTAAGTGGTTGATCATAGAAGATACATAATAATTTCACATTGAACAAAACTGAATTTTTTTACTCATAATTATATTTAAGGCACTTTCACATCACTAGATCATCAATCATGTTAAATGCAGGAACATGTATACCTTGCCTGGTCTAATACACAATGTTGTGCACATAAATTAGGTTGGTATCCATCATGTGATGTGAGCCACCTTAAAGCATAAATTGTTGAGGTACACACTCTGGTATCGACAACTGCAACTTTTATATTCTCACTATAGGGTGTCAACAAATATAATGATATGTGTCCTACCACATTGGTCAGTAGATGAAAGTAGTGTTCCCTCACTATATGATGTCAAAAACTATGTTCCACCACATAGGTCAATAAGTAAATGTTTCACCACATAGGTCAATAAGTAAAAGTAATGTCTTCTTACTATATGATGTTGACACCTACAAAGAATATGTACCACCAAATAGGTCAATAGATGATAGTGAAGCATTCTCACCATATGATATCAACAATTACAAAGACTCCCTCCCACCATATGGGTCAAAAACTGAAAAATAGGGTAGAGTCTTGGATACATTTTCTTGATTTTCTTAAACTTTTGGGTTTACACCCACATTACATTAACTTCCAGGAAACATGATGTAGTGCATACATATTGATACAGATTTAAACTTCATCAAACAAGGAAATCATACTTTTGAAATATGATTTATATTCATATACTTTGATGTGTTCATTATCATAACATGTTCCATGATACAGGTGATTATATATTGCATAGGTAGAATACATAAGAATAGTAACTATGCTCTAGACATTGACCACTTACCTCCATAGCAACAAAAAATGGTTGTTCAATCCATAATTCAAAATTATGAAACTTGAAAAACTAATGAACATCACTAAAACCCATAATTCATAACATTAGGTCATAATAGGGTTTTTATACCATCATAGGTGTGTAAGGAACATTAGCATGAAATCATTTTCAGTTTCCATGTAATATCGATCACATACTTAATAATAATGTTTCTCAAGTTCAAAGATTCTTGTTATTCTATCTTAGACATATATATGTTATTATCGATTTACTTGGAATCATGTAGGTTTTTATTATGTTAGCACAATTTATAGAATCATATTGCATAATATGATGATCAAAGTTAATATATGCATCACCTTAATATTTCAAAAATATGTTAATATGTGATGGTCATTTAATGTCGAGAACAATTCATTTTTAATGTATCCAGCTATTATATATGCATTATATTAGATAATTAACCCCTTATTACTATCATAGATGCTACAAATCTAAATCAAATTTTGTTATAAACTTTAGATATTATAAGAATTTTGAACACAAGTTTTGATGGTTATATACCCTCTTACTGTAATTGTGAGTGATATAATGGCCCAACTCCCCATGAGATTGATAACTCATTATTATTATAGCCCTATATTACATGACCGCACAACTACAACTATGCACACATTTTAAGGGTGTCAAAGTGTATCATTGTCATAGTTATAGTTTGAATGAGAATGATTATATCATTGTTAAAGTTATAGTTTGATTGAGAATGACTTTTAACTTAGTACTATTTGTTAGAATGCAATTTTAGCCTCATCTAATGTTAATATTTTTTATGGATACTCATCCACGACCTATGAGGCTAACTTTAATCTATTCCTATATATAGGGAACCTCTGTGACCATTATAATCGCACTTCATAAATATAATTATAATGTGGTTAATTTTATTGGTAATATTCTTGTTAGGAATCCTATGGTCCTCAAGTGAAATGACCATCTTGTATTCTAAACCTTTCCCAACTATCTAGAGAAGCTCAACAACAGACTTAGTCTTGTATTATTCCTTTCCTTTTCTATTTTGTTGTGGGTGAAACTATAAATGCTTCATGATATTGAAGCAACACTTGTCGTGTGTGTGATCAAGTGAGGAGTCCTTAAGTGGGACATTTTAAGTCCATGTGCAGATAATTGGTAGTGTTCTCTAGTCATTCATTATCAAAGGAGGAGGTAATATTTTATGTAGTCCACATGCAAGAGGAAACATTCTTATGATCTCCCATGACCCGTAGAAAACAAAATATTTACTTATACAACTTCTTATTTATCATTTTTATTTGTAATTTGTATTCTTGAATAAAGTGATTTCCCTATGAAATTAGAGGCTGCAAATCTAGCTTAGGGTGGGTGAAGCGTTAATGATGATTCCTAACAATAAAATTGGGAGAGGAGGCAAAGATATACTTAAATAGAAAATGATAAAATTGTAAGATAATATAATTTTATTCCCTCATTTTTGCTAAAGCTAATTCAAAATAAGAGATAGTTGTTGGTTCCTATTCAATGTAATCCATATTTCAAATAAACTACATAGAATTCATTCCCTTGACTATAAGGACATGAACATAGACCTACACATAGTTTTGAGGGATCAATATCAAGACCATTGGACTCAAAATGTTCAAGTCTTAATAGGCCCTATCTTTTATTATTCTACTTACATGATCTAATGTTATTAGTTTTAACTTAATGTATGAAAATAATACCATTTGGTTTGTTAGTGTGTCTTTTGATCAAAATTTTAGTTGTCCTATCTAAACATGATATCTTTCAGAATCTTCCTAAAATAATGTACTTATAGGACTACTTTATATCACATGAATTTCGATCAAGTGGTTCCTTTTTAGAAGGTCAACGAACCAACAGTTTACAACCCAATAATATTTTGTTAGATGATTCAAGCAATATAAATTTGGCTATTCCCTCTTTGGTCCTAGCATCATCCATTTTCTAATAGTTTAACATCTAATTTAGCTTTTTTTTAATCTTACCAAATTGGTTGACTCTTCAAATACCATGCCATTATAGGTATCTAGTTTGTGTTTGCCTTTCAGGGTCATATCTCTTTTGATTGCAACAGCTTGTGCTATACCATGTCACAAGGGTAACAATATCTTAATATATGGCACCCTCTTCCACTCACAACAGTTTCAAAAATACTAATGGTAAAAGATGAAAACTTATCAAACCTTTAATGATTGCCCATTGAATAATTGAATACTAGTGTGATTGAGGCACCTATTGTGACTAGAGATATGCAAATTCAATCACAATAAATCATTTTTTTCAAGTTTAACACAAATAGAAATACATAATTTTTCTAATTCTTGTGATTGGACATCTCCTTATATCCCCTATGTAGCTCTACCCCTAGTCGTAGGGAATTTCACGCTTGAACCAGCTTAGATGTTGTCACCCTCCTACTTCCTTTCAGTTACTATTAAGTATTTATCAAGAAAGTTGATATTAACTCTTGTTCAAACGGAGTCTATTCACACCCTTGCTCGAAAACTAATTAAAAAATTTATATATTTTATCTAGTCCTATTCACTTAGGTACAACATTGATCCAATTATGCATATTGCTTCCAACTCTTCATAATTTGTTATGTGATCATTATAGAAAATAACGTCATCATTCCCAAATCAACCAATTATTCATATTAATTGTAACTATGTATATATAGACATATTGTCACTCATAAATTTAGTTAAGGAATCATGAATAGACTTATAGTAATAAACATCAGCATAGATATTCACATAACTATTCTCTCTACCAAGACGAATAATATCCAAATTTAGATATCTAAGTGTATGGTTACAACTTGTTATATAATTCAAGACAAAGGCATAACAATTCCCTTATATTTAGAAAGAGAAGAATTACAAGATAGACTCTCAACCAATACATTTAGATTCATTTGAGATGAAGGAACTTTGAGAACTAATCAATTTGTAGCTATGTCGTAAACTAAAACAATGACATTTTAGTTCAGCTCATTCAATGGATTGTCCACCAACTTGAATTCAATATGATTTTTAATAAACTCAAATTCTTATGGATTCATCATTTCTTAGATCTTTATCTCAAGGATGAGCTATACAAATTTCTAACCAACATAATCACACCAATAAATACATAGAAAGTATGGCATAGAATGAAACTATTGTAATTTAAAAACGTCATATATATTGGTTTCGTCTTAAATTTTGTAACTCCACTACCTAGAGAGCCTCTCGCTCTAGATTTCTAACCTGATAAGAACTGTAATCATTTAACACCCAGATTTTCATAACACATGAGCGGAAGCAGTAAATTTTTTTTTTCATCTGGGAGTGTCACAAACATGATAGTCATTGCAATTAAAGCAAATGAAACACTTTGCATTTAAGAAAAATTGATTCATACATAGTTTTGACAAAGGAAACAAGTCATCTAATATACTGTGATAACAAGACTATGCATAAAAGAAGATATCTAAACTCTGGATCGTCTCGGTAGATGGCACCCCACTAGGCAAGCTTGAAAACCTGCTACATCTTTTCTTATTCTTTAAATCTTCCGCTACTCCAAACCCTGCGGACATCGCGTCCCCAGCCATGCATTGGGAAAAACAGTCGTTAGAGTAAGTGGCATGAGTATTCTAAAAATATACATGACTAATAATCTGAAATCGACATTATAAACGACAAGTTACTATCAAGCTCTGAGTAAAATCTGAAACATAAAATCTCTTATTTCTTAATCTGAAATTTATATCTTTCTATCTTATCTTTCTCTAGAGACATGTACCCTGGTACATGGATCTCATGACCTACGCCAAAGTGCCTAGGTCTTCCTTATCTTATCTAATACCCTCTCATCATTACTCATGGATGAGAATATGGGCATCTCTAATCTATGGTATCTTTTACTTACGATTTTTATCTGACTGTGGCCACCATTATACAATAAGTCCTCCTCTATTGACACTGAAGTGTCCTCTGTTGACACTGAAGTGTCCTCTATGGTGCAACACACCCTCTGTTGGCACAACGTGCCCTCTGTTGACACCGAAGTGTCCTCTATGGTGCAACGCACCCTCTGTTGGCACAATGTGCCCTCTGTTGGCATAAATGCCCTCTGTGACACCCGCAGTGTCTGGCGCAGCGCGCCCTCTGAATCGTCCCGGGACTCTCTAGTGAGGACTTATTATATAATGCATTATGTGAATGTTTCAAATTAATTATCTTACGTCTATCTTTACTGAATACTGAATCTGAACTTATCTGAAACTGAGTACTAAACATGTACTGAATTCTGAATCTGAAATCTGAATCTGAATCTCTGCTCTTTAAAATCTGAACATAATCTATTATAGAATTTGGATTTGTATCTCAAATTACAACATATTTGAGATTGGGTCTATAACGCATATCATGTACCTTTTATTCAAAATATGGCTACTCACACAGTGAGTAGTCTAAGTCTGAATCTAAATCTCTTATTCTTGAGTTCTAAACTGAATCTGTTATTGGATTTAATCATGTATCTCATTATCTAGGTAAACTTTATTCTAAAACTCTGATTTGGTAAGATTACTTCATTGTACCAATTATATCACACATGAGTCTAATGTCTTATGAGACGAGATCTGAAATGAGTATAGAAATACTAAATATACAAAAGTAACTTAAGTAATGTGTATAGCTAAAGTATGATATCTGATTCTTGGCAAGATAACTCATTCTATGTTAAAACCTCATCAAAATCTGATCTTAATGGACTTAAGTCTTAAAATCATAAACCATAGAATAGAACCTTAGAAAATCTTAACTTGCATCTTAATCATACTCAATTTAATCTCATTATGTCTGATCTCAAAACATTTGTATGAACTTAAATCTTAAATTCAAGGTGGAAATCATATAGATTCTCATTGTGCAACTCAATCATGACTTAATATCTCATAATTTGATAATATCATCACAAACTCATGTTACAACATCTTTAATGCCACTAGTACATTTATCCTAGAAATTGGGCCATGGTCTACCATGTGCAACAACCATATTCTCACATAATACTTAACTTTTAAACATCAACCTTATTAAAGAATCTATTTTACTTCTTAATTTCTTAGATCACTACATATATAAGAAACCTTGATGACATGTTCCTATTTGAAATCTCAATACATGGTTACATCTATATTTAAGAGATATGATAGAACTATATTTTCTTATCCTTCTTATGAACTTAACTTCATGATCTAGAATCATTCTATGACACATCACTACTTAAGGTATTGAGCATATGAATTTCTACAATCATAAGCACATAAAATATTTCTTACATATTTAACTCAGAATGTAGGACATGAAGGTCTTATCTAAGAAGCATGTAAATGTACTTGATTTGATAAACGTAAATACTCATGGGCATGAACCACTTACCTCTTGTGATGATGATGTCCTTAACTTAGTCTTGATTTCTTGTTCCAAATCTTAATCACCTGGATATAATCAAAGTTTTATAAGTCCAAGCACATGTTCCCTCTTTCTATTTCTAAATCTCAAAACCCCATCCTCCTAATTATATATACCAACTTAGGGTTCTTATTTAGACTAAACATAACTTTAATCTGAAATCACCATAAAATATTGATGTTGAAACAAAATAAACTCTTATTATATAGTTACTATAATATTTATAATCAACATAAATCGTCTTATGCACTAATATGGACATATACTTCATATAATGAGAATACTTACCAAACATAGTCACATATTAGAAAACTTACTGACTTGGTTAGGAAATCAAAATATAATACCAGCATGCTAATAATATTAGACCTAATTAGCCATACATATACCACTTACTGTCAAGATAATCATCTATTACCCTCACATAATGGTCACTCAGGTCCAAATCTTAATACAAATATGATAACACAAGAAAATCCATCAAATCTCTAGAAGAGTAATCACACAGTGTAGTAAGATCATGTATAAAATATTAGGTCATCTAAAAAAATCATATCATGGGTGAAATACCCAAAATACCCTTATTAGGGTTTATATCAAAAACATCAATAAAACTTCATATATGAAAGATCAGGGTCTGAATTAATGTTAAACATATCAAAATATACATTCCATAAAATTTGTATGAATTTCTAAATTCGTTTGCTATTTTTAATTGACCAAACATCAAAATCATATAGTTTTGCATAAACTATTTTTAATAAATAACCGATATCAAAATCGTAATCTGAAAGTATTTTTATTTGATAGTACTTATCATGAGCTTTCTACAGGTACCTTGTTTGATAGAATCTGACTTCCCAATCTCAAGATATGGATTTTTGAATATACCTCCATTTGGATCAACACCGGCCGTTGATTTGAGATCTAAGGGACTGTGGCATGCGGCCCCCTTCTCCTTGCTTTCTGGGTCACGGATCCAGCAGACCCGTCTCCTTGTTCACCCGTGAACCTGAACGACGGGAGGTCCCCTGTTCTATGTGCGCAGGCCGCCGCAACTGTAGGGTTTGCCGTTGGCACCCTCAATCTCGACAATCAGGTCGTCACAGCTTGCGCCCTAGCGTCAGATACCTCTGTCCGACCTCCCTGCCCTTGCCAGCACCGTCAAGAAGCACCATAAGACCAAGATCGGAATTGTTGGCCTCTGCCCTACTTCTGCCGCCATGGCTCTTCTCCACTCTTTCTCTTTTCCTCGCCCTCAGTTTCATATGAAACCCTAGAATCAAAGTCGGCGGCCCCCTCATAACTCAGAATCCGAGGTTTTTATAGCCTTTGGAGCCTGCAATCATGGGCGAGGGCCCCCTTTTGTGGGTGCTCTGCTCGCACCCTGTAAACAGGGGTTGCGGCCTCCAGTCCGCGCGGACTGGGGTCGCCCCCTCTTTTTTTTTTCTTCTTCTTTTGATAAAAGTCCAAGGCAAAGAAATAATTAAATACCCTAGTTCATAGCTCCAATTGATCCCAAATTTTAGTACAACACTATATTATCTTCATCTTTAAATGAGCAAGATTCTAGATAGAATCTAAATGGATAGACAAATCCAAAACTATCTTTTAAATAAAAACTAGATAATTATAAATATAATCACCTAGGTCATTAGATAAATCAAAAACATCTAAATTTTCTCCCTTGATCTTGTATATCAAATATCCATCTATCAAAATTATATTGTGTATTTATTATGAACACAAAATTCTAAATCCCCAGATTTGAATTCCAAGGACCCATATGTGAAACTTAATTGGTCCAAAAGGGTTGGTGTTGGGATCTAGGGCACATGGCCCATCTCTTAGTATTTCAAAGGGTCCAAGAGCTTAATTATATTCTAAATCATGAAAAATATTTCTTCAATCAATATAATTTCTCAATTGAAGCTCATGTATGACATATGTGATTAATATTTCTTTAGTTACATAACATGAAGACCTAAGCTAGGTCTAAGGCTCAAGCCATGAACTAGACTCATCATATTATATATTTGTCACATTATTGTTCATAGGAATAATTCATTTATATTCATATACAACCGACCACAATCATACACATTTGTGAACTTAGTTACGTACCTAGCCATGGTTATGCTCATTATGTCCATTGTCATGCCTTTACTAGAAAACCCCACATAAAAGGCTTACTTTAACTATGAAATTGAGGATGTTACAAATCACCTTACCAAACTTACACAAGATCCCTTTACAATTGCAAGGGTAACTAGTTCCTTTTCCGGACTAAGGAACCAAAACCTATCTGTATCCAGGACCACCTGCCCTACAACCTCTCTCTTATCCAAGAGAGAAACCTATGGCAAGGAGACAAAGAGGGGGATGCAGGATGAGAGATACAAGATTTAATAATGTCAGGTTAGTTCTCTTACATATATCCTACGTACTCTCTCAAGTAAGGTATGCTAGCAATTAGCACAATGGAGTTTAGGGCTCTTTGTTGGCATGGGTATTCTATTCCAGTTGTTAAGTTGCATAGAGAACTTCCAAAATATACAAATTTATATTAAAATTTAGCCCCTAATTACAAGTGCGACTCCAATAGACAATTTCTCAACTAACTAAAGCAAACAACAGGCACTCAGCACTAATTTAAAGACCCAACTGTAAGGTCCTCGACTAAATTTCTTCACAATAATTTCAGTCGACACTAGCCGCTGGAACATACATTTACTCTGTCAACTGAATTTTTTTCAGAGAAGTTTAACGGTTCAGTGACTGAGAAAAGAGCTTTGGTCTGAACTTTATCACTTTTTTTTAATAAACCAGGAGGTTTTCTATTCATCTCTCCCTTCTCTTGCAGGTAAAAATGATGAAGTTACATCAACCAACTATATGAAAAACCTACGAGCAGCCCACCGAAAAAAGGCCCAACACACCACCCTGGCAGCTACTGCATCTCATTGAACACCGAAAAGAGGAAAAGGATCTATACGTCAGACCATGTCATATGTACGTATGGTATACCTCTTCTATTCCATGCCTAAGAGACCTCTTATCCTCAGGGGCAAAAGGACACGCTCCCCAAATCCGAACGGAGCCCTCTACCAAGCTCAACCGACACTGAATTAACAACCCGTGGTATTTTGGCCCCCACAATGGCAAGATCCTCCACCTCTTTCTTGACCTCCCAGATCAAAGCTTCCATAGGATCAGGTCATCATGCCAGAGCAAATCAACCAGGAAGGAATCATCCATCTCAAAACCCGACATGGTAAGTTGTTTCTCCTCCTGCAGCTTGGGAGTCACTATCATCGCCTGAACTCCAGCAAGGGCATGATTATCCGTAGTAATCCAATACTACAAGCCAATAGAAGGCGTCCGCCCCTATCTCGCGTCACGCCAGCCGTCCACCACGAGGGGTTACCTTCCAACCCTTTAACGCAGCCGATGGCAAAATTCACCTTCAGATTACGGATGTCGGGGGTGTACCACTTGATCAGCTTGATGATCTTGAGATGGATGGACGAGTCCTAACTCTCAAAACCTCTAGGTGTTCATCCAAAAGGTCGGCGTCCACCCGTTGAAACAACAAATTCCGCATCGAAACCCTCAAGACACCCACGATCGTTCATCACACCTCTTCCACCTGCATAGGCCATCATATCAGCATCGGTATGCAAGAAAAAAACCAGCCCCTAAGCAACGAAGAAGACGATCACCATCAGCAATCCCTGAAGGTATCCAACACGTTGTGAGATGGCCCATCCCAATGGGGACCAAGAAGGGAATGTACTCTCGCCCACACCTCAACCGCCACATCACTAATTCACTATCAAGGAAAAGATGGGTAACACGTTCGGTGTCTGGCTGGGAGCAGCAATGGCAGGAGGAAGCTAAGGGGATCCTACACTCTCGGATATTGTCATCAGTAGGAATCGCTCTATGCAAAATCTTTCAAACAATTCCATTAGCTCGCGGAATGGCAGCGTTCTTCCAGATGTAGTGGCTAAACCGGGGTTCAACAACTTTCTGAGTAATCAAAGACTTGGCCGAGCGCAGCGAGAAGCGACCCGACATCGTAGCATCTCAAACCATCACGTCCCGGTCCTCCCCTACGGCTTGGTAAAATTCCGTCAGCCCCATGGAGACGTCATTTTGGTTTCTAGCTGTAAAGTCCAAGAGGAGAACCAGCTCAAAAGATCGACTTATTGGGTGGAGAGCCCCTTGTACTTTATCTATTGCTCTTTGGTATCCCATACTATCAATGTGAGACTATTTCTTTTTTTTTTACACGTAACAAATCCCTCCACTTAAGGTCCGACGTCTGGGCGGACCACCGGCCCAACCGAACGTTGCAGACCCAGATACAGCCCACTCTGACTCCTAAGGCAGACTCCGCACCTCCCATGGCAGCCCACCGGGCCCCATGACAAAGCCACTTTAGCAGCCCATACTGCCAAACTGTACCCAATCGGACCATAAATGAGTTAGGCTCTAATACCATTTGTAAATCCCAAGAGGAGAACCAGCCCAAAAGATAGACCTATTGGGTGGAGAGCTCCTTGGACTTTATCCCAGCGGGTGATCATACCATCTATCATACCAGAAGCCAATGTCACCCCTCCCCACAATCCATCTTCAATGTGCGATAACCAACGGGAAGCATCTCCACAGCTTCCCCCACCCCTCCCCCACAATCCATCTTCAATGTGGGATAACCAACGGGAAGCATCTCCACAGCTTCCTCCAATAGACAGAAGTCAATACCTGAACTTTATCACGACAAATAATTTTGCTTTAGACCTTGTCTTGGATCAATACATGATTGTTTGGGATTTTTGCAATAAATTCAGTCGACCTCTATCTTTGTGCAAGACGAGAGTTATTCCCAAGGGAATTCAACCGATGGGCTCTCTCAAATCTTTGCGTTTGTTTCTCATTCATAAGAAAATTATATTACCATTTGTCAATGACCACCGTGTATAGGATAGATTGAGCTATAGGATAGATTGAGCGTTCGTTAGCATAAATGCTTTCATTGGGAACTGTAATTAGTTGATGTTTGTTCTTCATAAACGTCTATCTTCATTCACAAGTTGAGTCCCTGACTAAATGACTGGTGTACAAGCTTTTAATGCTGAACTGATCCTGTAACATTCACAAAAAGAGCTCTTTACTAATGGAATGATTGAATAATTTTATGTTAAAATAGCCAAGTTTGTAGCATATACATGTAGATTATTAACATATGTATTCTGCGAAGAATCTACAAGTTGACCTTTAGATTTAAGAAGGGTATTACCGCCGAGTATAGTTTGATTTCATGTTTACATTTGGATGAAGAGTTGGAAGCCTTAAAGATAAGACTATAGCCTGTTCGCTCAATTGATACGACTGAAAAACTTAATATAAGAAAGCTACATTTACAATCTACAATTAGAAAATAAATTACAATTGAGGAATATCAGATTCAAAATAAAGAAATCAGAATTACTATTGAGAAACATTACATTTTTTTACTGAAACAGTTATTAAAGAAATGGAACAACTAGCTAGGTAGATAAGAAATTGCAGGGAGTAAAGTAAAGACAGCGTCGGTGTCTCAGAGTGACTGCACGACGACGTCGACTTCATCAATGCCGTGAAAGAAGGGGTCGCGGAGGAGGTCGGCAGCTGATGGCCTGACGTTGGCTGGAGCAATGCACTTCTGGATGAATGCCTTGACGTCGGGGTCTTTCACTTTGTCGAGGGCGAGCGGTGGCCTCTTCTTGATGTAGACCTTGTGAAGGACCTCCGCCCTGGACTTACACTCCAGGTAAGGCATCTCGAGCGTGACCAGTTCAAGCACGCACATGCCGAATGAAAAGATATCTACGAGCTCATCGTAGTCCTCGTCATACACCTCCGGCGCGGTGAACTCAGGGGTGCCGACCGCCTCGTGCGCGCGGTCGCCAGGCCTCCTAAGCAAGGTCGCGAATCCCAAGTCCCCGATCTTGACCTCCCCGGAGTTGCCGTTGATGAATACGTTGCTGGGATTGACGTCCCTGTGGATGATCCCTCGGGCGTGGAGGCTCTGGAGACCGCAGAGGATCTGGCGCGCCCATCGCTTGATGGCCCGGATGCTGACGTTCCTATGGCGGTTCCGGTACTGGCGGAGGTTCCCGGACGTGCAGGCCTCGGTGATGAAGTTGAAAATCTTGTTCGCGGGATCCTTCTTGTCAATCCAGGCGCGGTGGAAGGCGATGACGTGAGGGTCCTGGACTCCGGACAGGAGGCGCACCTCCTGGTAGAGGCTGTCGATGACGATCCGATTCGCATCCGACTGGAAGTGGCGGAGGAATACCTGGTTCCATGCCACCTCGATTCCCTTTTCTTGATCGAACGCCCGGTACACGTCCTTGACGGCTCCTTTGCCCAGCTTTTCCTCGTACCGCCCGTACCGGCCGCTCGGGTCCTTCTCGACAAAGGCCTCGCCGTCCCCGTCGTCGGCCCCAGGTGGATGGTGATCAACTCCAGAGGTTCGCGCGGCGCTCAACATCTTCTTTCTCTAAAGCTAGATCTAGTAATAAGCCGCACGCGCGCGCGGTCTCGTCGTGCAGCAATCCACACGATATGTGCCTTAAGATCAGATGAACACGGAGGCGGCGCAGACGACGAGGAAATAGGCCGTCCGGGCTTCCTGGATGTAGAGTGTCGTCAGCCGCATTATCTCGATTTCGCCGGAGGCGTGGACGAGGAGAAGGCCGACCGATGAGTTGACAACAGAAGTTGGACGGATGCGGATGTTATGTGGGGGGCGATCACATCGAGGATTTGCTTGAATGCGGCAACGGCTCGGAAATCGGAATGCCCACGCTACGCTAGGGTTCTTTTGGTTGGAGAGGCTATCGTCAGAAATCGAAAAGCGGAAGTGGACGAACAGTTACGGTCTGGCTCTTATATATAGCGACACGAGGATAATCGGGCCCGACGGAATCTCTCGCGTTCACTACTACCCGGAAAAGGATAACAGCTATATTCAGATATTCTGATGAAAATCGAAATGGTGTCCCAGTTGGAATACAAGTTCTAAGATATTTGTGAAGGATATAATTAGAGAAAATACTTTTGTCCGTGAGCTATGCGGTTCTTCATAACCTTATTTGATTAGCAGTTGATTATATTTAAGATAAGACCTTAAAAACCACACGGTTGGACTCATTCACACGATGAAAATTCACAACATAATTAAACTGAGTGGCGTGGGGTTTCTACTTTTGTATGAAAAAGTAATACCCCAATAAGTTTTCATGTAGGATTACATTATTCTGCTCCGAACGTCCTTTCCTAGATGAGTCTTGGTAGAGTTAGTCTTTCAACGGTACCATTCATTTTTTTTTTAATGTATTGATGTGTCAGTGTTTCACAAGAACGAAGAAAGGCGGTTACACTTCTGTGTGTAGTCAAATTTCTAAATATGAATTTGATGTGTATGTTTAAATTACGAAATCACACAACTACACACAACTAAATTAACCTTTACTATCACAAATGAAAAATTAGTCTTTACTGCCCCGCATGACTCTCTGCCTTTCACAAGAGTGACCCATTGTTGTGTAAACGCATTGTGCGGTAAGATGCATATCGCCATACCCTTCATGTGCAATATAATACGCTACTTAGGCGGAAGCCATATACAGTTTACATGTGGGGGTGTGTAGACATCAGTGTATGTTTACAGATCAGCTTAAATGTCAATACGTAATGTTAGAATAAAAATCCTTTGTTTTCAAGGATATAAAGGGTCAATATGGATGAAACGTAGTATAGATATAGTGGACTTTTTAAACCGTTATAGGGGAAGCAATAACACTAGATAGTGTTATTTGAATGGATTCCTCCCTCTTACCACAATGTGTAAGGGGGGTTGGGGTGTGAAAAGTGATATCCACTAATGCAAATCCATTTTTCATAATCAAACAAGCTACTAACTATTTTATTAAATTTAAATAGTTGCTTTCAAGAAATTGTTGAAGTTAGAGTTGTTGTGCATCCATCATGGTACATCATGTAAAAATGAGCTACTAATTACTCTACAATATTGTTCTTACCATATACAATTTCTTTTTCTTAAATTAAGAGAGAAAGATCATCCTCTCTCCTAAAATCCTTGGTGGAGGTCAGGCATGAGATGAATCAAGAAACTATTATATGTGTGATTTGAACTTAGGTCCTTCCATTGGTGACCATCAGAGTTCATCAATCACGTCATCCCTTATTGGCATATTTGAATCACATTATACAAAATCCATGTCTTTTGAATCCGTTCAGTTGGAATGTGTGAGAAGGTTCAGTAATGATGCTACCTTGGAGCAGTGTCTTAAGAACCAGACCGGTGGTCGGACCGGTGTTGTCTCAGACTAGGTTGAGTCGGGTTCAGCCGGAGTGTTTGAACCGGTTGGATTGAAAATGTTGTTAGCATGCCGTCAATAAAAAAATTTGAATGGGAAAAACCGAACCGGTCACCAAATTATAGAGAGAGAGAGAGTCAGGCTAGAATACACTCGAGTGTATTCGGAGCATAATACACTCAAGTAGTTTTGCATGATACAATATTTTTTTTCAAAAATCTAATCCGTTGAACTTCTTAAACATCTTGTGAATAGCTCATACGCAAAATTTGAGCACATTTGGACATTTATACGTCATGATATAAAGACCGCAAAAATTATGCATTTCAAATTAGTCTCGCGCGTCGATTTTGTTGCCCTTAGATGAGTGACTTACACTCATCCAAATGGGCTCAAAATTTTTATGTAACTTAGTGATAGTATGAAGGTGAAGATTAATGGTTTACATTTTGTATAAAATAGTCTTGATATGAAAGCAAACTTAAGTTTATTCGTATGATCTGTACACTTGAGTGTATTCTAGCTTGACTATATATATATATATATATATATATATATATATATATATATATATATATATATATATATATATATATATATATATATACATACTACTACTACTACTACTATAAAAAAGTGAATAGTTTTACCTATTCACTACTATGCCATTAACCAATCAGATTGCATTATTTTCAAAATAGTGACCTCTTCTTAATCCTTTCTCTTCTCTCCTTTTCTCAAGAATTTTCCTTCTTTTATTTTTATAAACAACTCATGATCTTTTTATATCAACGAATCCTTCAACCATTATCTTCTAAAGGCTTAACCAACCACCCACGATCCTCTCAAACAATCTGTTCAAAACAATAGGAACTACTTGCACCATTCACACTACCACTAGACATCCCTCACCATCTCTCCATTAAGACACATCACTTACATCAGCAGTGCCAAGGGTGGAGTTAACCTTCATTGTGAAGCTCTCTTACTCGTCCAGAAGCATTTGCTCCTCTCCACAACCTCCTTCACCACCGAAGGCTTTTCTATGTGTGGGCTGATTATTGTGTTTCAAGAATGCTTTTCTCACCCATCGCCATTGTGCTCCATAAATTTAAAGCGTGTGAAGTCAACAAGGGTGTAGGCGGCATTGAGGGTGGTCATGTGTGGTGGCGGTGACACAGGGAACTGGTCTGAGACTGTAGAAGGGCGACGTTAGAAAGAAGTGCGGGGGGGGGGGGGGATGACGAGGAGGAGGATGGGTAAGGGTAGCAATTGTACGAAAATTATGTCAAAGTTTTGTTGTTTGCTAGTGTGAGTATGAAAATTATGTTCTGAATAATCTATCTCCTCACATGCAATTCTTGGCCTCCTATATTTTTTCATCGGTCACCTGTATTGACATAATATAACAATATGGAAAATTTGATTATACCGACTTTATTGTTCTTTGTCCATGCTAATATATTGATAGGTAGAGATTTAAAAAGAGCACCATGATCAAACGCGCCAATGCAGCTTACTTTCCTTCCATTAGGTTTTTATTAAAAATATTGATAGTCAAACTCACTCCCTTCTCTTGTTTGATGTTCCATGGGAAATAGAAACCAATATTGGCTTGTTTGAATCTTTTGTTAGATTAAAATTAAGGTAACATGCCAAAGAGATGGCACCCAGATGGTAAAAGTACTGATGTAAGACCGAGAGGTCTCAAGTTCGAAACCCCCTGGCCACGGGATGAATGAATGGCCAATTTTAAAAAAAAAATTAAGGTAACATGAACGTATAATATTTTTTGGTATTCTGAGCTCCAAAATTTTGCAGGTGGTCATTCGTGATTAACAAGTTTGATGGTGTGGAAAATACTAATCGATTACATCCATAATTTTGGAAGGGATCCAACTGTCTGATGTTTAGAATCATGGTAACTAGATGGTGGTATGGTTTTCTTTAACAAAATGATGGCACATGGCCTGTCCAGCATGGTAACCTACCATAGACAAAAATGACAAATAAAGAATTATGTTGGAGAAAGAATTATATAAAATAGATTGTATATTTTCCTCAAGATACTGATGACTACTTGCTTCCCCATTTTAATTGTCAGTCTACTAGATTTTTCCTACTTTGTTTCCATTCTTTTTTGTATGAACATAGACTTTCAAGTTTTCTCCCTTTATTGTGGGTGTGTTTTCTACCAAAGGAAAATCGATCAGTTATGAAATAACTCACACTTGAGATCCAATTGAATCCTTACTCTAGTGGTGCATAAACCACAGAAGTAAAAGCATCTTGCAACAAAATAGATATGACAATGTGATACTTCATAATCACAATATTTATCTACCTCATCAAGAATTGATACTAAATCTTGAATTTGTTGACTATTTATGTTTAACTCACTCATTATGTCCGACAATGATTCCTTAGTGTATGCCAATTTTTAATAGTAGATACATGTTAAAGGAGTTTTTAAAGTCTAACTCATAAATGAGTGTTGTGTACAATTGTGATACATGCATTGAGTAAAACATTCGTTTTGATTTTTTGGATAAAAAATATTTTATAAAATATATATATCATACCCTCAATGCTATTGATTGATGTGATGAAAATGACAATGCTAAAGTGTCAGTTGGCTCTACCATCTTCCTAAAAGGGTTGTAGTGCCAAATCTATGTCTATTAACTCGAAGTTCTTTTTCGTCAAATTCACACAAAAAATTAATATTAATCTATGCTTTCATCTATTTCCTTAAACTGGAAGTTCTCAACAAAAGGGGTAAGAAAATAATCTAGAATTTACCAAGGGCACTAAATTGGAAAGTGTGACACTGAAACATTTATATGTGCATTAAGTATTAGTGATTCGATGATGATAAGAACAAAATATATTAATAAAATATCTAAATTAGTTGAATGGTCTAATTTTATAAATGCATTTTTGTCACACCCATGACTTTTTTTGCTGCTCAATTCTTTTCCCTGCTCTTTCTCTCTCATCTCTACAGATCCCTTCTTTCTTTTTGTCTTTTTGGCTGGGTTTTCTCTCTCCAACTCTTCATTAAATCCATTATTCCTCTCTTAAACTACCTACCAATAACTTCACAATAAATAAGCCTACCCTTTTGGTTCTCATTAGTTAATTAGTGTTTATTAATCTTTTTAGATTATATACTTTTCTACTTTTAATATTTTCTTTATAACTATTGATGCGTCTCCTCCCTAAATTTCTAGAATCCTATAAAATAAACATTTAATGAGATCCAAGTTAAATCCAAACTACTATAAACTTTCTAGACTTTCAAAGAAATTCCGTTAACTACCTTCTCTATATCCAGTTAACTAACGCAGACTATTTGTGCAATATTATTTCCCCACTAATCACTATGACACATTCACCAATTTATGTACATGCTCAAAATAACATGTTAGTCAACAAAACTAATCAATAATAACATTTGCATAATTCTATTTTTAAATGTACAACCATTATTTACACAAGTATATATTTCTTGGGACCAAAAACTGTTGCGACACCCCAAATCATTTTTCTACTATAAAAGATCAATGATTCTAATAATGTTACATTTTCAATTGACCCATGATATATGGGGATTTGTATGACTTTGAACCTTGTTACATACATAACACATAAATGAAAAATTATGGTACACTGTTTTATACTGTCAACTTTGGGTAACTTTGGGTGGGAGCCACTGTTCAAATATAAGATAAAATAAGTACCATGGAAAACCTGAAACAATTAGGAAAAAGGTTGAATAGATCAAAATACTAAATACCATAAGGAACAATGCCGCTCACTGGTTTTGGTGAAAGATTTGTTCTTGCATTTTAATGGACATCGTACTTACAACTCCTTAATGTATTGAGAAAATTGCAACAAGAAAAAAGGATTTTGAAAGGATAACAAAGTGAAATAGAGATAAACTTGTTAGCAATATAAAAAATTAAATGGAAAAATCAAGAGAATAAGAAACGATAATATTTTAGTACACCATTAACCCAACGACCTCCTTAGGCATTGTTAGTGATGCATGTGGCAAGAGTGGGCAACTTCTAGAATTATATGGGACATCAAAGTGGAGTGGACAGCCAGTTTATAACACCAAGAAGATGACCCTCCCTCTGGAGCTTGGAGAAGCATTTGCATCTTGATGGGAGGAGTGGTTGACGACTAGAACTCATCCATGTGCAAATGAGAGTTAAAATAGCACACTTATTTGAGAGTTAGAATAGCACACTTGTGTGTCATACTCAAAGGCTAAAGGCAATGACAGAGCCACTTTTGGACATGGAAGGGAACATGCCCTACCCGTTACTGGCTGAATGAAATATTATCTGTTGTATAAGAAGCATCTGTTGAAAGCAATAGTATGGTGTCCTGCTTGCTTTTTGTCCTTGCCATATTGGATGACCCATTTTTTCACAGTTGATAATCCATGACTACACAACACAGCCAAATAGGCAGCCTGCAATTTTCAAAATTTACACAAAGGTGAAATCTTTATAGCTAATTGTTTTGGTTTTGCTGCTTGCCAACTTCCTTTTCTCACCCAAGTCAATTCCAAAAATATCCTTTTCCAACAAGTTCAATTATTGTAGTAATCTCAAAAGCCGTCTCCAGCCTCACCTTAAGTTGTGTGTACTAGTGCATATTTATAGAGAACTTAATTAAGTATCATATATGTTCATCTAAATGATAAACTATCATAGGAAGAGCCAAAATTCACAGAACAAGGTATGAAACATGCCATTTGGTTTTAATTACTAAACATTTGGTGTAAACGTTGATGTATGGTTGTACGTGTTTGAGTTAAATTTCCTCCGCGGTCTATCTGTCTTGTTATCCATCTTACAAACTGCTTTACTAGTGCATATTGTTTATATGCCCTTGTATGGCCCATGAATACATAGGTTCTTAGCTATGAGCAAGAACATGCAATATCACATTTAGATACATAAAATCAATGTAAGAAACTGTATTGTCAATTCAATCATATTACCTCAAATGGGTATATTATCTTTTCATCAAGTACACATATTAAGATAGGGTAATCTTGTGATGGGAATTCGATGCTACTAGGTGTGGCACATAGGTGACTAGCCACCACGTATTTGACCATAGGGATTACATGCTTAGAGAGGTTATTTAAAAAAATGGATATTTCATCATTTTATACAAGTTTTTTTCTCGCAACTATAATTAGATATCCACTGTTTTAGGGAAAACCACACGTTTCTATGATATTCATCTTAAACCTGAAAAAAATTCATAGAGGAAACACAGATATAATTGGCTTGTCTTTGAGCTTTTAAGTTCCATGGTGCCCCCCTGAGTGGAAATCATGGCTCCGTGGTGTGTTTCTCAAATGCAAACAATTAAACTGGCAAAAGACGGTGCCAAAGGGGAGAGTCAACAACACAACTACTAGGTAGTTATGGAACTTTGTGTCTTCAGAAATGGTGCCAGAAAGCTTGATGCGCTTCTGCCAATGGTATTACAAACTACTCAATTGGAGTTTGAATATATGCAACCCCGCAGACAGAAACACACAGTGGAATAAACCTTCAAAATTTATAAGGACCTACACAAACAACCTACTTCTACTAAAATGCTAACCCGCAAGCACACGGGGTCATGTCGTAGTATAGGTAAGGTGGCAAGTATAGGGTCGATCCACAGGGAGAAAAGGAGACACTAGAGGTAGGTCAGATTTTGGGCTAGGTTCCTACTGCGAAGTCTAGGATTAAGAGTTTGAAGGCGATCCTGATTGTTAAACTAAGGGTGAACAAACAAGCAATTAATGAAAGACAAGCAAGAATCTAAACTTAAGTTAATCCTTGACTGTTAATTATACTACGTAAGAAAAGACAACGCAAGACAAGAAAAGGAAAATCTACACTACGGCATGCAAGATGAAATCTACACTATACTAAGCTAGCAAATAGGGCAAAAGAGCAATTAAAGACCTAAACTAGCAAGAAAAAGGAAGAACAAGGCAAGAAGCTAACTAAGCAAGTAAAGGGCTAACTAAACTAACACTAGCCAAGCAAGGTGGCAATTAAGGTTTTAAAGCAATTAAGGAAAATATGGGCTATTTAGGGGATGCACTTATCAATAAGGTTGGGGTGACATGTGAACATAAGGATTTCATTTATATTATCAAACCAAACATCAATCTAGAGTCTAATGAATTATCCTAAACTATTACCTGGCCATGGGTATGCTAGGTAGTGTATAGGGGAACTACTCCCTAACACTACCTACTACCCTTATGAGGCTCAATTGGATTAGGGTTTATGTGTAATTCAATTAGAGTCTAAACAAGAGTCTATGTTTCTAGTTTAGATGATCATAGAATGATTAGGGGCTGAGGTTAGTAATAGGAGTGGAAGTGAGGTTTTAGGCCTCCCATCACCCACATTCTAACCTCAAGAAAGCTTCATTCTAAGCATACTAAATTCATCTAAAGTAGCTACTTAGGCCTCTCAACTAGGGTTAGGATAATTGATTAGCATGTAGGAGGATGGGTAGCTAGCTAGGGATTCATAAAATGGACCTATGAACAAATCCCAAAATCACATAGATAAGCAATTTCCCTAAATTCCTAGGTGATTTTAAGAACAAACCAACAACCAATTCACGGAGAGTGAGATAGAATAGAACATAATCATAAGTAAATGAAATTATAATTTTACATATCATTTTTCTCCAACATGGTATTAAAGTAACATTTTTGACCCCAAACAGCCCACCCAAGGGGCCAAGCTACTCATAGCAATGCAAAATACAAAAAGAAGGGAGAAAGAGGTAGAAGAAGACATGGAGCTTGGTGTAGATGAAGAATTCCTCCACTTTAGCTGTTGTAGGACGTCCTCCACTCTTCTCTAAGGTGCAATGGTATGGGATGATGGTGAAATAGGGGAAAAACACTAGAAAACTAGGGTTTTGGTGGTAGAAATGGTAAAATGGGGTGGAATGGAGGTGGTAATGGAGTAAAATGGCTAAGGGAAAAAATGGGGAGCTAGGAGGTGGTACAAGGTATCTAACCTCATGCTAGAGCCCCCGCCTAGGTATTTATAGGTGTAAGGGAAGCACTAGGTCAAGTAGGGGTAGTATGGGAAATGCAGTGCAAATAATATCTTGGTTTTTGTGAGTAGTACAATCATGGTGGTCACCACAGTTGCGGTAGAGAGGGTTGATAATGGTCGTGGTGGATGAGAACGACCAAGGTGAGAAATGGAGAAAAAAACACAGGGAATTGGTCAATTTTGTACTGGAGGTGCCACGGTCGTGGTGGGGCTAGGGTAGCACAGCCATGGTGGTGACCATGGTTGTGGTGGCTTGGAGCCCATTCTTGGCTCCATGGTCATTCTGCCTTAGCTATCACATGGTCATGCAAGGTGGCACAACCATTCTAGGTCAGTTCATGATGCGATGATTTTGAGTCGCGTTTATAGACTTGTTTTATGTGTGTTTTATGCTTTAATTAGTCATTTCTATGGTTAATATTGCATAATTCATCCATTTTGGTCTTTGCCATCATTTTATGTCAAATCCCCTTAGTTTTATCATTTTGAGCATTAATTATCACATTATTATTATTTGTGTGGATTTATTTGATCCTGTCTTTGAATTTCAGGAAAAACAAGTATTTGCTTCCGTCGATACCATCGACAAGGCCACAGGTTGCCAGCTGAAAGGAGCAGCAAAAAGTCGATACCATCGACTTGACGTCGATGGTATCGAGACACCTTCAGGTTGCTGGTGAAGAAGCAGTCGATAGTATCGAGACCCTGTCGATACCATCGACACACGGAGGCTACAACGTCGCAAAATGACAAAACCGACGCCAAAAGGAAGTCGATACCATCGACCCGAGTCGATGGTATCGAGATGATGTCGGGCGCGACAAAGGAAGGGTTTGCAGCCAGCCGCTACTGTAGCGGGTCGATACCATCGACTCGCGTCGATGGTATCAACACCGTAGGATATGAGTTTGCTTTCTAATGATCTCAATCGGACGGCTGGAGTTAATGAGCGACCTAATTAGGGACTTATACCTAATGACGGTCGCCCAGACAACCAGAGGATCGGATTAGCCATTGCACAAGTGCTGAGGAGCGAGAAAAAGGAGAACGGAGGCCAGAAGTTCATACCAGTCGATCCGAACGCTGCCGAAGACGGATTTCACCACCGAGAGGCGGGAAAGCACGTGTTCTACGCAAAGGATCGACCGGTTCTTCTCCGTTCAGGGGTTTTCCCTTTCAATTCAAGTTTTTCATATGATTTCCCCTATTTTTACCATGTACTTGTGTGAGATGAACATGCGGGGCTAATCCCCTCCATCTTTAGGATGGGGAGTAGCCCAGGAATTCATTGTATGACAAGTTTATAATAGTAATTCATATTTTCTCTCTTAAATCCGTGGTATAGCTTCGTTTTCTCCATATATTGTTATGCTTGATCACCATAATAATAACCTAACGCCCTCAATCACTTCGACAGAAGGATTAACGACTGAAAAGAGACGAAACCTACATTAATCGATAAATCCCTTGAACAAGGTGATGTAAAGTTAATGGTAGATACTGAGAGATCGTTCGTAATGCACTTAGTTTAGGGGATAGGTTACTACGACGGTGGAACCGACCTAGACCTAAGTAGTGAATTGTACCACGACAGAGGGCAATTCTGTTTTCAGGCCACTACCCGGATAGAGAGAGAAGATTGAGGCATTATATAAAATCTAATACAATGAAAACCCGCGGTGAAACCACAATCCTAAAGATTCCTTTTTGAATTGATTAAATTAACTTTTAATCGATTGTTTGCTTTGTTTTATTTTTATTTTCTTTTAATTTTGACAACAAACCCCAATTTGTTATTCGGCTTAGCTTATCGCAAATAGTTAGTAGGAGTCTCCGACAATTCTGAGTATCCCTATGTTTGACTCGGGCCTCATAAGGCATGTACTACTCGACGCGTATACTTGCGTTTTTAGCGCGTAGTAAAATACACGTCAAGTTTTTGGCACCGTTGCCGGGGATACGGCGAATTGTTGGCACTTCAAGTGCTACGAGCGGCCACTCTAGGCCACATTTGTTTTATTTTTGAAACAACTTCAATGATTTCTAAATTTTTCAATAATTATTATATTTGTCAAAGCACTGTATTGCACTAAATTTTCCTATTTCAGGTACGTTGCATGGTGCAGACGCATAGTACTGACTATGCGGAACGTGCACCCGAAGTTTCGTTTTCGGGACCTGAAGACGAGGATTATCAAGAGCAAGAGCAATAAGAAGAGGAAGATTCCGAATCCGAATCCGAACACGAAGAGATGGCTAAAGAACCAACGATATGGGCAAAGATCAAAGCTTCTTCCGCATCTGCCTCTAAAGGGCCGATAAGGAAGCAAGCAATCAATATACCAACATACAAGATTGATCCAGCTCTTATTAATTTGGTTAAGTCCAATGCTTTCCACGGGTTGAAAAATGAGGATCCCGTTGCACACCTGAGTCAATTCGTGGAGAACTGCGATATGGTGAAAATTGACCGATTTCCGCAGACTGCACTTTATTTGAAGCTCTTCCCGAGCTCGCTAGCGGGAATTGCACGAGAATGGATACACAACCTAGATGACGAATTCGTGGAGTCTTGGGACCATATGGTGGAGGTCTTCTTTGAGAGGTTCTTCCCTCCTGAGAAGACTAACGACATGATCCGGAAGATTCATAATTTCACCCAACAGGCTGGTGAAACATATTCTGAGACCTGGGAGTGATTTTAGGTTATGTTGAGGAGGTGTCCGCATCACGGGCTGGACAAAGAGACGCAGGTGAAAATCTTCTATTTTGCACGATAGAAGTAACCTTGATTCAGCTGGATCCGGATTCTTTCTGAATAATACAGATACCAGATGTTGGGAGATATTAAAGAACATGGCTAGGAAACAGTCATGGGGTGACAGAGGTGTCGTGGAGCAGGTCAGAGCTGATGGCGAATCCAGAGTAGTTAAGGAGCTGAATGATAAGTTAGATCTTCTAGCCAAGAAGCCGCTATCTAAGGAAGATGCATCTGAGGATGAGGAAGCCCAAGTGAAATTCATGCAACAACAGGGCTATAGAAACAATGACTATGCATGGAGGAAGGATAAAAAGTTTTCATGGAAGGATCCGAATAATTTTCTGCAGGATCCGGATACCAAGCCACAGCCTAGAGCAGAGGATAAGAACATTGAACTACTGAGTCAAATGGTACAGCAGAACCAGGAGATGATGGCCATGTTTGGTAAGCAATTGCAATCTCAAGGTGATATTCTAACCAAGTTTGGACAGACGCTGCAAAGCCATGGAGCACAAATGCGGGCATTAGAAACCACCGTGGCACAGATTTCTAGTGAAGTGGTGGCCATCAAGCACGACAATCAACAGAAACCGGCCGAGAATGAAAATGTGGCCCAAGCACACCATCAGGTCAAGTATATTTCTATGGTAAGTAATGAGGAGGAATCTCGGGTGCAAGAAGCTAAAGAAGAAAGAAAAATGACTTTTAATACACATGTGACACCGGCGATACCGTATCCACGCACTTACTATGGACTACCGGGTGGAAACCCGTTCTTCAGAAAATCACAATGAGTTATGAATATTGCATCTCCATCTAGGCAAGAAGAACAATTGAAGGTTGTTTGTGCACGCGTGGAAATATCGAATGCGAGAGAGGAACCACAACAAGCTATTTCTATTGATGATGTCTCGCCAAAACCCACGTCAGAGGGAGTGATTGAAGCAAGCTTAGGGGAGTTGACCCCGAAAAGCTCATATGTGCCACCTCACAGGCGTGTTGATGCAGCAAATGTTTCAAAACTGAACAATACTACGTCAAAGAAAGAGCATCGTCATTTTAGGAAATTCTTGGAAATATTCCAAAAACTCTACATCAATATTCCATTAGTGGAGATGATCGAGAAGGTGCCCGCCTATGGGAGGTTCATCAAGGAAATCATCAATAAGAAGAGGCGGATAAAAGACAGTGATATTTGTCGGATGAATGAGACGGTGAGCTCTATGATTCACGGGAGTTCGCCAAAGAAGAGAAAAGACCCATGGGGCTTCTACATTCCTTGCTCAATAGGTGATCGACATTTTCCTAAAGCGCAATGTGATTCCGGCGCCAGCATAAATCTCATGCCTCTGGCGACATTTCATAAGCTTGGGTTAAAAGAAATCAAGAAGTTGGCCGCAAATATTGAATTGGCGGATGGGTCTTTAGTGAGACCATATGGAGTATGTGAAGATGTTCTCATCAAAGTGGATCGATTTATATTCCCGGTGGATTTTGTTGTCATGGATATGCCACCGCTCTAAAGCTGTGAAATCCTTCTAGGAAGACCTTTTCAAGCAACGGCGGAGTCGTGACTGCCTTAGGGAGAGGTACATTGTCCTTGGGAATTGGAGGAGATCGAGTTGAATTCAAATTACCGCACGATCCTCTAAGCACATGCCCCAAAGTGCCAAGATGATGAGCTTCAAGCCATCTAGCCTAAGACGTTAAATAAGGGCGCTTGTTGGGAGGCAACCCAACCATCGGTACATTAGGATAGTTTAATTATAATCGTAGGTTGCTTTATTTTTGTTCAATTTTTAGTGTAAAGAAGATACCTTGATCCATTTGTTCATTGTGAAGGCTGATGCAGAGTCGATACCATCGACACACTCGTCGATGGTATCGACAAGGGTACAGGTTGACGACTACAGATTTTGTTCTGAGTCGATACCATCGACGACCTCGTCGATGGTATCGATATACCTACAGGTGGTCGAGAAGGAAACGTCGATAGTATCGACACACGCGTCGATACCATCGAGATCTCTAGAGAAGTTCAGACCGATTTGTCTCAGTCAACTTGATACCATTGATGGCCTCGTCGATGGTATCGACATGGTTCCAGGTTGAAATGCAAAAAGCGGTGGTGTTGCAACAAAGACAAGTCGATACCATCGACCCATGTCGATAGTATCGACACTCCACATCACCCATCCACGCAAATGAATCAACGACGATCACGGCTTCCACATCATCAATCCGGGTGCAGCGTCGATACCATCGACCCATGTCGATGGTATCGACACGTTAGCGATCCGGGTTTCAAGATCCAGCCATCGACGACCGTCGATACTCGCGAGGGAGGCGGATAGCATCGACAGGTGTCGATACCATCGACTCGCGTCGATGGTATCGACAGACCAACAGTGACGCCGGCCAAGTCTATATAAGGAGAGTCATTACCTCATTTGACGTCACAGCTTCAGAGTGATCTTCTTCCTTTGTGCCGAGCACTCCCCCGAGCCATCAAAGCCCGAAGAACAGCAGCACCGAGCGACGATCTTCACCAAGCGGAGATTCAATTCTCCATCTTCACCGAGCTCTTCTTCTAATCCTTTTCTCGTCGCAACAATGGTGCATACAATTGGAGCTTCTTCCTCGCGCGCTCATATGATTGACATCCCCGAGTTTGTGCCACCACCGTCATCATCGGTCGCACGTCTTTGACTTGTCCACCCATCCGCGGATGTGAAGAAGGTTTACGAAGAAATCCTGAAGCACAAGATCGAGCCCACCCGTTACGTGGATCCGGAGATGATCAATGATCTTGGCTTCAAGGCAAATATGGATTACGTACTAAAGGGGCAGGCCCACCAAACGGGCCGTGGACACGATGAGCTTGAGTACCATGAAGACGGCCAACCATTTTTCGGTGAGTGGCCAACGTACAAAGAGCTGGTGGCGGAATTCATGGCGTCACTGGACGTCTGTGTTGTGCCCAATGAGATATCAGCAAGCGACCGCGAGTGGGAAAAGGGCAGGGTGTCTTTTCGGCTGTACAACCGCGACTACACCATCACCCTCGAGCAGTTCAACGACATCTTCAATTGGAATCACTCGCGGTATGACTACAAGCGGCCGGATAACTGCACCAACTACGATGCTCTCTTCTCCGAGTTGGTGACGGTGCCACAAGGGAAGTCGGTTAGCTACCACAACACCGCGGTAGCCGACTTCGAGCATCCATTTGTCCGGGTCTTGCACCGGATGTTGAGCTCCACCTTGTTTGCTCGGGGCGACCTAGCCCCTAGCAAGTTTCAGGAGCCTGACCTTTTCTTTCTCTACAAGCTCCTGACACAACAAGAGTGCAACTGGGGGGGGTTCTTTCTGCAACGAGTTTTGGCGGTGAAGTGGAGTACGAGGAAAGCGTCGATTCACTTCGGCGGGCTAATCACCAAGCTGGCTTCATACCTTGTCTTGAATTTCCAGACCCTCACTCCTCTATCTACTAAGAGCAAGGTGAACTTGCAACATTTACACCGGTCCAATCTCATTCTTCTCCGAGATGGCGTGGCGTTCGCACACTGCCACGTAAATCAAGCATATCAGGAGTGTTCTCTACCCGATCCCGTCTTCAACATCGACGGCACGCAGCATTTCCGGTGGCCAATCATAGCCATAGATTCCGATGAAGAAGACGTCGGCAACGACGGTGGCGACAACGACGAGGCGGCGGAAGAGGAGGAAGAGGCGTTCACACCTCTTTGATCACGAGTGGCACCCCGGAAGCGCCCGAGGATGCATCCGGGTGCATCTTCATCGTCTCCGCATCCGCCTCCTCCACCACCGCCCTCGCAACCCTGCGAGGATGCCTATTCCATGCAAGGCATGTATAATATGCTGCAAGACATCCAGCAGACGCATCATAGCCACACAACTGCATATGCCAGTATTCAAGACACCACCAACCGGCTCTATGTCAACCAACAGGCGATCTTCGAGAATGAACGCCTTCTTTTCGCAAATCAAGAGAACATCCATGATCGACTGCATAGGATGGAGCAGCAGCAGCAGCCGTTTTACGATCATTACTGGAGCCAGAATTATTTTGGGGGGTATCCACAGCCTCCTCCGATGCCCCAGTATGATCCGACCTTTCAGGGGCAATACCCGTCTTGGGACCCCACGGCGCCGCAATACCCGCCTCCACCTCCACAAGAGTGATCGGGTATCCCTGTTCCAATCTTTAAGTTTGTTTTTTACTATGAGGCCATAGTCGAATTCAAGCTTAGGGGGGTAGTTGGAACAACTCTATCTTTTATTGTTTTCAGTTTTTAGCGTTATTGCTTTTGTTCTCTTGTTATTTGTTTATTGCAATTTTAGTTTTGTAGGATCCACGTGCTATCTAGTGTAATTGTGGACATCATAAAAGTGTGTCATCTTGCTGTTAGTGCATGGGAAATTCAAGGGAAATTTGAAAATTTTGGTGTGTTTGGATAGCTTGTTTTGTTTTGACCTTGGGAACACATCCTACGAAAATGATTGATTATGTCAACTTTAAAACAACATTTCATACATGTACTCCTAATGGTTCATGAAAGTGGATGGAAATGGTTGTTTGAGCCTAACCTAATCAAATGGTAATGAGACTTTAATTGGATGTAAGAGAGAGAACCCTCTAAACTACTACACAGGTCAGTAAGGAGGGACACATAATATCTGTCTAAGGTTCAGTCATCTAGTCTTGTGATCGTTCCACTTCATTTTTCTATAATCCACCTAAGAATTGGAAGTAAAGTGCAGTTTTAATTCCTTTTTGTGTGCATAGCATTTAGATAGGACTTGCATTGGTATTTTCCATATGTTTGCATAAAAAGAAAAAAAATATAGTGATTCATGCACATTACCTTTAGGTGCATGCCATGTAGTCGCATTCATGATTTTCATGCATAAAGTATATCATGTATCTCAATTTTTTCCAAATGGTGAATTAAATTGTTCCATACCTTCTAAATAGTGCAAAAATTTCTGAGTATGAAGAAAATAGCCCAATAAAATTATCTTTAAGCAATTATGGATATGTGGGCTGGAAAAAAAAAGCTAAAAATCTGCAATATAAAAAAAAAGAAAAAAAAAGAATTTAGAAGAAAGTGAAATAAGAAGGAGAAAGGAACGTAATATCACTTGCATTTCAGGATAATTGAGTACATGATGTAGCTTGACTAGATATCCATCTCATTTTGAGGCGGATGGTTAGTGCATGCATCATTCCACCCAAGTTTAGGCATTAGGGCATTTCTAATGTGCATGTGCATCATATAGGACATTTTTGTATATGCATGTTGAAACTGTACAATACTTCCACGTTCTTCCATGAGCCACCCATCTTCATCCACCCGTTGCTCGGATTGGTAGGTCACCGTGAATTTCTCCTCACTAATGAATATCAGGAGAACTGTTTCCATTTAGATGGTAGTTAGGGCGAGCAACGTAGTTTAGGCGATCACAGGATGCACCAAGGCTGAACCAGCGAGTTTTATTATGTTAACTGCCTTATGTGATAGTGTTCATCGGTTTGGAGGTCAATTTATTTTATTGATGATTACTGTCGCCTTTAGGGTAATTACTGTTCTATGGTTAGAGAAGGCCGGTTTGTGAATGATCAGTGGGAGTCATATGGGATGTTGGGTTGGTTTGTTGTTTTTCAGTTGACATTTGCAATTCTATTCTAAGGATGAGTTGCTCGAGGGCGAGCAATGTTCAAGCTTAGGGGAGTTTGATGCGATGATTTTGAGTCGCATTTATAGACATGTTTTATGTGTGTTTTATGCTTTAATTAGTCATTTCTATGGTTAATATCGCATAATTCATCCATTTTGGTCTTTGCCATCATTTTATGTCAAATCCCCTTAGTTTTATCATTTTGAGCATTAATTATCACATTATTATTATTTGTGTGGATTTATTTGATCCTGTATTTGAATTTTAGGAAAAACAAGTATTTGCTTCCGTCGATACCATCGGCGGAAGTCGATACCATCGACAAGGCCACAGGTTGCCAGCCGAAAGGAGCAGCAAAAAGTCGATACCATCGACTTGACGTCGATGGTATCGAGACACCTTCAGGTTGCTGGCGAAGAAGCAGTCGATAGTATCGAGACCCAGTCGATACCATCGACACACGGAGGCTACAGCGTCACAAAATGACAAAACCGACGCCAAAAGGAAGTCGATACCATCGACCTGAGTCGATGGTATTGAGATGATGTCGGGCGCGACAAAGGAAGGGTTTGCAGTCAGCCGCTACTGTAGCGGGTCGATACCATCGACTCGCGTTGATGCTATCAACACCGTAGGATATGAGTTTGCTTTCTAATGATCTCAATCGGATGGCTGGAGTTAATGAGCGACCTAATTAGGGACTTATACCTAATGACGGCCGCCTAGACAACCATAGGATCGGATTAGCCATTGCACAAGTGCCGAGGAGCGAGAAAAAGGAGAACGGAGGCTAGAAGTTCATACCAGTCGATCCGGACGCTGCCAAAGACGGATTTCACCACCGTGAGGCGGGAAAGCATGTGTTCTACGCAAAGGATTGATCGGTTCTTCTCCGTTCAGGGGTTTTCCCTTTCAATTCACATTTTTCATATGATTTCCCCTATTTTTACCATGTACTTGTGTGAGATGAACATGCAGGGCTAATCCCCTCCATCTTTAGGACCGAGAGTAGCCCGGGAATTCATTGTATGACAAGTTTATAATAGTAATTCATATTTTCTCTCTTAAATCCGTGGTATAGCTTCGTTTTCTCCATATATTGTTATGCTTGATCACCATAATAATAACCTAACGCCCTCAATCACTTCGACAGAAGGATTAACGGCTGAAAAGAGATGAAACCTACATTAATCGATAAATCTCTTGAACAAGGTGATGTAAAATTAATGGTGGATACTGAGAGATCGTTCGTAATGCACTTAGTTTAGGGGATAGGTTACTACGACGGTGGAACCGACCTAAACCTAAGTAGTGAATTGTACCACGACAGTGGGCAATTCTGTTTTCAGGCCACTACCCAGATAGAGAGAGAAGATTGAGGCATTATATAAAATCTAATACAATGAAAACCCGCGGTGAAACCGCAATCCTAAAGATTCCTTTTTGAATTGATTAAATTAACTTTTAATCGATTGTTTGCTTTGTTTTATTTTTATTTTCTTTTAATTTTGACAACAAACCCCAATTTGTTATTCAGCTTAGTTGATCGCAAATAGTTAGTAGGAGTCTCCGACAATTCTGAGTATCCCTGTGTTCGACTCGGGCCTCACAAGGCCTGTACTACTCGACGCGTATACTTGCATTTTTAGCGCGTAGTAAAATACACGTCAGTTCACCATAGCCATTTTGTGTGGCACAGCCGTGGTGATTCTAGCTTTTCACCAAGGTGACTTTTTTGATTTGCAAGTATGCTAGCACGACCGTTCTGTGGTACCGCGGCTGTGTTCTCCTTTGGACCAATACTTTGACTTCTTCTTTTTTTGGATTTTATTGGACTTCTTTCCTTTAATGGATCTTTGGCCACTAGGGTAGGTTGAGGGAGTATCGGATTTCACTTTACGCCTCTCTAAGGGTGGAGAAACCCTAGGATCACTCGTTCTCTCTCTTCCATCAAGCATGGTCCAAATTCCTAAAAACATGCAAATAATGTCCATAAGTGCATTTTATAAAAATATGCATATTGATGAAAATAACATGTAATCTAATAGGTATAGATGCGATTGAAATGCAATATGACACATGATGAGGCCCTAAACAGGGTTGAATCACTCTGCCACTGGCTAGAGGGGTCTAATAGTTGGAACATGGAGTCAATTTGGAGACGCATATCCCCTTTGCATAGATGCACATCTGCTCCTCTATGGGTCTAATAGTTGGAACATGGAGTCAATTTGGAGACGCCTATCCCCTTTGCATAGCTGCACATCTACTCCTCTATGTCGTTGGAAGCATTTGATGCATTGTTGCACTTGAATGTTGTTGACTATATAGTGTTGATTATGGGAGGTGGCTGCTAGTACTGACAAACAACGATTCAACACAACAAGATGAGATCTTGTGGATAGCTTGCAATAGTTGGGGAGTGCGTCAGCAAATTAGATCTTGTGATCGTTGACAAGAAGGTGGAGACATTACGTGCTCAATCTGTCAGAGTGGGGTGTGAGAGCACATACTATTGAGAGTTTTTTATTTGGGAACATGGTGTCTAGAGGATGCTAGGTAGAAAACACAGAAAGGATAATGATGTTAAATTTATAGTCCTTTAATTTAGGGTAGTGTTATTTTTGTATACCACTCTATAATATGTATTTACTAATTTTACTACAACTTTTAGCCGGTAAATGTGTAGAAGGATATGGATAATGTATAGACCTTATCTTCCCCTATCAATAGAGTGGGTAAATAGGTAAAAGGGTATGGATAATATCAATACATTATCCTCCCTATTAATAGAGCGGGTAAAAGGGTAGCTAAGAAAAAACATGACCCTTACCCTTACCCTATCGGATATGGATAGTGTAAAAGAATATATCATTACCCATTGACAAACCTAGTCAATCATGGCAAACAAAGGTATTATACCATTGATAAATTGAAGACAATTGGGATATTGATAACATTTTCTATCATCAAATCCCTAGAGGTTTACAAATAAGAATGTGCAGAGATGCACAACTTCGTTTCAAAATGGTTGCATTCGATAAACTTGATGATCGTTATGAACCATTTATCTCAACATCATAATCTAGATCAAAATTTTCACACATAACATAATACAAAATGTTCTCTATTGTTCATTGAAAATACAATTCATTGTGGGTTCAATGGATGAATAACAATATGACAAAAATTTTGAGGAATCAATTCTTTTATCTTTTAGGCTTCGAAGTGTTTTGTTAGTATAGGAAAAAATATGTATGAACTTACCACAAGGTATCTGTATATGAGATATGAATATTATTTTATAACTGTAAGAATTAGATTTTTATGATTTGTTTATTACTGTATATTTTTATAATTGATGGATGCTATGTGTTAACTTCATACATTATATGGGCTCCAAATTTGTTGAGAAATCACAACTTGGACACTTTGAAGAGGATCACATAGAGAAAGACCCTGATGTTACATGCATAGTAAGTTTGTGTAGTGAGGACTCCTACTATACATACATGAGAGGGCCCAGTCTCATGAAGTACATGCATCTAAGAAGAAGAATGCCAAACTATTTGTGAATTTTTCTGAGAATTTAAGACATTCCATGCAAACCTGAGCTCATTTAATATTTATCTGGGCACTACTTCTCACGACAAGGTTATCGTAAATAACTTGTCACAACACAATGAAGAGGTGGTCATAACAAATATCATTGCATTGACATAAGCATAAGAATGATTATCTTAGGAAATTTTCAATTGAATATATTATTTATAAGTGATAACTTTAAGGTAAAAAAACCACAGAAAGAACTTTCATTTAGATGAAAATATGCATAAGATACTTGCCTTACAATAGAGGGGAAACATGAGATAATTGTAAGAATCAATTGAGTATATTATTACATCACAAACAAGAAACATTCAAAGATCAAGAAAAATCTATGTCATGTGTATCTATTTCTTAAACACGAAGTGTAGGAGAGGTTCAAGAAATTATGTGTATAAGATCAAAAACTAGTACTACTATAACATACTATCATTAACAAAGAACATGTAATAGTTTGAGGTATTATCATAATAATATACTTATCAATTATTCAGGAGTTTAGTAATGTTTGACGATAAAGTTCCAGTAAGAATTTGCATGACCATTTCCTTATTTATAGTGGTTATGAAAAACAACATGAAATATTTTTTGGGAGATATAAAACAAAGAGTCAATCGAATTTGTTGAGTTCATCACCATGCCACCCCACTTATAAGAGTGGACTGGTGATCTCACAACTCTTACTTTCATTAAAAAAATACCTATCCAGAGATAAGATAATTGTCTAATATAATGGTAAGAAATTAATCAAAATGGGTGTGATATCCTTGCACTTTTTATGGAATATATATATTCATATAACTACATTTATATTTGTAGAGTAATATATGTAAGAAGATTCTTGAAGGGTCACTCATAGGGATACACAAAAATGAGATGGTATTTACATTGGGTAAAAAAGATCATGTAACAATACATACAAAGTTATACATATACAATGAACAATAAAAAAAGGAATTATGTAGTATTTTGTTTTGATACTTATCGAAACTGTGTTGTTTTGTCAGAGGAAGGATAGCTATACTGATTTTATCATTTCAAGGTGTTGATTTCAAGGTGCGTATTGATTCCTTTAAGAGGAATGTGAATGTGAAACTTATGAAATATGAAAGGTTAAAGGAGTATGCTCATAAAAGTGAGTGAATGGCACAATGATATAGCAGAACAATTAATATATCAGAGTTCTAAAAAAAGACTAGCATTGAGTGAAAATTAAGTGGGGCCTTATACATCCACTAAGCTTTGCACTGAGGTATGTGGTGATCAAATAACCTTAAGGCCAAGTTGTATGATGATTGGGTAGTTGTCCCTACTCTCATAGTTCTAAATATTTATCATGTCATGCAATTAAGCAAAGAATTAATTGAGTATATGTATCTATTGTGTATTCTATGTAAATATACAAAATTGTAAATGAGAACCCTCGGTCTTTTATTGTGCTTAAGGCTTTTGGTTGTCATATAGGGAGAAAGATCATGCAAATGGTGAATTTTATTGACGATGTGTAGCATGTCTTAGTAAACCATGCATACGATAGGATGGGATTAATGTGATATTTCATCTCTAGTCCAAATATACATTTGGTACTGAAATGTTTAGTTTCCTTGGGTGGTCCAAATATCTAGGCATATATGAAGAGATGAAATACAATTAATAGACACATTAAACTTCTATTTATTCATATATAAGAATTTCTTTGTTATTTTGTTTTGAAACAATTAGAAGATGAAAAGGCCCAAATTACATATGGCATCAACGACTTCTACTCCTAAAGTGTTGATTATGCTTTTACTATCTAAGAAACTCATAGAGAGACTAAAAAGACATGGTCAATTGGTTGAGGAACTCTTGGATAATGATATCACTTACATAATTACCTTTAGGTGGATCCACCAAGGTCATACCTTTTGTTGGCTAAATGGACATCTATAAAATCCCTTTGTTTTGATTATGACAAACATTTCATTCCTATTTATCTGACGAGCTACTTGAGTGTGCAGGATGACAAAACTATAAGGGAAATTCAACAAGAAGTATTTATATTTTCATGCAAATGTAATCATTGTAAAAACTTGTACAGAAATATAATGTACAAGTACTTAGAATCGCATGTAAATCAAGCATTGGATTTTCCCTAGCTAAACACCTTAGTCATCCATTCAATAGGATCACCTATGCACACTCACACACATAATTAATGCCTAACTTGAAATCTTAAAACAGGATCTATCTCGGTCGACCTACTCCTCGACCGAGACACTCTCGGTCGACAAACTCCTCGACCGAGAAAGATCCAATGTAGCCGTTAGACACAACTGACAAGTTAGTTGGAAGTTGCAAATGAACGTTAATCCAGAGAGCCTGTCGGTCGACAAAACTTCGACCGAGTAGGTGTCTCGGTCGACCATTCCTCGACCGAGACGATCTCTGACAGAAACTGCAGAGTAAAGTAATTAGCCGTTGTTAAAGCAACAACTTTGTACCTAACGGCTAGTTAAGCACTTAGAAACCCCTAGAAGTTGTCTAGAACGTCCTTAAGCATACTTAGGCCATTCCTATAAATAGGACAAGCCATAGGACACTAGAATTCACTTCTTACACTTGATATACTTGAGAAAATACTTGAGCCCTCTTGTGCAATCTGTGTGAACTGAGCTTTGTGATCAATTGGCCATTTTCCCCTTAGCTCAAGCTCGTCCTATAGGCTAGATTTTCCTAACCCTAGCAATCACAAGTCCATCATATTGGCTAAGAAAATCCAAACGCTTGATCTAGGGAAATCAAGCCTTGAGCTACAAGGATAAGTTGTATTTTCTTTTATTCCTTTCTTGTTCCTTGTATTACTTGTACTCTCCTTGCTACTCTAGGTAGGAGGCTGCGGATTGGAGAGGGTGAAGCTCTTCGTGGTGAAGAGGAAGACTTTGGACTACTTCAGAAGGCTGTCTTGACGGGAAGCTACTTCGGGAGGAAGGCTACTTCAAGGGGGAGCTTGAAGTTACTTCAAGGAAGGCTGCTTCGAGGTTGGCAAGACTACTTCAAGGTGAAGGTTGTCCAAAGGGTGTTTAGAAAGTATTGTAAATTTTATGTAACATCCTTGAGAGGTAATAAAATTTAGTACTTTCAAAATCCCGGTTGGGTAAGCAACCGGTTAGTGGACTGACTCCTTAGTATTTGCTAAGGTGGAACCACTCTAAACACCTGTGTTCCTCTTCTTAATCTTTACTTTGGTTGTTTGAGTTTAAATTACTTTAAAATCATTATAAAACTCTATTCACCCCCCCCCTCTAGAGGTTTTCAATTGGTATCAGAGCAGGGCTTCAAGGAACCTTAACACGGTCTTGAAGAAATGGGTGATGGAGTGCTCAACCACCTCAACATTGAAGGAACGCTCGTTGCTAGACCTCCGGCATTCGACGGGACAAACTATCAATACTGGAAGAGAAGGATGCAATTCTACTTCCAAGGAATCAACTGGGATCTTTGGAGAATGGTATCTACACCATACACACTCCCACAAGATGATTTTGCAGTATGGGATGCTAATACGGTAAAAATGGCTCAAATGAATGCAAAGGCAGTAAGCATTTTATATTGTTCCATTTCAGTAGGTGAATTTAATAGAGTATCAAACTGTGATACCGCATATGACATTTGGCATAGATTATCTATAACATATGAAGGTACTGTTCAAGTTAAAAACTCTAAAGTTAGTTTGCTTAAAACCAAGTTTGAACATTTTCGTATGGATCCAAACGAAACTATTAGCGAAATGTATTCAAAATTTTCTACTATTGTTAATGGTTTGAGTGCTTTAGGGAAACCTGTTCTTGAGGAAGATCAGGTATCAAAAATACTTCGATCTCTTCCTCCAAAGTACAAACCAAAGGTGACAGCTATTGCAGAAGCAAACGACCTCACTCGCCTCAAAATGGAGCAGCTCATCGGAAACTTAGAAGCTCATGAGGCAGACCTAGAAGAGGAAGAGAGAAGAGAACATGAACATCAACGTGGGCCAAAGAAAGACGTGGCTCTCAAAGCATCAAAAGCTCTCTCACAAGAGAGTGAGGAATCTAGTGAAGAAGAAGGAGAAGAAGCATTGATAGTCAACGGTAAGAAATATAGAAGGTTTAAATCTAATAAAATTTCTAGTTCTTCTTCCACTCCCAGGTGCTTCGAATGTGGAAAGAAAGGACATTTCAAAAATGAATGTCCCAAAGCTAAGAAGGGAAAGAAAAGCTCACATAAGAAGAAAGAAAAAGCTTATAAAGCGGCATGGGATGAAACGAGTGAAAGTGAAAGCGGAGAAGATAAAGTAGAATGTCTAATGGCAAGAGAAGATGAAGAATCTCAAGAGGTAAGCCTAGTTGATCTTCCTAAAGAAGAGTTAGTAGCTAGCTTACAAGAAACTCATGATAAGTATGTTGATGCCAAGAAGAAACTAAAAAGGGCTATAAAATCAAACAATGAGCTCAGTGCCAAAATAGATGAACTTTCTTCTGAAAAGAATAACATTGATCTTGAAAATGTATCTTTAAAAACATCTTTAGATGATTGCACTAGAAAGTTACTTACTTTGGAAACTAATGTTGATCTTCTATCAAAAGAAAAGACTGATTTGTTAGCTAAACTACAAGCTTTTCAAACTCAACCTATCTTGTGCAATCATTCAGACTATGACAATATTGTAAAAGAAAAGGATTCATTGCTTTCTGATTTAGACCAGGCAAGAAAAGATATACATAAGAAAATGAATGACATTGCTCAGTTGCAAAGAGAACTTTATGAGTTAAGAAGAAAAGATATTCTTGATAACATATTAAAGAGTGGTACTACCTTCAATGGAAGAAAAGGTTTGGGATATGTTCCAAAGAAAAACCAAACCAAAAAGACCCAAACTATGTTTGTACCCTAAAACACAATGGCTAGAAAGAGAAATGAAGTTGATTCTATTACTTGTCATTTCTGTTTACGTCTTGGACATTACTGTTTTTCATGCCCCTACAAGACTAAGAAGTCCAACTTAGTTTGGACCCCAAGACCCCAAACTTAGAAGAATGGAATGTAGTTGAGATATGACAAAATACTTAATTTTTGCAATTTATATTGTCCTATCTCAACAAACGATGCTATGCTTATTGGTATTATTTTTTCTGCATTGCTGTACTAAAACAGAAACTTCGTCGGTCGAAGTACTGTCGACCGAGCTCTGGGTCGGTCGAAGTATTGTCGACCGACTGGATGTCTTTAACAAATCGAAAATCTTCCAGTACTCATTTCGGTCGAAAATTGGTCAACCGAAAAATTTTCTGTTCTTTTTGATTGTAATACAGTAACCTGCTCGATCGACAAATTGTCGACCGAGAATTATATCGGTCGAACAATTGTCGACCGACTGGTTTTCTGTATCAGAACTTTTATACACATATGCATTTTAAAAGTTTCTAACCTTATCAGACCATCACATGGGTACCAAAATCTAAATTCTAATGCAGGAATGGGTAGTTGATAGTGGCTGCTCCAAACATATGACTGGGAACAAGGACGCCTTTCAAACCTTTGAAGAAAAGAAAAGTGGAACGGTTACCTTTGGAGACAATGGTAAGGGAAAAATCGTTGGAATAGGTAATGTTGGAACAAATCTCGAAATTAAAAATGTTCTACTTGTTGATGGATTGCATCATAATTTAATAAGTGTGAGTCAACTATGTGATAGTGGTTATGATGTGTTATTTAACAAAACCTGCTGCAAGTTATTGATAGAAAACACTACAAATGTTGTTTATGAAGGAAATAGAGTTGGAAATCTTTATATTCTCAAACCAAACTCTATGAAATCAGTAGTAGGTAAATGCTTGCTTGCAAATGAAAATACCTTACAATTATGGCATAAAAAGCTTGGTCATGCTAGTTCACATACTATTAAAAAGTTAGTGAAATATGATCTTGTTCGTGGATTACCTGCTTTGTCTTTTGATCAAGTTGCAAATTGTGAACCCTGCACAATGGGAAAGCAAACCAAAACATCCTTTAAATCAAAACATGTGCTTAGCACCAGTAGATCCTTAGAATTAATTCATATGGACTTATTTGGACCAATGAGGACACAATCTATTGGTGGTAAACGATATTGTTTTGTTATTGTTGATGATTATAGTAGATTTACATGGGTACATTTTATTGCAACTAAAGATGATACTATTCATGTCTTTATGCAATTTTGTTCTAAGATTGAAAATCTTTTACAACATAAAATATGTACCATTAGAAGTGATCATGGTGGCGAATTTGAAAATCATACATTTGAGACCTTTTGTACATCTCAAGGGTATACTCATAATTTTTCTGCTCCACGTACCCCACAACAAAATGGTATAGTAGAACGGAAAAATCGATCCCTACAAGAAATGGCTAGGACCATGATGCTTGAACACAACACACCTAAAACCTTTTGGGCTGAAGCCGTAAACACTGCTTGTTATGTGCTTAATAGAGTAACTGTTCACTCTCATTTGAAGAAAACTCCATATGAAATACTACACTCTAAGAAACCTAGAGTTGACTACTTTCATACTTTTGGCTCAACATGCTACATTTTAAACACCAAAGATGATAGAGACAAGTTTGATTCTAAATCACACAAAGCATTCTTCTTGGGATATTCCACTTCTAGCAAAGCCTTTAGAATATATAACACTATATCTAGAAAAGTTGAGGAATACATTCATATTTCTTTTCATGAAGAATCAAAATCTGAAAATCTAGATATCATTGATCTCACTAATCAATTTGAAAATACAACCATTTCTAATAATAGTGAGAAAATTCCTATATCCGAACCCCAAGTTGAAATACAACCTACACCTAGGCTTATCAAGGATCATCCCCAAGAACAAATTATTGGAGATCCAAATGATAAAGTCAAAACTCGGTCTTCCTTCAAAGATGTTGCAAACATGGCTTTTGTTTCTCTCATTGAACCTAAGAAAATATCCGAAGCTCTTAAGGATGATTACTGGATAATAGCCATGCAAGAAGAATTAAATCAATTCACTAAAAACGATGTATGGGATTTAGTTCCTAAACCACAAGACAAAACTATCATAGGAACTAAATGGGTGTTTAGGAATAAGCTCAATGAAGCAGGAGAAGTCATAAGGAATAAAGCTCGATTAGTAGCACAAGGATATAATCAACAAGAAGGAATAGATTTTGATGAAACATATGCACCCGTCGCTAGACTTGAAGCTATTAGGATGTTACTAGCTATTGCTGCCCATAAAAACATTAAGCTATATCAAATGGATGTCAAAAGTGCATTTCTAAATGGCATCATACAAGAAGAAGTTTATGTTGCTCAACCACCTGGCTTTGAAATACCTGAAAAGGATAACCATGTTTATAAACTTAAAAAGGCACTTTATGGTCTAAAACAAGCACCCAGGAATTGGTATGAACGGCTCAAGACATATCTTTTTGATAATGGTTTTTCTATTGGAAATTCAGATTCTACTTTATTCTTCAAAACATATGCATCTGATTTTCTAGTTGTGCAAATATATGTTGATGATATTATTTTTGGAGCCTCTAATGATTCATTATGCACACAATTCAGTGACATTATGCAAAAAGAATTTGAAATGAGCCTTATGGGTGAATTAACATTCTTTCTTGGTTTTCAAATTAAGCAAACGCCTGCAGGAATTTTCATAAGCCAAGAAAAATACACTAAAGAACTTTTAAAACGCTTTGGGATGGATCAATGCAAACATGCTACTACTCCTATGGCTACGTCTATCAAAATTGATAAGGATGAAAATGGGGAACCTATTGATGATTCCTTATATAGAGCCATGATTGGTAGTTTGCTATATTTAACCGCTTCTCGACCGGACATTATGTTTTCCGTTGGTCTTTGTGCTCGATTTCAATCCCAACCTATGCAATCTCATTTTCTTGCGGTTAAACGCATTCTTCGATATCTAGCCGGCACTACTTGTTTTGGTTTATGGTATCCAAAAGGACAATCCTTGGATTTTAAAGCATATACTGATGCGGATTATGCTGGTTGTCGACTTGATCGCAAAAGTACTAGTGGTGGATGTTTCTTATTAGGAAGAGCCTTAGTATCTTGGTTTAGTAAGAAACAAAATACGGTTGCCCTATCTACAACTGAAGCTGAATATATGGCAGCCGGGTCTTGTTGTGCTCAAGTGCTTTATATGCAACAGGTTTTAAGCGATTATGGTTTTAATCTTTCATCTACACCTATTTTTTGTGATAACACAAGCGCCATAAACTTAGCACACAATCCTATTTTACACAGCCGGGCAAAACACATTGAAATCCGTCATCATTTCTTAAGGGATCACATCTCAAAGAATCATGTTACTCTTCATCATGTTGATACGGAAAATCAATTGGCTGATATCTTTACAAAACCGCTTCCATTAGATCAATTCAACAACATTAGGAAGCAACTGCTTATTACTCCTTTGGAAGATGTTTTCTTTGATATCTGCGGTTCTTAACACGAATACTTGTTTACATTGTATCATTTTGGCTTATAAATGGACATTTTTTTTGGATTTGATGGGATATCTAATTAAGGGGGAGCTTTTATTAAAACGGTTATCTTTTTGAAATGACAAAGGGGGAGAGATATATACACCTATAACTTAGTATTTATGACAGATTCAATCAATGAGTTTCATAAATATACTCTTGGCTTTACATTGAAAATTGCTATATTCCCATATGAACTGGATTTCTTGTTCCATAATTCATTGGGAATAATTAGCACACATTTTATAAACAAGAGGAAAAGTTACAAATGGCAATCTAAAGGTATGACATTTATATGTTTTATATTTCCTTTATTTATATTTTGGAAATGTTTGTCATCTTCAAAAAGGGGGAGATTGTTGGCTAAATGGACATCTATAAAATCCCTTTGTTTTGATTATGACAAACATTTCATTCCTATTAATCTGACGAGCTACTTGAGTGTGCAGGATGACAAAACTATAAGGGAAATTCAACAAGAAGTATTTATATTTTCATGCAAATGTAATCATTGTAAAAACTTGTACAGAAATATAATGTACAAGTACTTAGAATCGCATGTAAATCAAGCATTGGATTTTCCCTAGCTAAACACCTTAGTCATCCATTCAATAGGATCACCTATGCACACTCACACACATAATTAATGCCTAACTTGAAATCTTAAAACAGGATCTATCTCGGTCGACCAACTCCTCGACCGAGACACTCTCGGTCGACAAACTCCTCGACCGAGAAAGATCCAATGTAGCCGTTAGACACAACTGACAAGTTAGTTGGCAGTTGCAAATGAACGTTAATCCAGAGAGCCTGTCGGTCGACAAAACTTCGACCGAGTAGGTGTCTCGGTCGACCATTCCTCGACCGAGACGATCTCTGACAGAAACTGCAGAGTAAAGTAATTAGCCGTTGTTAAAGCAACAACTTTGTACCTAACGGCTAGTTAAGCACTTAGAAACCCCTAGAAGTTGTCTAGAACGTCCTTAAGCATACTTAGGCCATTCCTATAAATAGGACAAGCCATAGGACACTAGAATTCACTTCTTACACTTGATATACTTGAGAAAATACTTGAGCCCTCTTGTGCAATCTGTGTGAACTGAGCTTTGTGATCAATTGGCCATTTTCCCCTTAGCTCAAGCTCGTCCTATAGGCTAGATTTTCCTAACCCTAGCAATCACAAGTCCATCATATTGGCTAGGAAAATCCAAACGCTTGATCTAGGGAAATCAAGCCTTGAGCTACAAGGATAAGTTGTATTTTCTTTTATTCCTTTCTTGTTCCTTGTATTACTTGTACTCTCCTTGCTACTCCAGGTAGGAGGCTGCGGATTGGAGAGGGTGAAGCTCTTCGTGGTGAAGAGGAAGACTTTGGACTACTTCAGAAGGCTGTCTTGACGGGAAGCTACTTCGGGAGGAAGGCTACTTCAAGGGGGAGCTTGAAGTTACTTCAAGGAAGGCTGCTTCGAGGTTGGCAAGACTACTTCAAGGTGAAGGCTGTCCAAAGGGTGTTTAGAAAGTATTGTAAATTTTATGTAACATCCTTGAGAGGTAATAAAATTTAGTACTTTCAAAATCCCGGTTGGGTAAGCAACCGGGTAGTGGACTGACTCCTTAGTATTTGCTAAGGTGGAACCACTCTAAACACCTGTGTTCCTCTTCTTAATCTTTACTTTGGTTGTTTGAGTTTAAATTACTTTAAAATCATTATAAAACTCTATTCACCCCCCCCCTCTAGAGGTTTTCACCTTTTTGGTTCACATGGACTCTGTCTTTGATCTTATGGCCTAAAGCCATGCTTCAGATTATGGTCCCTTAATAGCTTGTAGGTAGTTTGTTCACTCATAACATGTGACCCAACTCATTGCCTTTTTTATCCATAAGCTGTCATAATCTTTCAATCTCAAGGCGTGATCTACTAGAACTATGAGTCTTGTGTGTTACATAAGCAACTTGAGATTCCACAATAGTTTGTGATTCTTCTTGTTCCTAATGTACCCTTTAGGTTCAATGTTTTCTTGTTTGTCTCGACCATTTTGATTTCTACTTTTAACTCCTACTGATTCCTTTGGAACTAAGTTCCTCTTTAGGAATACAACCATTCAAATCAACAAACGCCTTTTTTTTTTGGACTGGGATAAGAGTAGTATTTTAACAAAATAAAATTTACGTCATTTGTGGATAAAGCTTTTCAAGAAACTATTTTCTTCCATAATATTTAATTCCTAATCATTATAGAAGACATATCGAGATACCTCCCAAACCATATATCATATGGTGTCTTTTGAACCATTTTAGACGGTACATTATTTTAGTGTAAAGCATGTACCCAAAAGAAATTGGAACATAAGCTAGATTTTATACATAATTGCACCATGACTTTGCAGGGTGTGATACCTTCTTTCTAACACATCATTATGTTGTAGGTGGAGCTCATTGTGATACACTATCACATTCTCTCCAAAAGGTCTATAAAATCTTGGTTTAAAATATTTCAATATCGATCACATCAAAGTATCTTAATACTTTTACCAAGTTAGTTACATACTTCATTCATAATCTCTTTGAACACTTCAAGAGATTCATATTTGTATTTAATTTAATACAAACTTCTATATTTACTGATAGCATTAGTATATATCATGAGATACTTGTAACTACCTTTAGCATTTATTCTAAAAGGTCTATATACATTAGTATGTATGAACCCTAATAGAATAGTCGCTCTCCCACTACATCTAGTGAATATGATTTTGTCATATTTCCCTATAAATAAGACTTGCATGTATCTATTGGTTCAATAACGAAAATAGTCTAGATAACCATAACATGGATTCTAGAGATGCATTTCTCATTATGTGTTCTACATGACAATGCTATGGGCATTCATTGTTTGACTCATCAAGTCATTCAGTATATGTGGCATACACATTTGTCTCTACAACTATCACGTATAGATTGTGAGACATAGAGCATTATCATACAAGATCTTATCTTTTAAAATGAAATATCAATTCTTGTTCATCCAAGATATATGATGTTTTAATCAATGGCAGGTATGTAATCACAATTCACTAATTCTATTGCATGCCTATGAATGACAACTTCGAACTGTAGTGGCAGCAACTCTTGCCCTACACAATTTCTAGTTTACTTCTTCTCAGGTCCTAAAGTAGAAATTTGTATCTCCGTCTTCTTCCTAAGATACTCTATAAAGAGGATAGTTCCTTTCCAATGTCTAGATAGGTGACAATGGTGGCACTTTCTTTCCTTAATTATTTAAGTGAAAAGGACAAATTCCTTTGCACTTATCCTTCTTCATATATTGAGTGTGGAAGACTTGGACTTTACCTTTGCCTCAGAAAATTTCTTGGCCTTGCCTTTTCCTTTGGACTCACTTTTCCGTATCACCATCATAGATTTGTCCTTCTTCATCAACATGCTAAGCATTAGATAAACTGGCTATATGATTCAAACAACAATTGCATAATCATATTTGTGGTCAATTCTTGATCTAAAAGAAATCCCAATCACTCTATAGGATCTCCCTTTATCGATTTGATCTCAAACAATACCTTAGAGACATTATAACTTACTCGATTTACATGAATCTTAAGTGTGTTACCATCTCAAGAATGTCCATGTTATCATGTTTCTCATGCAACTCATGTTCATACAACATAAATAAGGTACTCAATGTCTATGGCACCATTAGCATGCTTACAATGAGATTCCATTTCAGCCTTAGGTGTATTTGGAGAGGATTCCTCTGGCTCTGCTCTTTCAAGGACATAGAGATTTCTCTCATTGAGAACATTTCTCAAAATCCTAAACCAAACATGGAATTCAATCCCATTTAGTTTGTCCTACTCAAGGATTGATCGCACCAATAACATATTTTTATTTTCCATTAGATTATATAAAATATATTGTATCTTTTTCAAAATAGTTTTGATTTATTTAATTGATAAGTTTAATGGTATTAATTAGGCCTTTAAATAACTATCATTCCCACTATTTTGTACAAATTGATAACCCTCATGTATCAATTCAGAAGATTGCAGCGTATAATCTTCTAGTGAGCCAAGATACAAAACAATTCAACTATTACCCAGCAAACGCCAGCGTCCATAGTCAATTATTAAGGTAGGAAACTTTTTCCAATTGCATCATATGCAATTATTGGATAGATGATATGTGCAACTTCTTGCCATAGTCATTTGCATGCATCTGGTGCTTAATCTCATGAAGGACACATAGTTAAGCCTGACCCAAAATCCAACACGATAATAATGCACCCCGCTTAGGAGGCCCACATTATTACCATCACACTTCCAGGAGATATATAGTGCACCACCCTTGGGGTACCCATGCTTAGTCGATCAAACTTTTCATGTGTGTTGTTAATGGAAAGCATCTAACACTTAATATTGTATTAAGGGATTTTATATATATTACATATACATATCGACCACATAGTTATAGCATGTATCATATAAATGATATAACCACAATGAAAACATGCAATAATAAACACAAGTGATGATCGTGTCCATACTATTGTAATTCTTTGGATCTACAAGGAATTACTACAACCTAAGGTCTACATCACATGCAACAACCTATTATTGGTGAAGATCTATGCTCAGTACAATCTGGGATGATCAGTTCTACACTTGAACCGATTGTCTTGCCTCCTGGCCATGGTTGGGCTCTTAAAACAGTCGTCTGGTCTCAGGTTCAACCAATGTCTAGATTACTCCAGCTGATTAGTTTGGCCACTAGTCGATCGGTTCATCCTCCTTTTGTCTTGCCTCCTCGGTCCTCTAGTCGATAAGTTTGTCTCACAAATTGAGTAGTCTGTCTTGTACATATTGTCTTCTCACAGAAAAACATAAATTAAAACTATCATATTTCTTATTACATTGTAAAAGAGAAAAACTCGAGTTGCATTCGAGGGGAAACAAGAAGAAGAGTATTAATTTGTGTTTGGAAACAAGAGAGAGGCTCGATACGTAGACTGAGTAACAATAAAAATAAATAACCACAATCATGCACACACAGATATAAGTTTATTGGCCATAACATCTACCACAAAATAGTTTTTAGGGTGACATGTATGGATTGCATATTATATCATATATATATGTATATATATATATTAGTTGAGATGTATGTGGTATTTAATCACATATGCAAATTAATTGTTTTAATATTCACATCGTATGCAATAAATGTTAAAAACTAAATATGATCACATTGATTTAAATCCAGATATGCTATAAGTTGGCATGGCTCTGATACCACTATAGGGAATTCAGGTGCAGATATAGGTTGAAAAAACAAAATATTTGAATCCTTGTTTCTCAAAACAATAAGATCGTGTCAACAATAATGTATCTAGGAAGGAAAGTTTGCAAGGTTATAACTAGTCTTGGATCAAGTCCAACACCATTACCCTTACAGTAGTATGCTTCTTCTTCAGACAACAACACGCTCCTTCAGCAGCAATAGCACTCGAACAATCATCTCTACCAATCTCCGAGTGCATCACCACAGACAGCAGTTGACAGTGTCCTTCTGCAGGTAGACAACGGCCTCCCACCTCTAGATTAGTCCATACAGGTCACCGGGAACTCCACGTTGTTCTACCAGAGTCGATGGGAAGGATGTTTCCCTTTTAGATGTCAACCTACTAGACTTGATACACTCTCTCTGTAACGACCCCGTCTCCCGGTAACCCCCAATTAAGGGAGACCCGAAGGTCAGAGCCATTATTCAATTAACAGGATCAAAGGTTCGAAAAATAATCAATAATAATTAAATAAACTTTACCAACTAAAGCTAAAAACTGGTATAAAATAAAACTTTGTTTACCTTTTTAAAAGATGGGTTTTCTAAACTTCTATCCATGAAGATGTTACTCTAACTAATCCTCCTGTGTACGTTACTTCTCATTTAATTCCACATATGCCACTTTACTGTTTGTTCTTTTCATTTGTACCTAAAATGCCGACAAACAAAACGTCGGTCAGTATATCGAAATATACTGGTATGTGGGGACAACCAAAACTTTGCACATATGGCTAACAATTTAATAATCACAAGCAAATTATTTAACAATCTAGTTTACACTTTTCAATATGACCTTCTCCACCGCTTTTGCCCTAACCTTGGCATACCCACCTTAGGGTGCCCTTTTGCCAATGACTTAAGGCCACCTTCTCAATCCCGAGCTTGGTGCCTGGGGGTCACCACTCATGGTGCCCACTAGTCATTCAATATCATAGGCCACCTTCTTGGTGCCTGGGGTCACCACTCAAGGTGTCTATTGGTCTACCCATCTAGGCCTGACCTTTGGAATCATCCATCAGGGTGACATGTAGGTGCGAGAATCCATAATTCTATTATTAATGTGATAATCATAGTGACTTTATAATTTGCAAATATGAATCATCCAACCAGTTTAATTGCAATCAATGCGATTAACCATCCGACAAACATGCGGGAAACTAATGCGGTTATTCATAAGCGTAACCACATACCTGTCAGGCAAACTTAGATGCAGAATATTCCAAACAAGCAAGTAATCCAGAATCAAGCAAGTACACAATTCGATCCTGAAATATTCATCCAATATTTTCTATCATTGATCATGGCACACAAAACTAATAGATCTACTTGTGCCTTAGGGTTACTAGCCTTTTTAGGGTTTCTGTATCCATTTTAGGGTTTCATTTTACAATTAGGGTTTCCCTTCATCTTTTACCATATTAAACCCTAATTTTATGCCATTACTCATAAACCCTAATTATCTCATCTATTCTTTAATATTAAGGTTATCTTAACAACATATAACCCTATTTTCATATTACAGGCACATTAATCATCAATTAAGATTCTGCTTCATTAAAGCTACTATTTTTATCCCTTTAATCCATGACAAGATCATTATACGCATTTATCATCAATTCATAGTTCATTATGATCCAAATCACATATGAACTCGATTTTCCATTAATTCCATCTTTTATTCACCAGAAAACCCTAATTACTACATTTAGGGCCTTTATCCACAAATTAAGAACTTAATGCTCGAATTAGCTTAGATTAAGCATATCCCAACTTTGATCATGAAATTAATCAATTAAAGCCATTAATAATCTCATTTACTAAAATTAGGGTTTCAAGGCCCATTAATGCTTATTTATGCTCATGAACTCTCAATTAAGATACTAACGTGCAAAACTCATCCTTTTTATTCCTAATGTTTCTTTTTATCATTAACAGGCTAATATCAACTTTAATCAGCTATTAAACCCTACTAATCACTTTAATAATATCAAAATAGGGTTATTTAAACATTAACACATTAAAGTTGATACCTTCCATCATTTTCCGAATTGCATAAGGAATCAGGTTTCATTTATATTTTACTTAGATTCCTCTCGATTTTCTGAGCAAGTTTCATATTTTATGCGAACCCATCCGAGCTACGGATATTTAGTTATGAATTTTGCATTAAAACCTTACCTGAGCCAATCCGGTTCTGCCACGTCACCGTGCGCATGCGCGGCTTGCCTTATTGGAAACATTTCGATTTGTCTCTTATACCCCCGAGCCGCTCCTGGGCTCTTCTCATCCTCGAGGGGCAAAACTGTCTAATGCCAGTTCGTCCCCTTCCTCCGCGTGACCTAACGCAGCCGCGGCTAGCAAGCTGCAGGTGCGGCTAGGCCGCCCTCTTCGGACATATCCGGCCATCGGAGAAGGACCCCAGGTCTCCGCCGGATCTACCCGCACTCCAGGGTGTCCTCAGCTTGCGTCCGAAGGGAGCAACTTACGTTGTCCGTGCCCACAACCACCTGCACATTTGCAGCCAAGCTGCGATAGCCCTGCCCAGGTTTGGGCATGGAGACGACGGCGGTGCTCTCCCTTGATATCCTGGAACCTTGCTCATCGATCGTGGTGACCCCATGCATCCCTTCTGCATAGGGTTGTTGCTATACTCTTTGCTTAGGGTTCGGATGAAGAAGAAGAAGGAACAGGAAAGAAGGAGTCGTGGGATTTATCTCTAAAACTCGATCCAGGGGGTCTACCCCTTTATATAGAGGGGTACCCACGCCTATGAACGTTTTCCCACAAAGAAAGCAAGGATTTTTCCTATTCAAAAAGGGTATTACCTTCATTATGAAGTAACCTTCTCTCTCTTCATATACTTCTAATATAACCATACTATTTGGGTAATTAGAAAATTGAAAACCTTTTTCCTTATTCTCTCTACTCTTGCCTTTTAGTTCTTGGGCACGAATTTCTATTTTCTTTTTAATAGAAATCACTTCCTTTTTCACAAAGATACCAAAAACATTAATAAAGTATCATATTATCTTACTATTTGCTATTATGGGTATTTTCTCTCTCCTCTTCTTTATTGGGACTCTTTGGATCCCAAAAAAACCTTAAGAATTCGAAATTCCTTTTTAAAGGAATACTCCTTATCCTTAAATGCATCAATATGCATTATTCTCATTATCTTGTTTCATTTCTTATTAAAATATTTCCTTTTGTGGATTTCTCTTTATCTCTCTCTTATTTTCCTCATTAGTATTCCTTTTACCTTTAGGAAACATTGGGATACGAAATCCCACTAAGGATTATCCAATTATACCTCTTTTCACATATTTTCCTTATTTCATCAATGTTTTCAATTTCTTTATTAATAAGGAAAAACTTAATTGCTATTTTCTTTTCTTATTGCCTTTTCTTTGCAACTTTGGACTCCTTGGAACCCGAGGATCTAAGAGGCACGAAATCCTCTTTGGATTTTCCTTCTAGAGGTTTCCACACCTTTCTTATCTCAAATTCTCAATTATTCATTAATTAATTGAATATTCTTGTTATTGGGCCCAATAGCCAATAAAGCCCACAAATCAATCAACAAGGCTATTTTAAACGAAAATCATGCATCCATTCATTATTTGTTAATTTATTTTTAATATGAGAAATTATATTTCTCAGCAAATGAACCCAAAATTGGGGTTGTAACATCCTTCCCCTCTTATAAGAATTTTGCCCTCAAAATTCCATCAAGCAAGCAAACAAACAGGATAATCCATTCTTATGTCCATCAGGGCTACCATGTGGCTTTACCCTATCCATGGTGCTTTCCAAGAACCTTTATCATCTCATATTCTTCCATCTGAGTTCTTTCTTACCTTGGTATATCATACCCTCATAGGTGACTCAGGACATTTCAGCTTCTCAAAAGCTGAATAGGTTCAGGGCTTAACACATGGCTAGGGTACCTCACATAGTGCTCTAGATCAGACTCATGTAACACATTACACATCATGTTATCCTGTGGGGCAAGGCTAAACACAATCATATCCACCAATCCATCTCAAATGGACCCATATATCGGGGATTCAGCTCCCTCAACTGTAGCTTAGAGGGGTCGGATTTTCACATTATATTCCTCCACAGTGAACTGCATGTCAGTTCGCTTCTCATCAGCTCGTGACTCATGCCACCACTGAGCTCTCTCTCAGCCATTGCATGATCAAAGCGACTTCATCTGTACACACCTGTGGTTCTCTTCTGACCTTCGTGAGGCCTCCTTCACCAACATCATCATACTGAAGTGGTGACCGACACAACCTCCCTATAAGACTTCTTGCATCCCGATAAAGGATATGGTGGTTAACATCACATCTTAAGAACTATCTCTATGTATCACCCTAAACGAGCACGCATGCTCTCTCCAGACCCTCTAGTCCGGATCATACTGTCCATTAGTATGGGGTGATAAACTGTACAAACACTGAGCTCTTCATGTATCTTCTTCCACCTCATGGAAGTGAACCTTTGGGTCACATCAACAACTTTTGAATTTGCGTCATGGTGTAGTTGAACCATCTCTTTTCATATGTAGTTCAACCAGATCTGTCCCTTGACAGAACTCTTCCTTTCTCATGTCATCTAGGTAAGGCGATCTACCATAACCCATATTGTATCTTGACCTTCTTGGTCTAGGAGAGACTCACAACATCCATAATGATGAACTCTCATTCCATCTCAGGAACTCTTTATACTTTATATCCATGCACTGGGTTAATGGTGTTCGTCCTTCACCTCCTGGCTTGCATGGCCACATGCTACATGCATCATTGTTTTAAGCATCCAGAATGCTACCATCACTTACTATCTTTGTAGTATCAAGGTGTATCATGATCTTAAAATCATGATCTTCTGTAAGTCATGATTCCTCGAGATCAATACCTCAGAAACCCTAAACTATTTCCATCAGGGTTTTATCACATTCCCTTCCAGAGAAGGGCCTCTGAGGCTCTAAACCATCTTTTCACTACGTCAAGGACTAGACTGGCCAACCAAACAATCATTAACTTGTTCAACCTATCTTATTACATCTGAGTGTTAGCCAAAACACATCTTATTTCCAAACGTAGGGTTAGCCTAACAACTCCCTTCTAGCCAAACTAGGCAGCTCTATCTCCACCAGAGCATCCATTACCACTTCACATCCTTCGGTATTAGGTAACGTTGAAGACGTACTCTTCCATGTATTCTACTTATCAAACTCTAAGTTTATCTTCAGCAAGAAACTCTGATCTCATCCTCACTGTGGTCGAACTCGACCTTGGTTAATCTGCAAATTCCTCATAGCTTTTGATAAAACATCCTCATAAGCTGGCTACACTACCTCTCATAGTGTTTGCGAACCATCCATGTATCATTCCTTCCACATCTCTATCATTATTCCTTATAGAAACGTTCCAACTCACAACATCCTTGCCCTTGGTGTATGGCATGCATGCTGTCCTATCTCTCACTCTCATAACAAGAAGAAATAAGCACTTGGCGGCCGTCCAAATACAGAGTTCTTCCTATTCCAAGAGTAGGGATGGTACAGCCCACCTCGCCAGTACACCTTCAAGTCTCCGTTGAAACGTGCCACTCATGTCTCTATATCTCAATCATCATTACATCAAAGTTACTTCCATGGAAAACTGGGCTCGAACTTACTTGATCCAAGCACAATCCTTAGTCATCTCCTCTAGATCTATAGGGTGCCGGCACTTTTGGGGTCATCCCTTTTCCCTTATGCATGCAGAGAGTGCCCTACTCACCTGCCCTTTGGGTCACATGAGTTAATGAAGGTGATCAATCTCCTAACCCATGGCCCTCAGACAATGATAGCTGTTACCTCCCGACCCTATGGTCATGTGCAACTAGGGAATTAGGCAACTCCGTCTTTCATCGGTCTTATCCCTACCTGACCCTAGGATAGACTTGGGATTCCCTTATAGTACAGGTCTGACTTAGAACCTTACCCAAGCCTTCATCATCTCTTTCTGCATTCATGACTGACTTTCATCCCTTCACAGGGGTCATGGCAACCTGTCTACCTTGGTCAGGCCCCATACCGGTTACTTGCATGGTAACACGTCCATGCACTTAGAGATGGTTATCTATGGGCCTATAGGTTCATTATCATACCATGTACTCTTCACTTAGCTTCTCAAGATCCTATGAGACCTCCTTAGGTCATCTTAAAACCCACCAAACTGGTATACACTCTACAAAAGGGTCCTTCTCCCAGGATGGGAGGAACTACAACTCTTGACGACGAGGTCTCAACCGTCCTTAGGGTTTACCTCCACATGAGCATGCTAAAACCAACAACTACTAAGGCACAAGCGTACCTAAAAAACCATGCCAGGTCACACTCATTCTCTTTCCTCATCATCAGATCAATTTATTCGTGAGGGGTTCATCAAACATACCCTTACCTGAAGGGGTTTTCCTTTACCTCTACACATTAAGAGTACCATGCTCGAAACTATAGAGACTCAAATCTCAACATGAGCATTAGGTACACCACTTCCCCTCTTAGGCCTAGGAACCCTAGGTTCGCCTCCGGGTGTCCAACCGCATGCTCATTCTCTTAACCAGGAATCCATCATGTCCAAGATATGTCATGTACTCCCATGATCTTTCTACTCAAGCAACACTTCAAAGTTGGTTCCTCTTCCTGGACAACTACTAGGTATAAAACTTCACAACTGGTGCCTTAACCTCCTCAGGGTCTAAAGCACTCTCTATCTCATCTAGTAGGTAATGACTTGTACCATAGGTGCCAGAAGCATCATCCTCCCTCTAGGGTTTGGTTACTCTCAAGCTAACCAAGACATCATCAACCTCCAGGGATCATGCATGAGGCGACCATTATCATCCACTTAGGTCGCATCCTTCTCGACTCCCACTGTTTCTCAAGTTTCGGGGTTTTAGGCTTCCAACTTTCTTGGCCGAGGTCTTCTCCCTCTCTCTAGAGCTAATCCTACCACCAACCTCTCTATAAGAGGTCCTGTCTTTATGAAGGATCAAACTCCTAAGCATGCCCTTACTTGAATGAAGCCTATACTCAAACTTATGTTTACTCGAGATTATCCATAACCCCTTATGCTTATCTCATAAACCATCCATCATGATCCCTTGACTAGGGTTTCGTTTAACTGTCCACACTACTGATGCACTCTTGGTGCAAGTTACATCCTATAGGTTCTTCTCTACCCTTATCCATGAAGGAGTTACCCTTCGCTCAAACATGCACGACCCTCTCCAGGGTTGGGTCACCAAAGGTACTAGGTTATCCAACCTCTCATGGCCCATATGACGATCCCAAGGCATGTCCAACCAAACACTCGGTCTAACTCATCATGTCATCTCTATCTCTAACCTTCACTTAGGGTTAGGGTTACCACCATCCTTAAAGGATGTGCTAGGTTTCTACCTTTGATGGAGGTCTCTACCTCCAAGACTAACTCTCTCTACTCATCCTCCTGCCAAGGAGGTCTATCCTCAAGTCTCTCCTGAGGCAATGACAACTCGTGTCATACTACCTAAGCATGTATCTATTCCTTTTACGCTTACTCTATTAAGCTTATGTCCATGACATCTTATTTACATGCTTTTTATTAATTTGATGGAGGATTCCTTAATCCTTATCAACCTTACCCATACCTCAAGAGGGTGAGGAAAAGAGAGAAAACCCTAATCCTTAAGGTCCTTAACAGAATTTGAGTTGAGAAAGGATGAACGAGATGAGAGAGTCCTAAAAGGTATCTTATTTCGATTCATACCCTAAGACTTTGGCCAGGCAGTCACACGGATCCGGGAGTCCTCGTATTCCGACTAGCGGTGCGGAGGAAAATCTTGCCAGCCCCCGGTCGTGATCCTTTTCTAGACACCTCTGTCTTTCAGATAATCCTCTTATAACTCCCTTGGGTTCTACAGAATTTGTAAAATTTAATAATTATTAAAGATTAATTGAGGAACCTATGCTCTGATACCAATTGTAACGACCCCGTCTCCCGGTAACCCCCAATTAAGGGAGACCCGAAGGTCAGAGCCGTTATTCAATTAACAGGATCAAAGGTTCGACAAATAATCAATAATAATTAAATAAACTTTACCAACTAAAGCTAAAAACTGGTATAAAATAAAACTTTGTTTACCTTTTTAAAAGATGGGTTTTCTAAACTTCTATCCATGAAGATGTTACTCTAACTAATCCTCCTATGTACGTTACTTCTCATTTAATTCCACATATGCCACTTTACTATTTGTTCTTTTCATTTGTACTTAAAACGCCGACAAACAAAACGTCGGTCAGTATATCGAAATATACTGGTATGTGGGGACAACCAAAACTTTGCACATATGGCTAACAATTTAATAATCACAAGAAAATTATTTAACAATCCAGTTTACACTTTTCAATATGACCTTCTCCACAGCTTTTGCCCTAACCCTGGCATACCCACCTTAGGGTGCCCTTTTGCCAATGACTTAAGGCCACCTTCTCAATCCCGAGCTTGGTGCCTGGGGGTCACCACTCATGGTGCCCACTAGTCATGCAATATCATAGGCCACCTTCTTGGTGCCTGGGGTCACCACTCAAGGTGTGTATTGGTCTACCCATCTAGGCCTGACCTTTGGCATCATCCATCAGGGTGGCATGTAGGTGCGAGAATCCATAATTCTATTATTAATGTGATAATCATAGTGACTTTATAATTTGCAAATATGAATCATCCAACCAGTTTAATTGCAATCAATGCGATTAACCATCCGACAAACATGCGGGAAACTAATGCGGTTATTCATAAGCGTAACCACATACCTGTCAGGCAGACTTAGATGCAGAATATTCCAAACAAGCAAGTAATCCAGAATCAAGCAAGTACACAATTCGATCATGAAATATTCATCCAATATTTTCTATCATTGATCATGGCACACAAAACTAATAGATCTACTCGTGCCTTAGGGTTACTAGCCTTTTTAGGGTTTCTGTATCCATTTTAGGGTTTCATTTTACAATTAGGGTTTCCCTTCATCTTTTACCATATTAAACCCTAATTTTATGCCATTACTCATAAACCCTAATTATCTCGTCTATTCTTTAATATTAAGGTTATCTTAACAACATATAACCCTATTTTCATATTACATGCACATTAATCATCAATTAAGCTTCTTCTTCATTAAAGCTACTATTTTTATCCCTTTAATCCATGACAAGATCATTATACGCATTTATCATCAATTCATAGTTCATTATGATCCAAATCACATATGAACTCGATTTTCCATTAATTCCATCTTTTATTCACCAGAAAACCCTAATTACTACATTTAGGGCCTTTATCCACAAATTAAGAACTTAATGCTCGAATTAGCTTAGATTAAGCATATCCCAACTTTGATCATGAAATTAATCAATTAAAGCCATTAATAATCTCATTTACTAAAATTAGGGTTTCAAGGCCCATTAATGCTTATTTATGCTCATGAACTCTCAATTAAGATACTAACGTGCAAAACTCATCCTTTTTATTCCTAATGTTTCTTTTTATCATTAACAGGCTAATATCAACTTTAATCAGCTATTAAACCCTACTAATCACTTTAATAATATCAAAATAGGGTTATTTAAACATTAACACATTAAAGTTGATACCTTCCATCATTTTCCGAATTGCATAAGGAATCGGGTTTCATTTATATTTTATTTAGATTCCTCTCGATTTTCTGAGCAAGTTTCATATTTTATGTGAACCCATCCGAGCTACGAATATTTAGTTATGAATTTTGCATTAAAACCTTACCTGAGCCAATCCGGTTCTGCCACGTCACCGTGCGCATGCGCGGCTTGCCTTATTGGAAACATTTCAATTTGTCTCTTATACCCCCGAGCGGCTCCTGGGCTCTTCTCATCCTCGAGGGGCAAAACTGTCTAATGCCAGTTCGTCCCCTTCCTCCGCGTGACCTAACGCAGCCGCGGCTAGCAAGCTGCAGGTGCGGCTAGGCCGCCCTCTCCGGACATCTCCGGCCACCGGAGAAGGACCCCAGGTCTCCGCCGGATCTACCCGCACTCCAGGGTGTCCTCAGCTTGCGTCCGAAGGGAGCAACTTACGTTGGCCGTGCCCACAACCACCTGCATGTTTGCAGCCAAGCTGCGATAGCCCTGCCCAGGTTTGGGCATGGAGACGACGGCGGTGCTCTCCCTTGATATCCTGGAACCTTGCTCATCGATCGTGGTGACCCCACGCATCCCTGTTGCATAGGGTTGTTGCTATACTCTTTGCTTAGGGTTCGGATGAAGAAGAAGAAGGAACAGGAAAGAAGGAGTCGTGGGATTTATCTCTAAAACTCGATCCAGGGGGTCTACCCCTTTATATAGAGGGGTACCCACGCCTATGAACGTTTGCCCACAAAGAAAGCAAGCATTTTTCCTATTCAAAAAGGGTATTACCTTCATTATGAAGTAACCTTCTCTCTCTTCATATACTTCTAATATAACCATACTATTTGGGTAATTAGAAAATTGAAAACCTTTTTCCTTATTCTCTCTACTCTTGCCTTTTAGTTCTTGGGCACGAATTTCTATTTTCTTTTTAATAGAAATCACTTCCTTTTTCACAAAGATACCAAAAACATTAATAAAGTATCATATTATCTTACTATTTGCTATTATGGGTATTTTCTCTCTCCTCTTCTTTATTGGGACTCTTTGGATCCCAAAAAAACCTTAAGAATTCGAAATTCCTTTTTAAAGGAATACTCCTTATCCTTAAATGCATCAATATGCATTATTCTCATTATCTTGTTTCATTTCTTATTAAAATATTTCATTTTGTGGATTTCTCTTTATCTCTCTCTTATTTTCCTCATTAGTATTCCTTTTACCTTTAGGAAACATTGGGATACGAAATCCCACTAAGGATTATCCAATTATACCTCTTTTCACATATTTTCCTTATTTCATCAATGTTTTCAATTTCTTTATTAATAAGGAAAAACTTAATTGCTATTTTCTTTTCTTATTGCCTTTTCTTTGCAACTTTGGACTCCTTGGAACCCAAGGATCTAAGAGGCACGAAATCCTCTTTGGATTTGCCTTCTAGAGGTTTCCACACCTTTCTTATCTCAAATTCTCAATTATTCATTAATTAATTGAATATTCTTGTTATTGGGCCCAATAGCCAATAAAGCCCACAAAGCAATCAACAAGGCTATTTTAAACGAAAATCATGCATCCATTCATTATTTGTTAATTTATTTTTAATATGAGAAATTATATTTCTCAGCAAATGAACCCAAAATTGGGGTTGTAACATCCTTCCCCTCTTATAAGAATTTTGCCCTCAAAATTCCATCAAGCAAGCAAACAAACAGGATAATCCATTCTTATGTCCATCAGGGCTACCATGTGGCTTTACCCTATCCATGGTGCTTTCCAAGAACCTTTATCATCTCATATTCTTCCATCTGAGTTCTTTCTTACCTTGGTATATCGTACCCTCATAGGTGACTCAGGACATTTCAGCTTCTCAAAAGCTGAATAGGTTCAGGGCTTAACACATGGCTTGGGTACCTCACATAGTGCTCTAGATCGGACTCATGTAACACATTACACATCATGTTATCCTGTGGGGCAAGGCTAAACACAATCATATCCACCAATCCATCTCAAATGGACCCATATATCGGGGATTCAGCTCCCTCAGCTGTAGCTTAGAGGGGTCGGATTTTCACATTATATTCCTCCACAGTGAACTGCATGTCAGTTCGCTTCTCATCAGCTCGTGACTCATGCCACCACTGAGCTCTCTCTCAGCCATTGCATGATCAAAGCGACTTCATCTGTACACACCTGTGGTTCTCTTCTGACCTTCGTGAGGCCTCCTTCACCAACATCATCATACTGAAGTGGTGACCGACACAACCTCCCTATAAGACTTCTTGCATCCCGATAAAGGATATGGTGGTTAACATCACATCTTAAGAACTATCTCTATGTATCACCCTAAATGAGCACGCATGCTCTCTCCAGACCCTCTAGTCTGGATCATACTGTCCATTAGTATGGGGTGATAAACTGTACAAACACTGAGCTCTTCATGTATCTTCTTCCACCTCATGGAAGTGAACCTTTGGGTCACATCAACAACTTTTGAATTTGCGTCATGGTGTAGTTGAACCATCTCTTTTCATATGTAGTTCAACCAGATCTGTCCCTTGACAGAACTCTTCCTTTCTCATGTCATCTAGGTAAGGCGATCTACCATAACCCATATTGTATCTTGACCTTCTTGGTCTAGGAGAGACTCACAACATCCATAATGATGAACTCTCATTCCATCTCAGGAAATCTTTATACTTTATATCCATGCACTGGGTTAATGGTGTTCGTCCTTCACCTCCTGGCTTGCATGGCCACATGCTACATGCATCATTGTTTTAAGCATCTAGAATGCTACCATCACTTACTATCTTTGTAGTATCAAGGTGTATCATGATCTTAAAATCATGATCTTCTGTAAGTCATGATTCCTCGAGATCAATACCTCAGAAACCCTAAACTATTTCCATCAGGGTTTTATCACATTCCCTTCCAGAGAAGGGCCTCTGAGGCTCTAAACCATCTTTTCACTACGTCAAGGACTAGACTGGCTAACCAAACAATCATTAACTTGTTCAACCTATCTTATTACATCTGAGTGTTAGCCAAAACACATCTTATTTCCAAACGTAGGGTTAGCCTAACAACTCCCTTCTAGCCAAACTAGGCAGCTCTATCTCCACCAGAGCATCCATTACCACTTCACATCCTTCGGTATTAGGTAACGTTGAAGACGTACTCTTCCATGTATTCTACTTATCAAACTCTAAGTTTGTCTTCATCAAGAAACTCTGATCTCATCCTCACTGTGGTCGAACTCGACCTTGGTTAATCTGCAAATTCCTCGTAGCTCTTGATAAAACATCCTCATAAGCTGGCTACACTACCTCTCATAGTGTTTGCGAACCATCCATGTATCATTCCTTCCACATCTCTATCATTATTCCTTATAGCAATGTTCCAACTCACAACATCCTTGCCCTTGGTGTATGGCATGCATGCTGTCCTATCTCTCACTCTCATAACAAGAAGAAATAAGCACTTGGTGGCCGTCCAAATACAGAGTTCTTCCTATTCCAAGAGTAGGGATGGTACAGCCCACCTCGCCAGTACACCTTCAAGTCTCCGTTGAAACGTGCCACTCATGTCTCTATATCTCAATCATCATTATATCAAAGTTACTTCCATGGAAAACTGGTCTCGAACTTACTTGATCCAAGCACAATCCTTAGTCATCTCCTCTAGATCTATAGGGTGCCGGCACTTTTGGGGTCATCCCTTTTCCCTTATGCATCCAGAGAGTGCCCTACTCACCTGCCCTTTGGGTCACATGAGTTAATGAAGGTGATCAATCTCCTAACCCATGGCCCTCAGACAGTGATAGCTGTTACCTCCCGACCCTATGGTCATGTGCAACTAGGGAATTAGGCAACTCCGTCTTTCATCGGTCTTATCCCTACCTGACCCTAGGATAGACTTGGGATTCTCTTATAGTACAGGTCTGACTTAGAACCTTACCCAAGCCTTCATCATCTCTTTCTGCATTCATGACTGACTTTCATCCCTTCACAGGGGTCATGGCAACCTGTCTACCTTGGTCAGGCCCCATACCGGTTACTCCCATGGTAACACGTCCATGCACTTAGAGATGGTTATCTATGGGCCTATTGGTTCATTATCATACCATGTACTCTTCACTTAGCTTCTCAAGATCCTATGAGACCTCCTTAGGTCATCTTAAAACCCACCAAACTGGTATACACTCTACAAAAGGGTCCTTCTCCCAGGATGGGAGGAACTACAACTCTTGACGACGAGGTCTCAACCGTCCTTAGGGTTTACCTCCACATGAGCATGCTAAAACCAACAACTACTAAGGCACAAGCGTACCTAAAAAACCATGCTAGGTCATACTCATTCTCTTTCCTCATCATCAGATCAATTTATTCGTGAGGGGTTCATCAAACATACCCTTACCTGAAGGGGTTTTCCTTTACCTCTACACATTAAGAGTACCATGCTCGAAACTATAGAGACTCAAATCTCAACATGAGCATTGGGTACACCGCTTCCCCTCTTAGGCCTAGGAACCCTAGGTTCGCCTCCGGGTGTCCAACCGCATGCTCATTCTCTTAACCAGGAATCCATCATGTCCAAGATATGTCATGTACTCCCAGGATCTTTCTACTCAAGCAACACTTCAAAGTTGGTTCCTCTTCCTGGACAACTACTAGGTATAAAACCTCACAACTGGTGCCTTAACCTCCTCAGGGTCTAAAGCACTCTCTATCTCATCTAGTAGGTAATGACTTGTACCATAGGTGCCAGAAGCATCATCCTCCCTCTAGGGTTTGGTTACTCTCAAGCTAACCAAGACATCATCAACCTCCAGGGATCATGCATGAGGCGACCATTATCATCCACTTAGGTCGCATCCTTCTCGACTCCCACTGTTTCTCAAGTTTTGGGGTTTTAGGCTTCCAACTTTCTTGGCCGAGGTCTTCTCCCTCTCTCTAGAGCTAATCCTACCACCAACCTCTCTATAAGAGGTCCTGTCTTTATGAAGGATCAAACTCCTAAGCATGCCCTTACTTGAATGAAGCCTATACTCAAACTTATGTTTACTCGAGATTATCCATAACCCCTTATGCTTATCTCATAAACCATCCATCATGATCCCTTGACTAGGGTTTCGTTTAACTGTCCACACTAATGATGCACTCTTGGTGCAAGTTACATCCTATAGGTTCTTCTCTACCCTTATCCATGAAGGAGTTACCCTTCGCTCAAACATGCACGACCCTCTCCAGGGTTGGGTCGCCAAAGGTACTAGGTTATCCAACCTCTCATGGCCCATATGACGATCCCAAGGCATGTCCAACCAAACACTCGGTCTAACTCATCATGTCATCTCTATCTCTAACCTTCACTTAGGGTTAGGGTTACCACCATCCTTAAAGGATGTGCTAGGTTTCTACCTTTGATGGAGGTCTCTACCTCCAAGACTAACTCTCTCTACTCATCCTCCTGCCAAGGAGGTCTATCCTCAAGTCTCTCCTGAGGCAATGACAACTCGTGTCATACTACCTAAGCATGTATCTATTCCTTTTACGCTTACTCTATTAAGCTTATGTCCATGACATCTTATTTACATGCTTTTTATTAATTTGATGGAGGATCTTGTATACTAGTCATTTCACACCCTAGTTCATCAATTGATCATCCAATGTTGATTCCAATTGACCTGACACTCCAACTGAATGGTTCACTGCCCAATTGGTCAATTGGCAGTGTGAACCAGTCGGTTCAGAGTCCAGTAAGTCAATCTTGAACCTCATTTGTTTAATTGAATATCTAAACACCTTTAGTAATCAATCCAAACATCATTTATGATTATACTCCTTTAATCCAAGTGCAATCCTATGCATGTGACCCTATAGGTTCAAAATTATGTTGGTAGTGAATGTCCATAACCAATTATGACATCACTACTACCTAAGTAATTCCAAAAGTGACCCTATAGTAGTGTCTAGAAACATATCATTGCTACTCAAGTAATTCTTATCTTAGCATGGGGAGTTAAAGGCCTATGATGATGGCGTCCTACGACATGCATCTGATTCACCATAATGGATGAAAATTGATTTATTATACCCTCAATTTGGTAAAGAAACAAGGAACTTAAGACTTGGACTCTGTACAGATGGAATGAATCCCTACGGTACATTAAGTATCCAACATAGCACATGGCATGTTATGATTGTTATATACAATATTTCTCCTTGGTTGTGTATGAAAAATAAGTATTTCATGTTGTCAATATTGATATCAGGGCCCAAGCAACCTGGAAATGATATTGATATTTACCTTCAACCTCTAATTGATGACCTAATGAAACTATGGGAAGAAGGTGTTATGACATATGATGCTCCATGTGAAGAGATCTTTACTTTGCGTGCTATGTTGTTTTGCACGATTAATGATTTTCCAACTTATGGAAATTTGTCTGGATATAGCATAAAAGGATACAAAGCTTGTCCTATTTGTGAGGAAAATACTGATTCAATTCGACTGAAACATGGTGGTAAAATGTATATCTTGGTCATCGGAGATTTCTCCCAATAGTGCATCCTTATCGAAGGCAACACAAAACTTTTAATGGGTCAACTAAGGAACAAAGTGCTCCTAAACCTATACTAGGAAATATTGTATATGATAGGGTGAAACATATTGTTAATGATTTTGGAAAGAGTTCAAGTATTCATACTCTCGCATGTGACATATCTCTATACAAGAAGAGGTCAATATTCTGGGATCTTCCTTATTGGAGATTTTTGGCAATTAGACACTGCATTGATGTCATGCATGTTGAAAAAAATGTTTGTGATAGCATCATTGGTATGATATTGGACATACCAGGAAAGACTAAAGATGGCATCAAATCTAGAAAAGATTTAGAATTGATGGGTATAAGAAAAGAATTATCAGTGGAGATCAGGGGTCGCTGCACATATTTACTACCAACTTGTTACACTTTGTCAAAGCAGGAGAAAAAGACTTTTATGAGTTCTTGTATAATATTAAGGTTCCACAAAGATACTCTTCTAATATTCTTAGATTGGTATCAAAGAAGGATATGAAGTTGATAGGTCTCAAATCTCACGATTGTCACAACTTAATGCAACAAATTTTACATGTGGCTATTCGATCTATATTGCCGAAGCATGTAAGGTTTGCAATCACAAGACTCTATTTCTTCTTCAATGAAATATGCAACAAAGTGATACATCCTGATACTCTCGATAAATTACAGAAAGATGTAATTGTTACCATGTGTCAGCTTGAAATGTACTTTCCTCCTTAATTTTTTGATATCATGGTTTATCTTTTAGTACATAATACAAGAGTATCAGGATGTATCCATTTGAACGTTACATGAGTGTTTTTAAAGGTGATGTTTGGAATCATTATCGTCTTGAAAGGAGTATTATGGAGGATTATGTGGCTAGGGAGGTAATGGACTTTTGCAATGATTTTTTGAATTCCAATGAAACTTCTAGCGATCTAAAAAATTCCCATCACCCTGAATCTTATTGTGGCAAAGGAACTTTGGGAGCATGAGTGAAAGGAATTAGTCGTGAGTTGTGGAAACAAGCACATTTGTATATTTTACACAACATAGATGAAGTTAGTAGCTACATCACATAACACAATGATCTTATCAAGAGAAATCATCTGTGATCCAGTTCAATGTGGCTTGCAGGAGAGCATAATTGAACATTTATTAGGTGGTTTGAAGAGAAAGTCTTTAATCAACTATCTGAATCACCGAATAAAGTTGCAGAGAATATAAAATGGCTCACCTTTAAGCCAAAAATGGATGTCATGTCATATGAAGGTTATGACATAAATGGATTTTCATACTACACAAAGTGTCAAGATGAAAGTAGTGTAGTCCAAAATAGTGGGGTCACTGTTCAAGCTTGTTTGTTGTATTTTGCTAGTGCCAAAGATAAAAGACCAGTGAAATGAGATGTCATATTACGGTGTCATTGAGGACATATGGGAATTGGACTATACAAATTTCAGAGTTCCTATCTTTAGGTGTAATTGGGTTGACAACAACAAAGGAGTTTTAGTGGATGAGTTGGGTTTCACATTGGTGAATTTTGAAAAGATTGGTGAGAAATATGAGTCATTCATCATGGAAGACCAAGCAAAACAAGTATTCTATGTTGATGACCTGGAAAATAAAAATTGGTATGTCGTTCTTCATGGAAAAAGACAGTTTACTGTAGATCCAATAAATGAAGAATACTACTACGAAAAGTATGATGATTCCAACCCATTCTCAGTTGGTTTGCCAAGTGTAAATGTTGAAGTTAACACCGATGAATACTATAAATGTCAGGACGTTGCTGAAGGAATTTTACTTGACTAACAACTCAACCAATACTAGAGGCATGTACTCTTTGAATTATTTATTTTATTTTCATTCAAGCACGTAATCTTTTAAATATACATCATATATCATTCAACCACTTGTGATTTTATTATCACTTATGTTTCCTTTATCATGTATACTTCCATGTTGTTCTAAAATGGCAAGTGAAGATGAACATTCTGAGCATGAGCACCACCATGAGGATGGTAGGGGTGATGCTAAGAAAGTAGAGGTCCCACACTGATGTGTAGGCTGTAGGAGCTCAGGGCTAAAGGGGAGAAATTGGCAGTCCAGTTTGATGTGACAGGAGCACCTGTTGGGAAACATGCTAGTTCTTTCAAGCATTACATAGGGGTGGTCGTGCGCTATAAGGTGGTAATAGATATAGAAAACTAGCATGATGTTTCTGATGCCTTAAAAGACCTCCTATGGAAAGATATATCTGTGAGTGGAAGTGATATTATTTTAATATGTTTTTTGTTTATTGATTCTAATTTAGTTTGCTTGGAAAGACATATCCTTTTTAAGACAATATTATTGCTTATTTTGTATGTATAGGATGTTTTTCATCTAAATGAAAAAGATCACAAGAAAAAAGTACTACAACATTATGGTGTACGATGGAGGGCTTTTAAGACATATCTCAAAAGAGAATTTATAGATAATCCTAAACAAAAGAAGAAAGCAACATATATATATATATATATATATATATATATATATATATATATATATGTATATGTATATATATATATATAGATCCTAAGGTGTGGGAAAGATTTGTTGCATCTAGGAAATTGGAAGAGTTTCAGGTAATAAAGATTGTGATGTATTATATGAATCTTTTTATACAATTAAGGAGGTGAATATTTTTATATATGTTTGCTAAGTCTAAATTGCAATACCTCATTTTAAATGATTAGGCTATTCACGAGGCCCAAAAGGAAATACGAGACAAAAATGTGCATGGCCATCACTTGGGGCCTGGTGGTTATGCCTTCCGCCACGAACTACAAGAGAAGCAGCTCTCTTCTAGAGAAGAGTCTAGTACAACTCAAGTTGAGCGTCCACCCCGAAACTTGTAGTCGATTGATGCTAGAAAGAATCGAGCAGGTGAAATTGTCAACCACGCAACTAAGCAGGTGGCACAAAAGATGGTAGGTTTATCCCAACTAAGTAAAAAGTAACTCCCACAAACTTAGATTTATTTATATCTAATTGATATTGTGATTTAATATTTTTATTAACTATGAATAGATTGATCTCCATGAGCAAAGGAAGGAAGGAAAGTTCATCCCAACTGGTCGCATGGATGAACTATCAGTTTCTCTTGGTATGAAGGAACATCCTGGCCGTGTTAGGGGACTAGGAGTTGGAATAGGATCAAGTCTTATTTTTGCCCTTTGCAATCTAAAAGAGGTCACGCAGGAGGTCTTACACAATAGGAAGTTGAAGCATTAGTAGCACATAAAGTAAAAGAAATAATGTCTTCATTTCAGCCTACTCAACCTTCTCAACCTATTCAAACTGTGCATCTCTTAGATGATGAGATACAAGCCCATGCTCTAGCTGTAGAAGGTCGTGGGAGCACTCCTAATGACCCACCACAACAATCTGGAGTAAGTTTGTTCTATATATATGGCTATAGTAGGTATCTGGTTTACTGCTTCGTATATAACATATATTATTTCAATTCTAGGTTGGTATGAACTGTAAACTTGTAGTGGAGGTTCCAGAATATAATGTTGTGGCAGCGGGCAAGGTATACAACCTTGGTGGTACATTGTATTGCCAACAAATTACTGATGACATTTTCCGTGTGTCCATCCATCTTGTGTATGAAGGAATGGGGGACAAACCACTACCCATACCTAATCCTGAATATAGTCCAGTTAAAGAAGTAGAGGGTGCTATGGTGGGTTGGCCTAGACACTTAGTTATGAATGATAAGGTATACTTGAATTCTACCATGTTTTTCATATTTTACTGCATATATGAACTCGTGTAATATAAGTATGTAATTTAATTAACATGTTTTGCAAACCAAAAAGTAAAAATTCTACTAGTCGCCCTCCTATGCCCAAGCCATCTTTTATTCCAGAATCCACATTTGATGAGTTGGGAAGTAAATGTAAATGTTTGTGTCGATATTTAGCTAACCAAAGCTCTAGATTACAAATGTTGGTCAATTTAACAGAAGATGCAACTCGGAGGGACTTTGACAATTATATTTTTCATGATGATATTATAGAGTTATTACAGTATGATTGGCTAAATTCTTCAATATTAGAAGTATGGATAAGGTAAGGATCTATCAATATAGAAAATTCCAATACACATTTTCAACCTATTTCAATGTATGAAAATAATTACAAATGTTATACAACCACTTATATACCGAGGCCATAAACTTTGATATAAAGAATGTTGAATTCTTAGTTCCTTCAATCACTAGTCAGGTGAAGACACATATTGAGGATGTGAATGAGTACTTCTCTACTGCATTCAAATATTTTGCTAGTGTGGGAAAGGAAATTATTCTAATTCCTTTTAATGTCAAGTAAGTATTATTACTCAATATAATTTTAATAATGAATAAATTTGTTTATTTTAATGTTTGTTTTATTCTTACTCAAATCTAGACATTGGGAATTATTGGTGGTTGTCCCAAAATTGATGACTCTTTATTATCTTGACCCAATGGGAAATACAGTAAGGGGACACAAATTGAAATTGCCAACAATGGAGTAAGCATAAATTTAGTCAATGCTTCAACATGATATTTCTATTTAGAATTTCTATTTTATGAACTATCGTTTAGTTGATAGGGGTATAAGGGCTTTTTGTGCAGGTGGAGGACAAATACCCACAAAATTAAAGACATTGACTTTGAAAAATGTCAAGGTAGCTACTTTGACAACTGGTTACTCTTATATGTATTAATTTTCAACTCTTATATGTCAACTCTTATAGTCTTATCTCAACTCTATTTATAGTAGTTTACTAACATTAAGTATAATTTGTTATTTGTAGTGTCCTATACAAAATAATGACTGGGCTTGTGGCTACTATGTAATGAAATATATGCAAGCTATTGTCAAACAAGCATCACATGACATTCAGACTATAGATTAGGTAATAAAGAATAACATCATAAAGTTACAAGCGAGTTGTAGACATTTTATAAAATATTAGCATGTGCATTTTCTATTGTAGATATTTACAACTCAGCCTTACACACCCGAGGACTTAAATGAATTTTGAGAAGAGTGGTCAGATGCTTTTCTAAATGATGTCAATATAGCATTGGATTGAATATGTCAGCTCCATTTATGTATGTGGTTTTGGAACTCTTTCATATTTACTTTTGTATCTGACATTAATATCATTTCAGACTTGCAATCTATCATTTGGTAAATGTTATGATGTGATTATTTGTAACTCAACTAAATATATGAATCGTTTTTGTTATGAGTGTGTGGTTTGGAAATTGATAATTCAAATGGACATAAAAGCTAGAAAATGTGGCTTTGGAATTTCTGGCCTGCATCATTTGCAAGTCTTTTCTATTGTAGGTTTTGATCTACTCTGTTATGAAGATTACTGTTCTATTTCTGTAGATTTTTTTTTAAAAAAAATGTACCCTATAGGGTCAGTTATTTTAAACAACCGATCTTGTAGATCTCTAGGGTCAGTTTTTATGGAAAAACTGACCTTATAGGATCTGGGATCATCAGCTCACTTTTTGTAACCTATTGAGTCAGTTTTCTTCATATAACCGTCCTTACAAAGTATCTCTAGGGTCAGTTATTTAGAAAAATTGACCTTATAGGGTTTGTTTATCAGCAAGGCAATCTATAGACTCTATTGAGTTGGTTTTCTTCATATAACTGTCCTTACAGAGTATCTTTAGGGTTAATTATTTAGAAAAACTGACCTTATAGGGTCTGTTTATCAGAAAGGCAATCTGGAGACTCTATTGACTCGATTTTCTTGATATAACCGTCCTTATAGAGTATCTCTAGGGTCGGTTATTTAGAAAACTGACCTTATAGGGTCTAGTTATCAAAGCTCAATATGTAGACTCTATGGAGTCGGCTTTCATCATATAACCATCCTTACAGAGCATCTCTAGGGTTGGTTATTTAGAATAACCGATCTTATAGGGTCTATTTATCAACAAGTAATATGTAGACTCTATTGAGTCAATTTTCTTCATATAACCATCCTTATAAAGTATCTCTAGGGTCGATTATTTAGAAAAACTAACCTTATAGGGTGGGTTATTTTTCTAAAGGTCATATGAAGGTTGGTTTTTCTAAATAACTGACCCTAGAGATACTCTGTAAGGATGGTTATATGAAGAAAATCGACTAAATACAGTCTATAGATTGCTTCTTTTCTCACTTGGGGTTAGTTTTTGACAACCTCTTGGGTCATTTTTTAGTATATAAGGTCGGTTTTCTTTGGTTAAAAAAACTAACCCTATAAAACAATTTCTCTAGAGACGACCACTTAGGCGTCGATTGAAAAGTGACGCTATAGGCTTAAAAAAACCGATCCTATAGACCATTACTGTACTAGTGTGAAGTCGAAAAAGCAACGACTTAAGTGATCACCAAGCTATCTCCTTCAACCACTATCAAGGAAGTCTGAGAATTCCTCAAACATGATGGTTTCTATAGGAGGTTCATGTTCAACTTCAACAAGATCACCAAACCTCTAACAAACCTTCTAGAAGGACATGGAATTCATTTTGAGTCTGATTGCATGAAGAGCTTCAACACTCTAAAAGATCCTCTCATATCAAGTCCCATCCTTAGTGCCTTAGGTTGATGTCTTCCTTTTGAGATAATGTGTGATGTCAATGACTATGTCGTTGGGGTAGTCCTGGGGGAGCATTTTGATAAGAAACATCACACCATATACTATGCAAGTAAGATGTTGGATGACACATAGAAAAATTATTTGACCACTAAAAAGGATCTTCTTGACATTTGCTTCATCAAATAAAATCTATTCTTGACAAGATGGCTAGTAGGACAAGGTAAGATTGGGCTAACAAACTGAATGACACACTCTGGGCATATCGAACCATGTACAAAACTTCATTAGGAACTACACCTTTCACCTACAAGACTTCATTAGGCACTACACCTTTCTGCCTCATATATGATAAATCTTGTCATCTACTAGTGGATCTTGACTAAAATTCTCAATGGGTCATCAATCAGCTCAATTTCGACCTCCGTGCAGTAAAGGAAAACTATCTACTTCAACTATAAGATCTAGAAGAGTTACGACTGATGACATACAAAAACACATGTATCTACAAGGACCTCACAAAGATGTGGCATGATGACCACCTAAAAAGGAGAGATCTAAAGGTCAGAGATCAAGTTCTACTTCACAACTCTTGTCTTTATCTATTTCAAGGAAAGTTCAAGACCCGAAGGTCGGGTTCGTTCATTATTAAACATACCTTCTCTCATAGAGATGTTGTAATTTAGAGCGAGAAGACTTGAAAATTCAGAGCCAGTGCCCAGCATCTCAAATATTATTTTACTATTGTTGATATGCAGGCCAACCGCTCACACCTCTCCCTCCAACTTACCATGATTGACATTCAGGTTCAAGATGTCAATGTTAAACAAATGCGCCTGAGTGCTACTTTCATTTTTACCTAGTTTTCTATTTTACGACATATTTCTTTAGTTAGTTAGTCCATATCTTGATAAGACCATATGTTCTAAACAATTTTTATTATAGGTGAATCACTTTTAATGAACAAAGATCAACCATCAAACTATGGACCAACCAACAAAGTTCTTCCCCTCCATGCCAAATTTAGTGTTTTCGTGCATACGAGCAAATATCTAAGTTTGGGGTGGAGGGTGAGTGGTACATATTCTACTCTCTACCCACACCTATATGTTTTGAACCTATGACCTTATCATTGTACTCATGCATTGAATTTAGCCTATTTTCATTTTTTATTATTTTAAAGATATTATCTAGCTGTCTTAGATCCAAATTTTTGTTTGCATCCATATATATCATCATCATTTAACTCCCCTTACTTAAAGCAACACCTCAAAATGGAAAATGTTTGAAACAACCAATGGCTAGAAATCACCTTATGTGGCCTAGAAACCCAAACATCACGTTTCCCTTAAAAATATGACAACTATTTGAGGAACTGAGAGGGATCAAACACATTGTTCTTTCAACTTACTATAAAAATAAATTCATGGAATCACCACTTTTTCCCTTATCATGCCATTATTTGAATATGATGGGACTAGTAGAAAAACCCGGTGGATTGAATTGTAAATCAAGTTGCATGCTGATCTGATCCCTCTTCTACACTTCTTCCATCTCCGTATCCTCCATCCATAAAAAAGAAAATTAAAAACCATGAAAAGTGATAAACTCCAAGTTTAAGGTGGAACAATCCCTCCCTACTCTATCCATCTCTTCCATACCCTATGCATATGATAGGGGTAAAAATTGAAGATGCCAATGTGCACAAAACAAAAAGAAAATAAATTTTGCAACATATTTATTTGCACAAATAACAGAAATCTCAAGTTGAATAGAGGAGAGATTTTCATTTTCCTTCCCCAACCCCTTCTCTCTAAAATTTCTACCCAGAGACAAATGTATGTCTCATTTTTTATTTCCTTTTCACACACCCCAGTTCTAGATCATGTGTATAATTGTTGTTTCGTAAGATTCTCTGAATTCTCATGAAAACTCTTAGATATGTCTAGTATTGGGAATAGTAGTGAGGAAGTTCTTTTGGGAAGAAAATTTGGAAATGAAGATGTGGATAGACGTGTTTTGTGATCTCAGGAAGTAGGGCTGCTTGGCCATATCAGGTGGTAGGGAAATGAGCATGCGAAGATGAGGCAATCACATGGGGTGAATGTATTAGTATGGCGACTAATTTAGACTTTAAGTTACTCAAGGATGAGCAACATGCAAGTTCAATGTTATTTGATGAATGCATATTTATTCTAGATTTAGCTATATTTTCAGTATAATTTTGCACTTATTTTCATCATTTTAGTTTACAACTAGCTAACATATATAATTTATTAATTTTATGTTAATGTATAGGATTTGGATCCATTTCTCTGGTTTTCATGAAATGCTTGAGATTCATTACATGCTAGGAGTGTAGGAGGTGACATTCCCATTAGTCAAATATCATTACACCTGTCAAACCATCAATTTTCATTGGTATCCCTTCTATCGATTGTCATTCCTTCGAAAGATGCTCGATTTGCCCAAAACATTGACCTTATGCCAATAACCCCAAAGGGTGGACTTGCATCTTCCAAAACATTGACCTTATGCCAATAACCCCAGAGGGTGGATTTGCATCTTCCAAAACATTGACCTTATGCCGCTACCATGAGTGATTACTCCTCTCGCAAGGATGAAGAGAGTAGCCCCGCTACTCAATTTTGTTCTTTCATCGACATCTATTTTTGTATGGACCATTATATGATTAGAAATCAATAGTTTTATGCTTGTAATCTTGTTTGATCGACACGTTTCCATGTTTATTATATCATGGGTATTGAACCCACAATCTAGGGTATCGATTGATTCTAGTTGAAACCTGGATGATAACTTCAATAGTTTTTTTTAGGTGATAGATGTATGATCTCTAGGTAACACGGTGACGATCTTAAAGTGATGTCCACTGAAGTTTTAATCCTAACACCAAAAGGGGCATTTTATTAGCCTTAACAAATATGTTCCATTCTTAGTATGATGTAGTGATAGAGAGAATGTTAGGTAGCAATGGTGAAACTGATTCTACCCTAGAGTTCCCACCCGTTGATTATCAACCCTTTAATTAAAAATTTACTATTTTCAAATTTAGTTTAATAATCAAATCCAAATATTGTGTTAGATACTAGTTCTATTGTGGTCACCTTCATCAAATGATTCTTAAACAAGTTGTCCTTTGGGTTCAATCATGTACTATATTACAATAAGATACGTCCACTTGTAGGTGGTGACTAGTACGCCGACCAGGGTGAACTCTAGAGATTTCACCCCTAGTGAGTTTGTTAGTGCAATATCACGCACGTCAGTTATGATCAGTGATAGGAAGATAATTAATGAAAAAAGACCCTTAAAACCATATTATGGGTCTGTAATCCTTATTCTATTATTTTTATAACTAATCAATTCCACTTACTTATCCTTTAGATTTGTTGTCTGTGTATATGGATGAGATGTTCATAGGTGAGGAGCATAAGGAGGCCTATAATCAAGGTACTTTAGTCAAGGATCTATACCTCATTACTCTAGTGGGTTTTTTTTAAATATTGAGATGATTTTGATATCTAAAATTTCTACTTATGTAATGAAATTCATGTTAACATTATATACTTCTTGCATTTAATTTTCTTGTTTTCATAAACTACATAAGAATGTGATTTCTTTTATGCAATCATTACGTCAAATTTATTATCATGATGACTATTGAATTTCATTATGTCAAATTTATTATCATGATACTTACACATTATGTTTGATTCGATTTTTATGTTTCTTCTCATGTATGTCTAACTGAAACTTGGTTGTTGCATTTGGTATGATGAAAAAAATGTAGTTTATTATGAAGCATTTATCAAAGTTCTCATATAGAGCTTTTAGCTTTTTAAGTGGGACCTAAGGTTGTATTAGGTGATAAGGGAAAATTTTATGAAATGAGGAGAAGTCACCTCAATTGACCAACCATTTGCTGAAGGGATGATGGATGTTCCTTTTGACACACTACTAACAGATCTTTCATAACCATGGGAAGAGATGTTGGTGGTGCTGGTTAAGAATACCGTAGGATTATACTTGAGGTTATCCTAGTGTGATTTCTCATGATTACGACTAAACCTTATGTTGAGGAAAAAGAGGTGCATGTTATGCAAAGAGAAAAATATTATATTAGGAACAAAAGGCATCATTTTTATGAATTGTATTTCCCAAAATACCCTAGAATCTATTTCATGACTCATATGTTCAGAAGTGCTTCCCGTATTTGGTGTAAGAATCTCCTTGAATCCATACATAATCATGCACATGTTTTAGTCTAGACTTAGTTTATGGAGGCATTCTACAACCACTACACGTTAGTGTTATTAACAAAAAGTTGATGTCATGAACAAAAAGTTCAAACAATTCCTCAAACTCAAGTATGTCATAGACATGATAGTTAGAAAATCTTCCATGAGGTATCTTGTTCTTTGATCCAAGAAGTTTTTCATAGATTTAATATTGATCTTAGTTTTTATTGTACATAACATGTATCACGACCCTCAAAATCACACTTGATGTTTCTCATTGATTAGAAGATAATCAAGAAAACAATTTGGTGGGAGGAAGATGACAAGGAGGCATTAGAAAAGCATCTATATCATACTTGAACATTGATATGATCATGAGAATAGGAAAAAATGAGAACATCCCTTTACTAGGATACAATTCTCCAAGTGTGGTAGGCACATTAGTAGACCATGTTGGTACACCCCTTGTGTGTGTTACTATTGTTGATTTGTGGGTCATGTCAAGACTAACTTCCCCAAGACGTTATAGATGACTAGAAGTGGTGCATTCCAAAATCCAAACTCAACACCTAGAGATAAGTTACTGGCTAGTGTTTTTACCATGGTGGTAGAGGAAGAATCTGAAATGATCAATGTATGATTTATTTTCAAGCATGATATCATAATTATATGATTTTTCCCTTCTGTATTATGATAAATACAGACGAATTTTATATATTCATATAATACACATTTACACTTAGGAATTTGATAGAACTGACCCATGAAAACCGTAATACTGATAGTACAAACCATGATTCTCTAAAGTTTCATACCATGAAATCATTGGGATAGATTTATAGAGAAGTTTACATTTCAAGAATATTAGAAACACTCTAAAATGATATATTCATGATCAACCTATATAGATGTAGAATAAGTGTTTTTCATAAGATGTGGAGGATGTCCTAGAACGTTTTTGGATAAGTATCTTAGTCTCTATGTCATATTACAAACTATATTGCTATGTGAAAATTTACCAGTTAAATTTGCAAAATGGTTCTCTGTAAAATTTATTCTATTAAAAGAATATTAGACTAGTTATTCAAATACAATTTTAAATATAAAATAAACTATTTTTTTATTTTATCCCTAAATGAGATTTGGCTATTTGGAATGATTAAAACATAGAAATATATGATATTATGTATTTGGTTAGGTTAATTTATATATGAAGAGCACAATATTTGATTTTCAATAAATTTAAACTCATTTCGTCATATAATCACCACATAAAGAAGATAATTTGGCATATTGGTCAATCTTAAATGAATTTAGGATAAACACAAAGTGTCATGCTAGAATCATAACTCAATTCTAGATATTTGTTTGAGCAAAATTTAATGTAGTAGTAGAAAATAATGATTTTTATCTTTAGAAGTTAATCATCTTTGAAAAAGTTTGTAATATCATTATGACAAAAATAGAAGAATTATTTATTCCATGCATTTATCATAAGTATAAGAATTATTAGGTATATTAGAAATTAGAGTAAATGTTTAGTGGAAGAAAAACTCATGGGATTTTCTAGTTTTCTCTCATGGTCAAATTTAAGAGGGAATTAAGGTTATTATATCATGTACAATAAGAATATGTCTTTCATAAACTATAATGTACAATAAATATGATTTAGTTACTCATGCCTTGATATGATGATATACTGACATTTCATGTTATTTTACAAAGAATCATGAAATAAATATGCTATGGTGAGATGACTATGTTTTTCTTATATCAAGAATATATATATGCAATATTATCAAATTTAAAATCATGTTTGGAGTAATCAAAGTATTACGATGAAATCTATGAATAATGGTTCCCCATTATGTTTAGATCCTTAACATGCCTTATCCACACATTGACACAATCTTCTTTAGTCTTGACAAGCCTTGTACACACTTTTGTGCAGTTCCGTCAAACCTTTATAAGCCATATGTCTACCTTAGGGTGAAATCATGTTTAGTAGATAGATATTCAACTAAAGTAGTCAAAATGAAGTAAGTAGTCCATGTATAACTATTTCATGACTTTCAAATAACTAAAAAATATTTTCCTTATATTATAATTCTATTTAATAGAAACTCAATGCACTTAGTTACCATGCTATGTTGACCTTGCATGTTTATGAATGAGAAGTTCATAGGTGGGGATCATCATAATGCCTAGAGACAACCTGTTACATTTACCTTGCATGGCTATGAATGATATGTTCATAGGTGGGGAGCAGAAAAGTGCCTAGAGACAAAGGACTTCAATCAATGGTTTAGCCTCTAGTGATGTGCCTTATATATAATGATAGGATTGATACATTCCTAAATTTCTTATTTATTAGTATTTCATGTTTATGCATATAATACATTTAGATTTCATTTTTGCATGAACCTCATGATATTGAGAATATTTTATTCCATGATCATTTTTTCAACTTTAGTTTATGATGGTTTTCAAGTTTATGTGACTCTCCCAAGTAAGGACTGAAATCCCGATCATGTACGTTCAATCAAAACTTAGGGTGTTATATCATAAACCTGTAGGCTCTATGAATGACCCATAGTTTTTTATGTTGACTCCATGGTGCTATAGAGTCATACACAAACCTACAAAACTTATCCCAAGATAACCTATTGAAATATACAATGAATTTGTTTTGGTTATGGAACATAGAAAAAATATTTCTAATATAGGTTTACATAGGTTCCATCATAAATATGAATCCATCCAATCAAAGGATACAAAGCCATGATACAAATATCACAATCTTCACTAGGTAAACATAATCACATTTTATAGAAATTCCAACTATGTAATTTAAATCTCAAGGTGACACATCTTTAATATAATAAATTGAGATGATCAAGTGAAGCATGCAATCATACTCATAAACTATGTCTTACCTACTGAAATGGGTTCTCACATGAGGGATTTGGGGACCATAAGAAAAGGGACATCTCACATTCTTCCTACTATTAATGAGTCGACACCATGTTCCATCACTTTGAGAAGCACATTGTATTGGGTATAGTTAATAAGAACTAACTCCTCATGCCAAAACACGGAAATAATGAATGCAACACTTTCCTCTCTACTAATTAGGTGAATCACTATTCACTTGAGGATTAACATAAATGAAGCATTTCTCCTTCAAAAAATAGTTATTCCCTATATATTATCATAGTTGTACTTTAACAAAGAAATATTCACAAGAAAGCGGTTAGTAGGAGGATATATGATCACTTTTACATGATTAGCATTGAAGCACAAATGTAATTGTCAATTGTACAACATTAGGAGTCACACTAGATTTGTATTCAATGGATTACAATGGGGTGGAGCTCAAAGGGGGATGTGTGGGTTTTTTTCCAATTTTTGGTGAACATTGTATAAAATAAAATAAGACTTATTCATTGAAGACTAATATTACAAACACACTAGAGAAAGTTCACTAATGATGTTGTATAATAACACCAAGTAAAACCAACATTGTTATAAGTGTTTCAGTTGAACCTACCTAGGGTCCTATATAAAATTGACATTAAAAATATGTTATAAGTTTCAATCCAGTCATTTGTTGTCATATTGGAGCATCGTTAGTAAAAATGTATACCTCAATTTCAAACTACAACTGATCAATCTTGGTTGAAATTTAGCTAGACCGAGCCATGGTAACCTTTTGTTCATTTTAATAAGATATGATGAACGGGCTTTATTTTTTGGAATGTAGTAAGAAATATAATCTAAATTAGGTCCAAAATGGCATGAGGAATGATGCAGGTGCAATTATGGGCTTCCATACTTCTGTACACATATCTAATATAAAAAAATATAACACAACACAATATATGCTATTTGATTGAGCATAAATTGGTGATATAGTGGCCATTTTTTGTTTTTATTGTATTCTATTTTATACCTTACCACTATATTTATATGTCAGATAAAAATGTTCAATGCATTTATAATTTCAAAATAAGGCCATTTGAGCATTGATACAACAATCTTTTCCTTTTAAATATTGTAACATATAAACTTACTCATTTATGCCATCATGCAATGTGTTATCCTCTTACAACATTATTTCTATTATTAACATATAGTTGTAACTTTCCCCTTTATGTTGATCAAGTAACCTATGAATAATCCTATGGTTCCAATTAGTATCATATATATGACCAACAAAATCATCTGAAAGGGGTTATTGTGTCCCTTCTCAAATAATGCCTAGGTAGGAAAAATTATAAACTAAAATATATTACATCGATTCAAATTTATAAAAAAAAAGTGCAACAATTGTATATCTAAGAATAAATCATGCCATTATTAATCGCATGTATGTTATTCCCTAAAAAGGCCTATTATAGCAACCATTTTAAAAATACTAAACATCATTACATGTAATTGTAGATTTTGGATTTGGTATGGGACTTGTATGCGCCATATATTTTAAGATTACCAATTAACACTAAAAACATGTACTTATTTTAAAATAACACCCTATTTATACAATTTATTTATGTGTATCTGCATGTATAGTATATTCACTCAATAAGCAACATTTTTAACAAGTTAAAATGATATACTAGCATTGAAGAATTGGATGATTTACATTGTCTTGTTGCTATTATAATAGTAGATATATCAAAAGAGATCTAATAAATGACACATTCAATAGAGATAAGTTTATTCTCAATATACTAATTGTTAACAACATCATATTACTAGATCAAAATACATATATTATGGTACAAAAGGTTACTACTATGATGTCCATATACTTTATTACAAAGTATCAACATGACAGTCTATGTTTTAAGGGACACATCATAAAACCACTAGTTTTTCCTTAACTATAAAGATTTAATTCACATAAATAAAACCCCAAAACCTATGATACATATATTGATGTTCTGCAAATCTCTTTGTTTTGCTATTGGAATTTTGTGTTTCTTTCCCATTTGAGCATGATAAGATCATATATCACTAGGAACATATTCATGTAAAGTGTTTGATGAATTCACATTTTCTTAAGAATAAAAACTAGTATTTATGATATACATATATTTTTAGTAAAAATATTATGACAAGAAGCTACAACATATTACAAAAAGGACAAATAACACTACTTACTATTTTCCTAGATAGGATCATTGTAACGACCTTACTTTCAACATACTCCAATTACGGATGGACGTTAAAGTTGAGAGAAATTACCTAAATTACCAATATCAAGATTGAACCAAATAACAAATAATAGCAAAAAAAATTCATTAATTCACAAATATTGTTTACATGATTAATGATAATGCTCCTCTAAGGAGTTACATGAATTTTGAACAAGAAATTAATATGTATTGAGTAGAAGTATCTAGATAATCATCCTTAGCTTAGCTTTATTGTCTTTAGAGGATTTCATCTGATTCATCATGTCTTGTTAACTTCATATTTTGCATTTACCAAAATGGCATGAAACAAAATGTGGGCCAATATATTTCTACATTGTGTGCATTGGATGCATGCAAAAGTGTGCAAGTAGTATGACAACATATAATCAATCAATTACTTGCAAATAAGAAATGGCAATTTCATTACATATTTTAACCCATGATCAATACGCTATCTTGGGTGTGATCACTATCCATTCTAGGGTTCATTTGCATCACCCCTTGACACATATCGTCGTAGGGTTCAAAATATGATATCTTATCTCATGTTCACTCATTGTTTTTTATTGTCTTTGTTTAAAGAGCAAATTTTGCCCCTCTGTGTTTCTCGATTTTTTGTAGAAGAAAGATTGTCCCGGAATACCGAGCCAACCAATAGGGCATTATTGTAGTTCGAATAGAATGTAACTAAACATCCAACAGTTTATTTCAACAATATTTGAGAAATTCTCAACAAACACCGACTATTGATCATGCGAGTAGTCATAATCGTAACCACATATCTTTCCTCAAAGACAACTTAACTTCCAAGTAAATAATAGTAGATGCAACCAATGAAGCAATCTACATGTAATTATTGTATAACACCCAAGTATTACTATTGTGTTCAGAAAATCATTTAAGACCGACTTGGGCACTAAGTTAGGGTTTCATTAGGGTTAGGCTTCCCAAACCATAAGTATCACATTTTAAGGCTTTTCAACTAAGGAAACCCTAATTTTGGCCACATCTAAAATTTTAACCTAGATTAGATCCAAAGTACTCTTTTATCAAAAAGATTAGACTCTACTTCATTAATCAATATATTACCATCACTTTCATCAATCTTATGATATAAGGGTTTATATGTGTTACATATCACTAAAGTTTGCATCTTTAAATATTTTTGGAATTTGAGACAAACTAGATCATAAAACCAGTTTTATTTGTTTACTCATATTTTTATAACAAAAATCATATATAGGTGCAACATATATGGACTTGCCTACAATTTACTAGCACTCTTATAGAATTAATAGGTTTGGGCTAACCAGGGCTCGCAACATAGGCAGCCAACTAGATAAGGGGGTGCACTGCAGGGCTAGGGTCGAGCCAATTGGCTTGCACCAAGCTAGAGGCCCACATTATGTGGCTTAGGGGAGAGTAAGGGGTAAAAGAATGGGAAAAACCCTTACCTCACAAAGGAAGGACCAAGGCTTGGCCCATATTTGTGTGTGTAGCCTTCTCTTCCTTGGTCCTATACCTACTCCCAAGCAGTTGTTCAACCGAGTCAACCTTGTTGTTGACTTTACAAGTTTGGACCCCAGAGCGGTAGACGATTGTGCATGCCTCTCTACATCACTTTTACAAACTTGTTAACTGTATTCAATTTCTCAAAGGCAGTGAGGATCGAGAAAATAGGAAGGAGGTTCCTCGATGGGGTATAGAGGAAAAATGAGGGAGAGGGTGGAGGTTAGGGACATGAATTGGAGGCAAGGAGAGTCTGTATTAGATCTGAGGGGTCTCACACCCTCCGAGGCTATGATGTCTTATATAGGCATGGACAAGAGAGGAGAACTACCACAGGGGTCTGTGCCTCAATGAAAACTGGGTAAAGTCCTTAAAGTACTTCCAAGAAGAGTTATCTGGGGATGGTTGGGTTAAAAACTATCCCTTGAATTCAATGGGATGGTTTCTATGCTTCCATCTAAATCAGAGAGAGAGGTGTGTGAAAAGAGAGAAAGGAAGGTATTGTAGCATGGTTTCCTTGTACAACTGGAGGAAGGATACAACACATACAACCTTGATATTGGATTGGATAGTCAAGGGCCATCCATCAATTCAAGGGTTGATCCCTATGTTTCTCAAATTGATTAAAGTGACTTTTAATACATTTATCCACTGGTCCTTTCACTTTAAGGAGTTTTAGTAAATTCATATCTCTCTCATCAATTATTCAAATATTCCAATTTTATTGGAAACCTTTTAATCACTGAATCTCAGTTTGGGCAAGGTTTAGTGGAAAAGCACATATATTAAATGTATTTTACTTGCCTCCTAAGTAATTTTTTTATTTGAATTATTTCATGTATACAATGACTCCGTTTCTTACCCAATTTCTAGAATTCTCTTAATTTCCTTATTATATTTATTTATACCAAAAGTCAAACTGAGATATTCTTATTTAATGCCTCAAAACTTGTGTTGCCATCTAGGTTATATAATTACTCCATTAATTATCTAAATCACACCATATCTAAGAATCTCTTAGAAACTTTCCCATCAATTCATATTTTAGTTATCTAATAATTTACAAAGTCGATATCTTTTATTTATGCATGAATTCCTTTTTTTTTCTAAGACTTGTGCCATAAGGACCTATTTGTAAAATAAAAATTCTCATGGGCCTCACTTCGGGCCATGGTTTGCACGAATGCCACAAATTGTATATCGTTATTATAATTAGGGAATTTATTTATAAAAACAAATTTTAAACTTAAATAACTCCAAATTCACCAATTTTGAGGATATTAATTTCACCCCTCCTTAAAAGGAATTTTGTCCACAAAATTCACACCTAGTAAGGTTAGGATGAGTGATCACACATATTAGATGCAAACCTTAGATTAGAAACCAACCTTTACTACTGTGGAAATTCCTCATGTTGTTTCTAAGAATTGGTACCTGAATTTGATTCTGGAGTATATATCCATGTCCTAATCCATTACATGATATTAGCATCTTGTTATTGCATTTCCCTTGTGATTTCTATTTTTCTTGGTGACTATCCTTTCACCTAGTTTTCCAACCTATTATTCATATATTTTCACATAAGGGTGAGGTATCACCTTAAACCCTAGATCATGCCATTATACTCAACATAGGGTATTTATTCTCATATGTAAATTTTTAAGCATAACATGTGTTTACCGAATCTCACTCCATCATAACAAGATGAAATAAGCATTTGACTGCAACCCAAATACAATGTTCATCCCATTCCAAGAGTAGAGATGGTGTATCAACACATTATCTTCTAATTTCACATTTTGGTTGAATCATCCTAAATAATGACTCCAAACCATGATTACTTTTAATGCCACTATATTCTCATATTTCATGAACTCAAGGGGTAGTGCCTTACTCACCCTTAAGTTTGTGCACAACTCCCTTTAAGGATTTATCAACCTTGTTACATGACCTCTTGTATCTTTTATATCTACATCTCATATATAATTATACTAGTCACCTCCTTAAGGTTTCTAGGGGTACAAGTACCTCTGCAGTGATCCCCTCTTGGCCTCATGGACCTTATGCACTTATGGATTTCCTCTCATATTTACCCTTTGGGCCTCATGAACTCATGAATGTGCCCAATCTTCTGATCCATGGGCCTCATACAAGATAGATGGCTATATCCTGACTCCATAGTCTTATGCATTCAGGGCATGGTAACCTCCTAATTTCAAGGGTCTTATGTAACTTTAATCCTCCCTACTTGACCTTAGGGTTGACTTAGGGATCTACCATGCCTAGGGTCCATTGAGACATCACAACTTTAACAATTTTCAAGAACATTATTCCCTTATGTAATTCTTTAAGCCAAAATTACTCCATCTCTTATGGTGAACATTATTCACTTATATCCCTTCATTGGATTCATGGATACCTTCCCTTCCGGTCTTGGCCCTATACTGTCAACCACTTCCATATTCACTTTTCCTTATGCCCCTCAGAGATGGCATACTTGGGTTCAAAGAATTATGCTCAATATATTTGCTTTCATATTTTGTATACTTAATCCTTTGCACCTTAGGTGGCATTCAGGGTTACCTAAATTCTTAAACTAATTTGTAAACTCACCCTTATAAAGAAGGTACTAATATAAGGCATCTTCTTGACTCATAGGAGGTGGTTAGGATCTCTAGATACAACTCGACCCCACATATTTAGGGTTTTGCCTCCCCTATACGTCCTTTTACCATTCTTGAGTTAACCCATATCAAGCCGGGACACCCATCCAAAAAGTTGAATCGAGGGTTTCATATTTCAATTCTTTTATGAAATCAATATATATCAAACATGCATTTTCTATTATAATACCCTCCCTGGGGTTTTTTCCATGTAGTGGACTTAGGCCACCTTCCCCTACAGGGTCTTGGTGCAATGCCAGCCTTCCTCTCAAGGAGATTGACCTTTTATGACCTTCCCTTCCAGGGGCTTGATCTTTTGTGACCTTCCCCTCCAGGGGTTTGATCTTTTGTGACCTTCCCCTCCAGGGACTTGATATTTTACGACCTTCTCCTCCATGGTCTTGCTCCTGTGTGACCTTCCCCTCTAGGAGGTTGATCATAATCATATCAATGACTTTATTCCATATCCAAACTTCCAGAGATATGTATCTGAAAGCCCTTCACATGAATCCTGAATGAATTTCTCCACGTGCATGCATGCACAAGAAAGTGGGTTACCTAAATTCATTTATATTTCCTCATTCTTCTTACCCTAATTATGGTTCAAATAGGTAAGGTCTCTATCTCACCCATACTACTCCTATTTCCCAAGGATTAAGATTTAGGGTTAGGGTTAGGGACTACACATTGCATCTTAGAGTATCTATATCCCTTGACCCACTAGAGTTTTCTTAAACCAACCCTAGTCCCATCTAGGGTTCACCATATCAAGGAAAAACCCATAAAACAAATTTTCTTTACTTTATCATTATTTCTACATTACATGTACAATAATTGGAGGAGGATGCCTTGATCCTACTTGAGGGAAATTTCCTTTAGGGTTTATTAAGAAATAGTATAAGATGTGGATGAAATTAGAGATTATAAGACTTAGAGGAAACATTACTTCAAGCAAACCCTAGGTTATGGCCAGACTAGTATGACATTGTGTAATGGTGTCCTTGTATACCAACTTGATGGCACATATGAAAATATTGCCAACTCCCAAAATCAAGATCCTTTCTAGAAACCATCACCGTCACATTATGCCTTAATTATTATCCTTATATTTCTAAATATTACTTGACATTATCCACTATTAAATATTATTTGAAGAACTTGACGCTCTGATACCAAATGTAAGGACCTTACATTTTAGCATCCCTAATTAAGGAAGGACCTTAAATTTTAGAGAAATTACCTATAATTCCCAATATCTTGATTTACTCGAATCACAAATAATAGAAAATAATTTCCATTAATTCACAAATATTATTCACAAGATGAATATTAATGTTCCTCTAAGGAGTTACATGAATTTCTAACATGAATCCAACATATATTGATAGGTAATTTCTAACTAATCCTCATTTACTTAGCTTTAATGTCATTGGTGGACTTAATCTGATTCATCGTGTCTTGATATCTTCATATTTTGCATTTACCTAAAATGGTGTGAAACCAAAATGCAAATTAGTATATTGCTACACTGTATATGTGGGGTGCATGCAAAAGTGTGCAAGTACTATAACCACATATAACCAATCAATTACATTCAAGTAAGATTTGGAAATTTCATTACATATTCTAACCCACGATCAATATGCTATCTTGGGCATGATCACTATCCCTTCTAAGGCTCGTGGGCATCACTTCTCAATACATATCGCCCTAGGGGTCAGAATATAATATTTTATCTCATGTGTTTCCATAGTTGTGTTATTGTTGAATAGAATGTAAATAAACATCCAACAATTAATTAGAACAATCTTCAAGAAATCCTCAACAAACACCGATAATCGATATTGTGAGTAGTCATAATCTTAACCACATATCTTTCCATAAAGATGAATTAACTTCCAAGTAAAAAAGATTAGATGCAACTGATCAAGAAATCAACATGTAATTATTATATAACACCCAAGTATTACTATTGTGATCACAAAATCATTAAGACTATATTGGGCACTAAGATGAGGTTTCATTAGGGTTTAGCTTACCAAAGCCTAATTATCAAATTTAAAACTTTTCAACTTTAGAAACCCTAATTTTGGAAACATATGAACCTTTTGACCTAGATTAGATCTAGAGTACACTTTTTGTAAAAAATATTAAATTCTACTTAATTAATCAAGATATTACCATAAATTTCATCAATTGAATGAAATTAGGGTTTATATGTGTTACATGTCACTAATGTTTGCATCTTTAAGTACTTTTAGAATTTGAAATAAACTAAGATCATAGAACTAATTTTACTGGATTCCTTATATTTTTTTGATTAAATCATGTATATGTTCGATATATATAGACTTACCTATGATTTAATAACATTTTTATAAATGTAATACTTTTGGGCCAACCAACTATCACCACATAGGCTGCAACTGGATAAGGGGGTGTGCCACGGGGTTAGGACTGAACCAATCAGATCATGCCAAGATGGCATCCCACATTGTGTGGCTTAGGTGAGAGCAAGGGGTAAAAGGATAGAAAAACCCCTCACCTCAGAAAGACAGACCCGAGTCTTGGCTCATCCTTTCATGTTTAGCCTTCTCCTTTCTTGGTCCTCTACCTACTCACGAGTAGTTCTTCGACTGAGCCTATTGGTATGTATGCCCAGAGATCCAATCATATGGTGATTGGATTATGGAATTAAATACCCGATTTGATAATAATAAAAGTAATTCCATCTAATATGTTTGTCTTAGCATGAGATGATGACACAGACATAGTAGATATCTAAACAATGATGTTACTCAATGATATATGTCTTCAAGTACGTGACTTGAATAATGAGATCATACGAATGTTAAGAGTACATCCATTCTTGTTATGTTCCGAGTCAAATATTATTGTTGAAGCAAAATAGACAACATAACACATAAAACTATAGTGTGTGTTGACTGATGACCGAATCTCATTAGTCATGGTATATGATATCAAGTCAAGCACATAAGTACATGGTAGAGAATAATGTATCAGATAGACCCACCATGAGAGTGATACATGGAGACCATGGAATGGTAGTCAGAATCATCTCTCATAGTGATAAATGATGATTTTAGTTCTTTGACATGAAGTCACTCATTCATCACATGTCATTCATGTACTTTGACATCATCCACCATGATCCTAAATAAGGGTTTCCATAAAGGTGGTTCATGGGTGCATTGTGACACGAGGGGATCGAGTGTGAGTGATGTAGATGGGATTTGTCCCTCCTACATGGGATTGATGTCGAAGGTCTCTTGATAAGTGAGGCTGAGAAATGTACGACCATACTCATTTGATTCAATATGTGATATGTGAGCTCACATGCATCTTAGACAGTTTTCTCTAGTTCAATCAACATAGATTGAACGTTGAGAGGATGACGATTCCATGCCTTGAGCTCAATTGGGATATCAGAGACAAAGGAACTATACGATCACAATAACATTGATCACAAATCGTAGATTGAAGTTGTTCTCCAACTTACCTGGATATTCTACGCACTCCACAAAAGGAGTCAAGGTACAATTTTTACAAAAAAAAATTAATAAAGTGCCAACTAAAAATGAAAAATGAGCATAAAACAAAGAAAATAAAGGTTGGTTTGCCTCCCAACATGTGCCATTGTTCAACTTTCTAGACTAGACAGTGTGTAGAGAAAGAAATATATGGAATGGTGCAAAGTTGCACCATGTATAATCTGACATTCGAACTTTTCTAGCGTTACCCTAAAGATCCTGATATTTTAGGTATGGGGGTCCTAACTTCCACATGATCTCCTATGACTGAGATCCATCCCATAAAGTTAGGACCAACACATATGAAATGGAATGGATGATAGGAAAAGTGTTTCCATATGAAAAAGATTTAATTATGATCAAGTAGGATTTCAATTACTAGATCAAATAAGAGTATATATAAGTGAATGAGATGACAATCACGAGAAATTTAATATTTCATCGAGTGTTATTGGACAGGATAAAGCATGCACTCATATTTGATATTTTTTGTTTATTCTAGACAGTCCTAGGGAATTTCAGATAGAATATGTGGCAAACAAATCTCAAAAACATGATCTACTTAAGTGAAAGCGTTCGTAGCAGTGGATTACTAAAAATCACTAAAAATTAACGCCATTTACGAAGAGATACATACATTGTAAAACTCTTTCAAAAAGAGCCAAAGTAATTCAAATACATTCTGGTTCACAAGTACATATCTTGTACCGTCTCTTCTCGAGGATCACTTACATCAGCTGCCCTATTAAAACTGTACATAGGCAGCATAAGAACCTCGAGGCATCAAGCCAAAATCTCAGATCGATCTATTAAACTAGTTACTGACTCTGAGGACCTGAGAGTACAGAGACGACACATAGGACTCTATATACAAGACATGACAGCCAGTGTCTCCACCTGAGAATTCACTACTGTCCCTGATGCTGTTGTTACTTCTCTTCCCTTGTTGTAGGGTTTCTGCCTCTTCCTCCGCGTCTACCTAAAAAGTTGGATCCCACAGGGGTGAGATAATTGAAATTGCCCCAGCAAGAGATATAACTCTCCGCCAGAAACATTATTATTACAGTTTATTAGAGTAAAACTGAGCAGATGAATCATATATTTTCAACAGCAGTTAAATCAATGTCTAAACAGGTTAGAACAATAATCTTATTGAAATCATTTCAGCTATAACTTGTTAAAGAAGCATGTCACTTATCCAATAAGGAATATGAAGAACATGTATAATGTTTATGCATCTAGGATATGCTAAGAAAGATAACATCAACCAATGATTCTCGTATTTCAACCTTAAGCAAATACGCTACATGGTTGATTACATTTTACAATCATACTTAATGCCCTGAAGAGATGAAGTATACCGTTCATGCTCCAACTGACCACAATTACATAAGGAATCAGTACCACACAAGGTCAATGGAAGAGCCGGACTCCAAGACCTCACCCTTCTCGGTCAGTACGAGATTATTTGGCAGAGACATCATGAGTCAAACTACAATTATCTTTCCAGGGTATATTGGCATATTCTCTATAGAGTTATAGCCCACAACATATACTCTCTTTAGGGTTATGGCCCATAGCCAATGCCTGGTATCATATCATGGAGTCATGGCCCGCAACCATACTCTTACTAGGGTATGGTCTGTAACCAATCTCATACATAGGATATAGCCCGCATCCATTCCTATGGGGCACGAGGATATAATTTCCCAATTACCCCCACATATTCAAAAATATGCACTTCGAGTTTAACTCGTTTCACCATTCAACAAATTCTGACGTTGATGGATCTGTGGTCAGGGAAACTAAATTATATGATATCACTTGATTAGTTAAGTGTATTACCATATTCTTTTAGCATCAAACAAGTTTCCAAACATCAATTATTTTAACAATTGCTACAAAGAATGTGTAATACTTTCATCAAGTACTGTTCAAATCTTTAATAAAGCATTGGGATCTCAATCCCTCATCTCATCAGGAACATTCTCATCCTTTCACAAACTCATCATCACGATTATGGAAAATGTGTGTTCAAACCCTCAGTTTATCAAGGAAAACTTGTCACCGCTTATCAGGTAACTAATACCTTCAGGTCATCTGACCAAGGTAAACATGATACTTTGTACATAAGCATCTCACATGGCTTACAAAGCCCATTTCATCTCTTGTTACCTCTTACTAGGCAACAAAGCATGTTATGGCTCACAAGACCCATTAACAATAATAAATGAAACATCATAGCTCATACCTGGCTATGCTCATCATCTCATGATACCAGCATGGTTAGTAATTATGACAGCAACTATATCAATTACATATATGCACTATGCAGTACAAGGATATCACCACTATTCCCTTATTAGGGTTAGGGTTTCCCAATTCATGTCAGTTAGGGATACTCATCCCATTAACCATCATTAGGTCTATGGTTAATCATCTCATTGCCCAAAATTAGGGTTTCATGTACTATAAGCCAAAATTGGGGTTTCTCATATCTTTGCCCTGCATTAGGGTTTTACACATCATTACCCTGAATTAGGGTTTCTTACAACATTTCCCCAAATTAGGATTTCATGAAGCTTTACCCAAATTTAGGGTTTCATGAAACATCCTCTTTTAAATTAGGGTTTACTAATAAAATACCCTAAATTAGGGTTTATCATATGATTACCCTAAATTAGGGTTACACCATCACCCTGGATTAGGGTACCACTTATCATTGCCCTAAATTAGGGTCAGGGTTCATTAACCTTCTCGATCAGGGTTTTATGAGCTTATCATCCTAGATCATACCCTAATTACATATTTCATTTTGAAAGTGTTGAAGATTAATCACTACATGATTATCACTCACGTATGAGTTCCTCTCTTCTCATCTTTTCTAGGATGTTAATTACTTCAATCTTGATTAGGTTGAATCAATTTGAATGCAGGGTTGGCATAGTGTATTGATTCATTGCTTCCATAAGCATCAAATGTCAATTATTCTAAGCATACTTATTCACTAAGTACCTTATTCATACATTTATTGTAATCAACCTTGAGATACTTTATGATCACTCATTTAGGTTTGAGGTTAATTGATCCTTCGAACAATTTGGATTGAAATCTCCAAACAATCTTGAATTAGTACCTTCAAACAGTTTGAAACCATTTAGACCTCCAAACGGTCAACTCTCCCAAACCCTCAACACGACCAAATGGTCTAGAATCAACACTTCAAACAGTTTTGAAACCATTTAGACCTCCAAATGGTCAACTCTTTCATACGGTCAACATGACCAAACGTTCTTGAATCAACATCTCAAACGGTTTTGAAACCGTTTAGACCTCCAAATGGTCAACTCTTTCATACAGTCAACATGACCAAACAGTCGTGAATCAACACCTCAAATAGTTTTGAAACTGTTTAGACATCCAAACGGTCAACTCTCCCAAACAGTCAACACTTCCATACGGTCAACTCTTCCATACGGTCAACATGACCAAACGATCTTGATGAAACCATTTGAACCATCAATTACAGTTTTGAAATCAAGAAACCATCTATTAGGGTTTGCAATCAAGAAACCATCAATTGTTGACATTATTGGAACTAATTCAATTGAAACCATTGAATCACCATTCAACCATGACATGACCTGACTGTTGGTATGTATGCACATAGAGCAAGTCATATGATGATTGTAATGGGATACTTTTTAAATGATTTGAATAATAATAAAGGCAATTTCCGATCTATATGTCTGAACTGTTTCTGAGATGATGGTGTAACATGATAGATGTCTAAAGAATTGTTCTACTCAATGACGTATGCTTTTGGGTTGAGGACCTAAACGATGAGATCATACGGATGTTAAGAGTATACATTCTGGTTTGGTCCATAGTCGATTGTTATTGTGGAAATAACCATAGACATCAATAACACTAAAGACTAGATTGTGTGTTGGTTGATGACAAAATCTCATTAGTCATGATATAGTGATATCAAACCAAGCACATAGGTACTTGTTAGAGAACAAGGTACCAGAAAGACCCACCGTGAGAGTGACACATGGAACCATGACTTGGTAGTCACAGTCAGCTCTCACAGTGATGGTGGTGAGTGTGATTCTTAGACCTGAAATCACTACACTCAACACATGTCATTGGGTACACTTTGACATCATCAAACGTAGTCCTGAAACATGGTTTGCTATAAAGGTGATGATTGGGTGGCTTTGACACATGGGGCTTTTGAGGGGTGAAGTGATAGATATGGTATTTGTCCCTCCTGAGGGAGTTTGATATCCTTGGCCACTTGATGAGTAGGATTGAGAAAGGGATGTGCATGCACGTGTGAATCAATATGTGATATTGATGTCACACACATCTCACTCGGTCTGCTCTGAGATCAAGGAAATTAATGAACGTTTGACAGGATGACTATTCCATGCCTCGAGTTCATTTTGGATATCAGTGACAAAGGAATTATACATTCACTGTAACACCATTCACGGATTGTAGGATTGAAAGTTGTTCTCCAACTTTCTATTTCACTTGGGTAGCAATGATGTGTGACTAGGCACCGCTCTTTGCTTGTGAAGTCATAAGTGTTATGGACTTTCACTGCCAATGTGAAATGGACCTACAGGGTCACACACATAGGATTTAACCTGGAAGAGGAGTTGTACTCTGAGAAGTGCTATGCAAAGTTGTCATTCTCTCTGGTTTTGGTAACCGAGAGAGAGCCCGAGCAAGTGCTTCCCGCAAAGGGAGGTGCAGCAAGGGAAGACAACTGCAGTTGCAATTGGCAGCAGGAGAGTGTGTTGGCGACTAGTATGTCAACAAGAGGGTGTGAGTCCTTCCACTTCCTTGTGGGACAAGGAGTGTGGAGTTCCAAGTGGTCCGTGTGGACTACTTCAGAGGTGGGAGGTCACTGCCGCTCAGGAGGACAACTGTCATCCGACAGTCCGGTAGGAGGAGGAGTCTTTAGTCCCGATGCGACCAGGAGCTGCACAGACACCGTCCAAGATAGGAGGTGAAGACCACACAAGGCACGAGGTACTGTCGCCGAGAAAGCCTCGGGACAAGGTATGATTCACAAACCATCATTCCTATTATATAGACGTTGACGCGATTCCTTTCGTTATGGGTTTAGGGGAGAAATTTGTTTGTTTCCGTTGCTTCTCTGCCTCCTCAAAAACCCAACAGTGGTATCAGAGCCACGTCAACCGCTCTATATTTTAGGATTATCAATATTATCGATTTTGGTTTGTCGCCTTTATTTATTGCAATGCGAATAATATCGGCTTTATACATGTCCAATCCACAAATCCCAAATATACATATATGATATGTAATATTAATGCACTCGATACGCATCGCCCTTAAACAAGTTTTGTGGTGGATGTGTAGCATGATTATGGCCTATAAACCCCTTAAACAAGTTTTGTGGTGGATGTGTAGCCCTTAAACAAGTTTTCCTACCTTTGCTCCCCCCCGAATGTAACTCGGGGTTTCATAATTAAATTGTAAATAGGATAGATTTTATTTCATGTTATGTCAAAGAACGGCGGACGACCTGAGACGATCGGTTGAAGGCGTGAACCGATCGGTTGGTGATCTAGACGGCCAGTTAGAGGAGCAAGACGAGCAGGTGGCAACCTAAGGAGATGCACGACGACCGGTGAACCAATCGGCTGGAGGTGTCAGTCGATCGGCTGGTGGCACCCGAACAACCAACCTGATGGCGAGCCAATCAGTCATGGAGATGAGCTGATCAAACCCAGAAAGGCAGGAACATATTTCATCTTGTACAGGTTGCATATGATGTAGACCTAGATGACCGTGATTCCTCTTGGCTCGAGGAATCACAATAGGATGGCCATAATCATTGCTTTTATCATTTTGCATGTTTTCTGTGGGATATAGCATGTATATGAAACTTACTATATATTGTGGTGATTGGATATGTATATGTATATAAAAACCAAATCCCTCATTAAATATTATGTTTTAGATGCCTTCCAAATGCGACACATGTGAAAAGCTTGATCGACCAAGTGTGGGCACGCCCAAGCGTGGTGCACCGTCTATCTCATGGAAGCGTGAAGGATGAATGTGTGGGTCTGCCCAAGCAGGGTGCATGTTCATCGTGTTGGCTTTGGGTCAGACTTAACAAGGTGACCTAGATAGGATCTAGCACCTTGAGGCATGGAGATGATCATGGCAAGGAGTTGCATATGACATCTTTCAAAAGTTTCATATGATGCAATTGGCAAGAGTTGCCTACCTGGAAGATCTGCGTTGTGGGTGACAACCCAAGCTGGTCCATGGCTCAGAGGATTTCAGGATCTTGACCCACTAGAACATTGTACGCTACAATCTTCCGAATTGATGGTGAGGGCTATCAATTTGAGTCAAAATAGTGGGAGCGGTAATTAATTAAAGGCCTAATTAACTATCGTCAAATTTATTCAAATCAAATCAAAAGGTTTTGACAAATGCAAATTTTCTCTTGTAGAATGGCAAAAGAATCATCTTTTAAAATGGGCAAATTAATTGAGAATAAATTCCATAACTGGTTGAGGATTGTGAGAAGTGTTCTGCACAATCCAGATATACCAGGAGCCTTTGAATCCACTCTATGTACGCTTAATGCGTTGGTGAAGAAGAAAGTAGGTAAGGGAGAGAAGTGTTCTCTCGCCAAACCAATTTCTTCTACATGGAGAGGATGGAAGGAAATATGGAAGAAGAAGTCAGAGATAGAGATCTCTACTTCTGGTGTATACGTGATAGAGATTAACTTTACTACTTCTTCGTCATGGGTACTTGATACCGGATGCGGATCTCACATTTGTTCAAATGTGAAGGATCTTAAGAGAAGTAGGCCTTTGGGGAAAGGCGAGGTTGAACTACATGTTGCTAATTGGACAAGGGTTGCTGCCAGTACCGTAGGAACCTATGAGTTAACTCTACCTAGTGGGCTAATAATAGAGTTGAAGAACTACTATTATGTACCTGCCATAAATAGGAATATCATTTCCGTCTCTTGTTTGGACAAGGATGGATTTGAATTTCTTATTAAGAATGGAACTTGTTCCATTTCTAAAGATGGGATCTTTTATGGCAGTGCCCCAATGTCTTATGGTCTATACATGATAGATCTAGAGACAAGTGTATACAACATAAACACCAAAAGGCAAAAACTCAACAACTCAAATGAAACGTATCTTTGGCATTGTCATCTAGGGCACATAAATGAGAAGCGCATTTCTAGACTCCATAAAGATGGTTATCTAGACTCTTTTGATTATGAATCAATAGAGACATGTGAGTCTTGTTTGTTGGGCAAGATGACCAAGACTCCCTTTTTAGGTAAAGGTGAGAGAGCTAGTGATCTATTAGGACTCATACATACTGATGTATGTGGGCCTTTTAGAACTAATGCCAGAGGTGGGTATCAGTACTTCATTACCTTTACTGATGACTTCAGTAGGTATGGCTATGTGTACCTGATGAAACATAAGTCAAAAACCCTTGAAAAGTTCAAGGATTTCATGAATGAAGTACAAAACCAACTTGGTAAAAGTATTAAGGCACTTCGATCTGATCGAGGTGGAGAATACTTAAGCCAGGAGTTTGAGGACCTTCTGCGACCCTGTGGTGTTGTATCACAATGGACTCCGCCTGGAACACCACAACATAATGGTGTGTCTGAAAGAAGGAATCGCACATTGTTGGATATGGTGCGATCAATGATGAGTTTTGTTGATCTTCCAATTTCTTTATGGGGTTATGCTCTTGAAACCGCCGCGTTTACACTTAATTGTGTACCATCTAAATCGGTTCAAAAGACACCATATGAGATATGGACTGGGAAGCGTCTCGATTTGTCTTTTCTAAAGATTTGGGGTTGTGAGGCTTACGTTAGGAAAATGTTTCCTGATAAGCTTGGACCCAAATCCGATAAATGTTATTTTATTGGATACCTCAAGGAAACAAGGGGATACTATTTATACCACCCTACTGACAACAAAGTGTTTGTTGCCAGGACAGCTGTGTTCCTAGAGAAGGAATTTATTTCCAAAGGAAGCAGTGGGAGGAAAACAGAGCTTGAAGAGGTTCAAGCCCAACAAGAAAACATAGAACTGGTAGATGTACAAGAGGAAATTGGAGATTCACAAGGTGTTGTCGAATCTCAGTCTCCTCAGGTAACATAAGGACCTCGTAGATCTAGTTGGACCCACCTTGAACCTGAGAGGTTTGGATACCTTGTGACTGAGGAAGGTGGTGAGTTGATCATAGATGATGATCCAACTACCTACGTAGAGGCTATGGAGGGACCAAATTCTGAGAAATGGCTTGAAGCCATGAGATCCGAGATGGAATCCATGTACTCCAACAAAGTATGGACTTTGGTGGAACCACCCGAAGGGGTAAAACCCATAGGGTGCAAGTGGGTCTTTAAGAAGAAGATCGACATGGATGGAAATGTGCAAACTTATAAAGGCAGATTGGTTGTGAAGGGATTTCGACAAGTTCAAGGTGTTGACTATGATGAAACCTTTTCTCCAGTTGCCATGATTAAGTCCATCAGGATCATGCTTGCTATTGCAACTTATTATGACTATGAGATTTGGCAAATGGATGTTAAAACTGCATTCCTTAACGGGAATATAAATGAGGATGTGTACATGACACAGCCTGAAGGTTTTGTAGATCCAAAGAATGCCAATAAATTCTGTAAGCTACAAAGGTCAATCAATGGATTGAAGCAAGCATCTCGGAGTTGGAATCTTCGATTTGATGAGGAAGTCAAAGTGTTTGTCTTTATTCAAAATGAAGATGAACCTTGTGTGTACAAGAAGGTTAGTGGGAGCTCAACCACATTCCTCATATTGTATGTGGATGACATACTTTTGATGGGGAGTGATGTCTTAGCTTTAGAGAAGGTAAAGACTTGGCTTGGGAATACTTTCTCAATGAAGGACTTAGGAGAAGCATCCTACATTCTAGGAATTAAGATCTATAGAGATAGATCTAGAAGGCTTCTCGGACTAAGTCAGAGCACGTACATTGATAAAGTGCTGAAGCAGTTCAGCATGGAGAACTCAAAGAGAGGCAACATCCCCATGCTACATGGAGTCACCATCTCTAGAGCTCAATGTCCCTAATCTTGTGAAGAGAGGGAGCGTATGAATGGGATCCCATATGCATCAGCCATCAGATCCATCATGTACGCTATGTTGTGCACACGCCCAGATGTCTCGTATGCTCTCATCATGACGAGAAGGTACCAGTCAGATCCCGGGGATGCTCACTGGACAGCCGTGAAGAACATCTTCAAGTACCTACGAAGGACTAAGGATCAGTTTCTTGTTTAAGGCGGTGAGGAAGAGCTGGTTGTAAAGGGTTACACCGATGCAAGCTTCCAAACTGATAAAGATGATTACAGATTGCAGTCAGGATTTGTGTTTTGCCTTAATAACAGAGCTGTGAGCTGGAAGAGTTCCAAGCAAGAAACAATTGCTGATTCTACTACAGAGGCTGAGTATATTGCTGCATCACATGCAGCAAAGGAGGTTGTATGGATCAGGAAGTTCATTTCTGAACTTGGTTTAGTTCCCAATAGTTGTGATGTAATTGATCTTTATTGTGACAATAATGGAGATATTGCACAAGCTAAGGAGCCCAGATCACATCAGCGGTCCAAGCACATACTGCGGCGCTTCCATCTCATACGAGAGATCGTACAGTGAGGAGATGTGAAGATTTGCAAAGTACCAACTGAAGACAACATAGCTGATCCACTGACTAAGGCCCTTTCTCAGCAGAAGCATGATGTTCATGCTAGGTCACAAGGACTGCGATTCCTTGGTGACTGGCTCTAAGTGCAAGTGGGAGTCTGTTGGTATGTATGCCCATAGAGCAAGTCATATGATGATTGTAATGGGATACTTTGTAAATGATTTGAATAATAATAAAGGCAATTTCTGATCTATATGTTTGAATTGTTTTTGAGATGATGGTATAACATGATAGATGTCTAAAGAATTGTTCTACTCAATGACGTATGCTTTTGGGTTGAGGACCTAAACGATGAGATCATACGGATGTTAAGAGTATACATTCTGGTTTGGTCCCTAGTCGGTTGTTATTGTAGAAATAACCATAGACATCAATAACACTAAAGACTAGATTGTGTGTTGGTTGATGACAGAATCTCATTATTCATGATATAGTGATATCAAACCAAGCACATAGGTACTTGTTAGAGAACAAGGTACCGGACAGACCCACCGTGAGAGTGACACATGGAACCATGACTTGGTAGTCACAGTCAGCTCTCACAGTGATGGTGGTGAGTGTGATTCTTAGACCTGAAATCACTACACTCAACACATGTCGTTGGGTACACTTTGACATCATCAAACGCAGTCCTGAAACATGGGTTGCTATAAAGGTGATGATTGGGTGGCTTTGACACATGGGGCTTTTGAGCGGTGAGTGATAGATATGGGATTTTTCCCTCCTGAGGGAGTTTGATATCCTTGGCCACTTGATGAGTGGGATTGAGAAAGGCACGCGCATGCACGTGTGAATCAATATGTGATATTGATGTCACACACATCTCACTCGGTCTGCTCTGAGATCAAGGAAATGAATGAACGTTTGACAGGATGACTGTTCCATGCCTCGAGTTCATTCTGGATATCAGTTACAAAGGAATTATACATTCACTGTAACACCATTCACGGATTGTAGGATTGAAAGTTGTTCTCCAAATTTCTATTTCACTTGGGTAGCAATGATGTGTTACTAGGCACCGCTCTTTTTTTGTGAATTCATAAGTGTTATGGACTTTCACTGCCAACGTGAAATGGACCTACAGGGTCACACACATAGGATTTAACCCGGAAGGGGAGTTTTATCCACAAGCCATGTTTAGATTGATTACTAAAGGAGTTTAGTAGTTCAATTAAACACTCAATTAATCGATAGCTCAATATCATATTGTTCATGGTGTTGGATGCATTGATTGGAGTATCGGATTGATTGAAATCGCATTTGACTGGTTCTGCACAACCTGCACTCCCAACCGATCGGTTCATGTGATGAACTGGTCGGCTGAGCTTGCTGAACCGGTCGGCTCAATTGTTGAACCGATCGGCTCATGCACAGAGTGAAATGAGCGGTTCAAGTGTTGAACCGATCGGTTAAACTGGTGCAACCGAGCAACTTGGGAAAGTAGGATTGGTGAGAATTTGCGTTGCGTTTCACTTGCCCAATTTGATTGGAACAAGGATTGGTATTCAATACCAATTAGAAACAAAAGAAGGAAAGTCAATCCGGGATTGACCAGGACCACCAACCGACCAGTTGAGGTGTCCCAACCGATTGGTTGGTGCTCCAACTGACCGGTTCAAGTCCCCAACTGACTGGTTCACTTGTGAACTGATCGGTTCAGGTTGCGAGTTGGTTGCTTTTGTGGAAAATCTCGAACCCTTCTACTCCTGCTTTTAGTCCCATATTGCCAGGCATAGAGAACCCTATCCCATGACCCACCTATATATAGGGGTATTGGGGGCTTCTCAGAGTACAACTCAGTGCAAGCCAGTTGCTCTGTAAAGTTGTCGTTCTCTCTGGTTTTGGTAACTGAGAGAGAGCACGAGCAAGTACTTCCCGTAAAGGGAGGTGCAGCAAGGGAAAGACAACTGTAGTTGCAATTGGCAGCAGGAGAGTGTGTTGGCGACTAGTACGTCAGCAGGAGGGTGGGACTCCTTCCACTTCCTTGTGGGACAAGGAGTGTGGAGTTCCAGGTGGTCCGTGTGGACTACTTCATAGGCGGGAGGTCACTGCCGCTCAGGAGGACAACTGTCATCTGACAGTCCGGTAGGAGGAGTCTTCAGTCCCGGTGTGACTAGGAGCTGCACAGACACTATCCAAGACTGGAGGTAAAGACTGCACAAGGCGCGAAGTACTGTCGCCGAGCAAGCCTCGGGAGAAGGTATGATTCACAAACCATCATTCCTATTATATAGACGTTGACGCGATTCCTTTCGTTCTGGGTTTCGGGGAGAAATTTTTTTGTTTCCGCTGCTTCTCTGCCTCCTCAAAAACCCAACACTGACCTCAAACGGTTTTGAGGACGTTTGACACCAAATGGTCTTGAGACTGTTTGACCCATCCAATCTCTGAAATTGGTTGAATTCAATTAGGGTTTCTTCAATAACCCAATTTAGGGTTTGTACTCAAGGAACCTTAAAGTGTTGAACCCTTTGGAATTAATTCAATTAAGTATTATTGGATCATCATCAATCTATAACATCATTTGACCGTAAACACTCTTGAGGTTGTTTGACCTCAAACGGTCTTGAGATCGTTTGGTGTCAAACGGTCTTGAGATCGTTTTCTCACCAAACGATCTTGAGATCGTTTAGTCTCAAGAGTGAAACTGTTTGCCCAAGATATTCACTGAGGTGTCTTCTTATGATGATGTCATCATCATCAAGCTTCGATCCTTCAAAATCTACTGGCATTCTTATTGAAATTTCATCAATTATTCAAAGGAATTTCAAGAAGAACAAAATGATCAACAAGTGATGAAGAATTGAATGTAATAATAACATTTAAGGGTTTAAGTTATGTAACCCACCTTCAAAGTTGAAACCAAGCTCCAAGATTCACGTCTCTAATGGTGAATGAAGCTTTCTCAACCTACCAAGGTCCGTCCTCAAGCTTTTGAGTGAAAAGAAATGTATAGGATTGAAGATTGAATGGAGAAAAGAAGAAATCAAGCATTGATTTTCGATTTCCATCATGAAATTAAGGTTGAAGATAATTAAGGAGCTTACCTACAGGTTGGAGTTCTTCCTCCTATTTCTCCTAAGATCCCTTGTGCTCGTCCAAAGCAAGGAGAGAAAGAAAATCCAAAAAAGAGTCCTTATGTGGGTGGAATATGAGGTATACATATATATAAGGAAATTTCAAGAGAGAGAAAGTCTTATAATAATCCTTCAACTCCCCAAATTGGTGCCACTTAAGCCCACTTAATTCCTTGCATACAAAACTATCAACTCCACCTTCGAATTCCTCTTCATTATCCATGAATTGAAGGAAAAGCAATTAAGCACCTTAATTCATATAATACTAATATCCCATATTTAGTGGATATTACTTTTTAGTTTACTAATGTGAGTGGGCTCTCCACTCACTTAGGATATTTTTGGTGCCATAGCAAGGCACAAGGACGTCCACACTTATCCAAATTCAAAATTCACATATTTGGTTGAAGGGCACTCCCATTCATATATGTATTTTTTTGCATTAAATTGAATTATGTTTCCAATTATATTTAAATCTTGATTATTTTAATATCAAGATTCTCTCTCCTCCAAAATAATTCAAATGATATGCCCCTCTCATTTCCTTTTCTCTACATGATGCCAAAAACATGAGGGACTCTCTAGAAGTGGTATTTTGCATATTGAACTCTAGGTTTTGGGTAAATTCCACATTACACCAAAACTAGGTTTTAATGCACAAACATTGCTCAATAAGCTCTTTCTTGGTGCTCAGGCTACCACAATCCATAACTCTGCATCATTTTCATTCTTATGATGCTTCAACACTTCAAGAACATTTTATCATGTAACATTTGCAAGTTAACCCCTCAACTTGGGTAATTTACACTTTAGTCCAACACCGGTTAAACATTGTTTCAACATTATTCAAAAAGGACTAAAATTGAAACATAAGTTCCTCTTGAGCCTTAATTACTTTTCCAAAAGATAAGAGCAAGCACCTAATCAATTTTATTAAGCAAAACATCTAAGGTTAGAACATAACCCAAATCAGGGATGTTACAAATTATCCACCCCTAACAGGGATTTCGTCCCCGAAATCATCAAGAGAAAAGAGAAGGGTACTTCCTCCTTATCTCTTCCTCTAGTTCCCACATAGCCTCTTCAATGCCACGGTGATGCCAGAGAACTTTCACAAGACATATGTCTTTCTTTTTCTGCTTTTTAATTCTTTTATCAAGGATCATCACAGGTCCTTCAACATATGATATATCATCATTTAATTCTACCTCCACAGGTTGCAAAACTAACTTTGTGTCAGGATGACACTTTCTCAGCATGGAGATATGGAACACTGGATGCAACTTATGCAACTCAGGTGGCAATTTAAGCTTATAAGCTACCTTTCCAACCCTTCAATGATTGGATAAGGCCCCATAAATCTAGGAGCTAACTTCCCCTTCTTTCCAAATCTAAGAACACCTTTCCAAGGTGAGACCTTGAGATATACTCTGTCTCCAACTTGGAATTCTAAAGGTCTTTTCCGTTTGTCAGCGTACGACTTCTGTCTGTCATGTGCAGTATTTAACTGTTGTTGTATTATTTTAATCTTCTCAATTGTTAGTTGCACTAACTCAGGACCCAAAAGTTGTTATTATCCAGTTTCGTACCAACACAAAGGATATCTACAACGTCTACCATATAATGCTTCATATGGTGTCATATCAATACTATGTTGATAGCTATTATAGTAAGCAAATTCTATCAAGCTGAGGTGTAGATCCCAACTTCCTACAGATTGAAGGACACATGCCCTAAGAAAATCCTCCAAGGTTTGTATGGTCCTCTAAGATTGTCCATCTGTCTATGGGTGAAAGGCAGTACTAAACCTTAACTGCATACACAAATCTTTATGTAGTCATTCCCAAAAATGACTCGTGAACTGGGGACCTCTGTCAGACACGATAGTAGATGGAACCCCGTGCAACCGCACTATCTCATCTATATATATCTGTGCAAGCTTCTCAGAAGTGTAGGTTGTTTTGACAAGAAGGAAATGAGCTGTCTTCGTCAACCTATCAACTATCACCCGTATGGAATCATGACTTATGGTTGTTCTAGGAACCCAACCACAAAGTCCATGGTCAGATGATCCCATTTCCACTGTGGTATAGGCAAAGGTTGCATTTTTCTTGTGGGATTCTGATGTTCATCTTTAACCTGCTGACACACATGAAACTACATAACAAACTCAGCTACATCCTTTTTCAATCCTGGCCCCCAATACATATACTTTAGGTTATGATACATTTTGGTGCTTCCTGGATGCATTACATACATTGAAGAATGAGCTTCCTCCAAGACTAACTTCCTTAAGTCATTGACATCAGGTACTACCATCCTACCGTGGTAACAGACTATATGATCCTCTGACTCATGAAAGCCATCCCATTTCTCACTACCATACTCTGGCCTAATCTGTTGTACTACAACATCAGCTTGTTGTGCTTCTTTAATCTGTTGTTTTAAAGTAGGTTTTACTTGCATCTCAACTAACAGTCTGGCTAACAATGATACCTTAAGTTGTATATTGTTTTGCCTCAAGGAGATAATCATATCTCTTTTAAAGAACACTAAGGAATTCAATTGTGCTTTATCTAAGGCTGGTGATGATGATGATTTCCTACTTAGTGCATCAGCCACTACATTAGCCTTCCCTGGATGATAATCAATTGTACAATCGTAGTCCTTGATTAACTCCATCCAATGGAGTTGTCTCATGTTCAACTCATGTTGTGAAAAAATGTATTTTAGATTCTTATAGTCCATGAAAATCTGGAATGTTTCTCTATAAAGATAATGTTTCCAGATCTTC